>BQMZ01000054.1:0-18371 GCA_036984285.1 Chlamydomonas sp. KOR1 | reverse complement strand
GGGAGGGGAGGCGGCCCCAGGCCGGGTCCCACGGTGTGGGCCGATCCGCCGCCCGGGCCCCAACACGCCTCAACAGGTCGCAGATATGTGGCAAGGGTGGGCGGGGCCGTGCGGGGTGAGGGGAGGCCCGGGAGGGCCGGGAGGACGCGGAGGGCTCCGGGGAGGCGGCCCAGGCCGGGTTCCCACCGTGTGTGGGGATCCGCCGCGCCCCCGGCCCCAACACGCCTCAACAGGTCGCAGATGGCAAGGGTGGGCGGGGCCGTGTGGGTGGTGGGGAGGCCCGGGAGGCCCGAGGACGCGCGGAGGGCCCGGGAGGGGAGGCGGCCCCAGGCCGGGTCCCACGGTGTGGGCCGATCCGGGGCCGCTCCCCCGGGCCCCAACACGCCTCAACAGGTCGCAGATATGTGGCAAGGGTGGGCGGGCCGGGTGCGGGGAGGCCCGGGAGGGCCCGGAGGACGCGCGGAGGGCTGGGAGGGGAGGCCCCAGGCCGGTCCCACGTGTGGGCCGATCCGCCGCTCCCCGGCCCCAACACGCCTCAACAGGTCGCAGATATGTGGCAAGCGGGTGGGCGGGGCCGTGCGGGTGCGGGAGGCCTGGGAGGGGCCCGGGAGGACGCGCGGAGGGCCCGGGAGGGGAGGCGGCCCCAGGCCGGGTCCCACGGTGTGGGCCGATCCGCCGCCCCGGGCCCCAACACGCCTCAACAGGTCGCAGATATGTGGCAAGGGGTGGGCGGGGCCGTGCGGGGTGCGGGGAGGCAGGAGGGCCCGGGAGGACGCGCCGAGGGCCTCGGGAGGGGAGGCGGCCCCAGGCCGGGTCCCACGGTGTGGGCCGATCGGGGCCGCTCCCCGGCCCCAACACGCCTCAACAGGTCGCAGATATGTGGCAAGGGTGGGCGGGGCCGTGCGGGTGCGGAGGCCCGGGAGGCCCGGAGGACGTGCGCGGAGGGGCCGGGGAGGGGAGGCGGCCCCAGGCCGTCCCACGGTGTGGGCCGATCCGGGGCCGCTCCCCCGGGCCCCAACACGCCTCAACAGGTCGCAGATATGTGGCAAGGGTGGGCGGGGCCGTGTGGGGTGCGGAGAGGCCCGGAGGGCCCGAGGACGCGGCGAGGGCCTGGGAGGGGAGGCGGCCCCAGGCCGGGTCCCACGGTGTGGGCCGATCCGCCGCCCCCGGGCCCCAACACGCCTCAACAGGTCGCAGATATGTGGCAAGGGTGGGCGGGCCGTGCGGGTGCGGGAGGCCCGGAGGGGCCCGAGGACGCGCGGAGGGCCTGGGAGGGGAGGCGGCCCCAGGCCGGGTCCCACGGTGTGGGCCGATCGGGGCCGCTCCCCGGGCCCCAACACGCCTCAACAGGTCGCAGATATGTGGCAAGGGTGGGCGGGCCGTGCGGGTGCGGGGAGGGGCCGGGAGGGCCCGGAGGACGCCGCGAGGGGCGGGGGGGGAGGCGGCCCCAGGCCGGGTCCCACGGTGTGGGCCGATCCGGGGCCGCTCCCCCGGGCCCCAACACGCCTCAACAGGTCGCAGATATGTGGCAAGGGTGGGCGGGGCCGTGTGCGGGCGCGGGAGGCCCGGAGGGCCGGAGACGCGCGGAGGGGCCTGGGAGGAGGCGGCCCCAGGCGGGTCCCACGGTGTGGGCCGATCCGGGGCCGCTCCCGGGCCCCAACACGCCTCAACAGGTCGCAGATATGTGGCAAGGGTGGGCGGGCCGTGCGGGTGCGGGGAGGCCCGGAGGGCCCGAGGACGCGGAGGGGCCGGGAGGGGAGGCGGCCCCAGGCCGGGTCCCCACGGTGTGGGCCGATCCGGGGCCGCCCCCGGCCCCAAACACGCCTCAACAGGTCGCAGATATGTGGCAAGGGTGGGCGGGCCGTGCGGGTGCCGGGGAGGCCCTCGAGGGCCCGGAGACGCCGAGGTGTGTCTCGGGCCTGGGAGGGGAGGCGGGCCCAGGCCGGGTCCCACGGGGTGGGCCGATCCGGGGCCGCCTCCCCGGCCCCAACACGCCTCAACAGGTCGCAGATATGTGGCAAGGGTGGGCGGGCCGTGCGGGTGCGGGAGGCCCGAGGGCTCGAGGACGCCGGAGGGCCCGGGGAGGGGAGGCGCCCCAGGCCGGGTCCCACGGTGTGGGCCGATCCGGGGCCGCTCCCCCGGGCCCCAACACGCCTCAACAGGTCGCAGGTAAGGAATTGGGATGAAGCTGGACCACTAGTATCACTTAGTGATGCCAAGTGCAAAAGCTACCCTGTATCACGGGTTAGATCCTCACCTAGGGCAAAGTTCAGATCCTTGTCCTGGTAGGTTGCCAAATCCAGGCACCTATCGAATCTCGCTCAGAGTTTGATCGTGCGCCAGGCATGTAGAAATCGAGAGGTCATGGGTTCGAATCTGGGCAGAGTGATTTCTGTCTGATTGCTGACTTTGTCATGCGTCAGGCTGTGGAAATCGTGATGTCCTGGGTTCGAATCTGACTGAGTGGTTTCTGCCTTTTTCGAGGAACGTTACAAGGATGGGGGTCCAACCCCTTTGGGCAGCTGCCCACCTGACGCCGGCCCCAAGGCCTGGCTACATGCCTACCCACTCAACTGCGTACTCAAGACTGGGCCAACCAAGCACGGGAAACCACTGAACAGGACAGGGACGGGGGGCTGAAGAGCCCGTCTCTGGCTAGTTGCCTACCAACTGACCAACTGCCTGGTTGCTGCCAGCTCTGGAGGCTGGCGCTGAGGCTGTTTTTTTTTTTTTTCGATGAGAACGGTTACAGGGATGAGAGGCGAAAGGAAAGCCCGGAGGGCACCAAACCAACCACCCAGGGCAGCAGCCCACGGGGCACACCACGAGGAACCAACCGGCAAGACGGAAAGCCCCAGCAACCGCAAACTCACCGAACCGGACAAGGACAGGGCGGCTACAGCTACAACGCACAGAGACAGAGCTCCGCCCGAGCACAAAGCGCAAGAGTCTGAAGGGCAGGCACGAGCCCCCAACAGCCCCTAACACCGCCGCAAGCAAAAACCTCCACAACAGGGCCCCTTGAAAGGACCAAGCTGGGGGCCTACCAAACCACCGACCACCACCACCGCCCCGTGGCACCCCTCCCCATTCCTGTACAGGCCAGGGGAAGGGCCACGGGGTCCTGAATAAGCAAACCCAAACCAAACCCGAAGCGGAACCAGGGCAAAAAAAAGCAACCCCAGGCCTCCAAGAACGCAAACCTAGAGGGGTGCAGACAAAACCACAAACAGACAACACCACCGAGTCCTTGGGCTCCCACAACGCCTACCAGAACCCCCTAGACAACAGGGCAGCTAAGTGCAGTGCTCTCCTCAAGTGCAGCAGACAGGCCCCTGCCCCGAGCTTGCTGCGCCAGGCTTACAGCTAGGGCCCAGCACCAAGCAGCGGGCAAGGGCACCAAGACGACCAACTCCCCACCAGCGCCGAGCCCTGCCTACTGCCTGCCGCACCAGGACGTGCTAGCGGCTGGCGCCTGGCAGCAGGCAGGCAACTCCAGCGACCCTCTGGCAGCCCCCTACCGTCACCGCACAGGGCAGTCCCCGGCGCCCACCCCCGCACCACGACCCAGCCAACTCCACTGCGCGGCCCGGGCACCACCCAGACGCTGGCTCCCACGAGCCGAACCCGTGCCCGACGACCCGCAGCGACCCACGGCTGCAACCCTGGCGACACCCTGGCGACACCCCTGGCGACAACCCTCCCTCGCAGCCGCCCTGGTGCTGCTATGGTCGCTCACTCCAACCTCGTGCCCACCCACCCAGTACAAAACCCGAAGCCCCACAACCCAGCGTGGACTGCCCCTTGCACCCGGGTCCGGCCCTCGGACACCCCACACCACTGCTGCTGCGGACCAAAACCCGGCGAAACCATACCCCGACCCTCCACAAAGCAGCCCCCAATGGAGCTACGAAGCTGCAGCAGCGCCGCGACCCTGCCAGACGGCCCAAGCATCCCACCACCGGCACGCTACCTGTGTTCCTACTTACTGCGGCTGCACTCCCCAACCCCTGGGCACTCTGCGCCGCGCGCGTGCCCGTACCCCACCAGTCCCGCCCTCACCCCTGGCCCCTGGCTGTCACGGCCACCGCTCCAGCCAGGCAGCCAGGCGGCTGCCAGCACCCCACTCCCCTGCCCCACGAGCGGCAACTCCACTGCCGCAGCCGGCACCACCCAGGCGCTGGCTCCCACGAGCGAACCCGTGTCCGGCGACCCGCGGCGACCCACGGCTGCAACCCTGGCGACACCCCCGGCCCTCGGACACCCCACACCCACTGCTGCTGTGGACCATAACCCCGGCAAAACCATACCCCCGACCCCTCCACAGCAGCCCCAATGGAGTGCGATGCTGCAGCAGCGCCGCGACCCTGCCTGGCGGCCCAGGCATCCCTCTACCGGGCTCCCACCCGTACTGCGGCTGCACTCCCCAACCCCTGGGCACTCTGCGCCCCGGCGCCTGCGTGCTCTGCACCCCACGCGCCCCGCCCCTACCCCTCGCTCCCGCCAGCACCTGCTGCACGCCGCCTCGACGCCCGGTGCGGGGCGGATGCTGCAGGGACAGGCGCAGCTGGAGGTGCGGGCGCCGCTGGCGTCAGTCGCCACCCGGCACAGGGCCTCCCGTGCATCCATACCGCACAGAAATCCTGCAACGGGGGCGGCTTGAGGCCTGCGGACAGCAGGTGAGTGGGCAGCAGCGTTGGCGGTGTCTTCGTCCCAGGCAGCTGCGGGAACTGCGACCACATAAGCGCTGCAGCTCCTCCCGGTCCGCTGCACCACCGCCGGGAACCCCTCGGCTGGCCCTCGGCTGAGTTGCGGGTGCACCAGATGGCGAAGGAAGGTGAGACGCAAGGCGTTCCACAGGCGAGAGCCGCCCGCTGGCCACCGGCTCCAGCCGCGGGTGAGTGCGGCCAGTGCGGCTGGTCCCCAGCATAAGGGCGGCGCAGTCCGTGGGCGGCGGTGGGCCCCACACCGCTGCCCAGAGGTCCCAAACCACTGCCGTGCTGTTGCATAGGCGGGGCAATGCAAGAGGCTGCGTGGGTGAGGCTGTCAGCGCGTGCGGCGCGCTGCCCCGCACCCAGGCTCCGGACAGAGGTGGTGCGAGGCTGTGGCCCCTGGCGGCGGACCCGTTTGGCGGCCAGGTAGAGCCGCATGGCAGGCTGGCATGGGCCAAGCGCCAGCCCAGCACCTTGGCCCGATTGCCCGCTGGGCAGTCCACAGCCGTACCCAGGCCTGCTGGTGCTGACGGGCCTCAAGGGCAGTGGCTGCGGCTGCAGCTCATGTTGATGCGGCTGGGCCGCGGGACTCGGGCTGGAGGCGGCTGCACCAGGCGTCGGCTGCCGCCGTACGCATCTGCTGCGCGGGAGCAGCGGGGCCCCGGCGCCGGCTGCTGCGGCGCTGGTGCCGACGCTCGCGGCGGCTGCGGGCGCTCCACCGCTCCCCTGGGCCGCCCGGCAGGACCGGGAGAGGGTGGGTCAGCGGGCGGTTGCCGGGCCCCCAGCCACTGGGGCCTGCCCCGCAGGCGATGCTGGGGCGGCCGCTGGTGTTCGGTCTTCTTCAGTACAAAATCCTAGCGCACAATTTTGGGCCCTCCGTCCCAAAATTGTCTCCAGTACTACTTACAATTTTGGCGGTAAAATTGTAAGCAAAATTTTCTGGGGCAAGCCAGACCCCTAATGTTACAGCATGAAGCAGCAAATTGACCCCAAACTTCGTTTCCGCTTCCTGACGCCCACCACGGTTTCCTCGCTTTACGCGTACCTCAAATCCTCGTGCGCAAAGCCCTGCCCCAAGACGCCAGGCCAGTAGTAGGCCTCCAGCAGCATCAATATCTCAGGAAGCGTAGGTGCCTGCCTGCACCGCCCCTCTCATGCATCACAGCGTCTGTCCACTGACCAAGCAACAGGGTCTAAAGCTGTGGTTTGGCAGCAAGCGCCGTAACTCACAACACCGCCATCCTGCTAGCTGTAAATCGGCGTAACTTCCATGTGCGATGCATACCCATCGCCGCGCCAAGCGGTGACAGCAAAGCGTCGCGTCCCGGGCTGCTTACAATTATGGCCCCAGGCTTTCCGAAATTGTCGAAGTACTGCTGACAATTTTGGCTGGAAATGTAAGGAAATTCTAAATTCCTTACAATTTTGGCCTAAAAATTCTAAAATCCGGCCTGCCGACGGAAAGCGTAATATTGTCGAAGACCGGAACACTGCGGCGCATCCATGGCGGCTGCAGCGGTGTCGGGGTTGGCGCTCTGCAGTCAGTGCCGCCGGGCTACCCGCAGTGAGGCGCTGCTGGCTAGAGGTGTGGCGCCGTTGACAGCGTTGGGCCCGTTGGTCGCTGCGGTCTGCCGAGCTGGGCTGCCACTGGCCTGCATCCACCCAGGTGGGCTGGGAACAAAACGTGCGAGCTGGGCGGCAACGGGCTGCGGGCGCTGCGCCTCCCAGTTGGCCTCCAGGCGGCGAGGTGGCTGCTGTGGGCGGCGGGCGGGCCGCTGTCTGTGGGAGGTCCGGCCATGCAGCTGGTCGGAGGGGCGCTGCCAGCGCCCAGCTCTTCTGCCGCCCGCCGGGACGTGAGGAGCCTCCGGGCGTTGCACACCTCGTAGTGGAGCAGGGACAGCTGGCCATGTCCATGCACCGGTGGGAAGCACTGCAAGCCCTCCCACGGCCCCAGCAGCTGGTCCTCGACCGGCCAGAGGATGGCCGGTCCTGGACGGGAGCTGCCATGTAGGCTTGCCGCTCTGCCAGCGTCCAGCGAGACTTGGGCTTCGCGGCACGAGCACGCACGCAGGTGCCCAGGCGTCGGTAGGCAGCAGGCTGGCATCGCGCCGTCCACCACCCTGCCTGCTGGCGTGACTGCGTACACCGTTCCGGCTGGGTCCACCACCCAGCCCCGTCGGCGCAACCGCCATGTGGGCAGAGCCGAAAGGGGGTCGCGCAGGGGATCGGGTGGCAGCAGGGCCCTCCAGTCCGGCGGGAGGGCGGCCACGATGGCCTGGAAGGTAGGGTGGGCGGCTACTCCGGCAGCTGCGGCCCTGAGCTGCGCCAGCGTCGCGGGGAACACGGCTGGCACGTCGGGCGGTGGAAGAAAGGGGGCGTTGGTGGCTGGGTCGACCAAGGCGGCGTTGTAGAACAAGGGCTCAGCCAGCACTGCCCGGGGTCGTGCTGACCAGGCACAAGGGCAGGCGGCGTGGGCTGGTATCCCGGTAAGCCTGGACCAGGGCCTGCAGCCGTGCTGGAAGGGAGTCGGGATGGGGCACGTCCCATAGACCCACCCCAGCCCTGAGTGCCAGGCGGGGCAGCAGCCCCGAGCTGCGCCGGTGCAGCACTTGCCACGGCTTGCGGCCGGGTGTGCCAGCTGCACGAGGGTCTTGGCCATGAGCGCAGGTGCAAAGGCACCCAGGTCGACGTGGCCAATGCCGCCCTCCGGGCGAGAGCCTGCGACCCGGGCAGGGGAGCAGCAACGCGTGGCCGCGTGCCACCAGGCTGGCGTCCTCGGGCAGAGGGACCAGGCCACGTACCCGTCCACTGCCCGCCGGGCGGCCACCAGCTGGCGGCGTTGGTGGAACGAAGGAGAGGTGGAACGCCAGGGTGTTGCTCAGCACCTGCTTAGCCACGTGGGCGCGCCCCACCATGCTGAGGGTGTGCTGCCGCCACCGAGCAGCCGCTGCCTGAGCAGCCAAAGGCGGCCATCGTAGCAGGCCGGGCAGCCTTGGCCATGTCGGCCGTGAGCGGCACCCCAGGTGCCGCAACGGCTCTGCTGCATCGGGGCGACAAACACCGCCCCTGTCGCTGCATGGCTGCCCGTGATGGGGGCGTGCGTGCCCAGTACCATGCCCTTGCTTTTGCTGGCATTCTCCTTGGCGTTGCTGGCCCGGCAGAACAGGGCGACCGCCTGCTTGGCAATGGGCCCGTCCGATCAGCGTCGGACACCAGCAGGGTAGTGTCGTCCGCATGGTGGCTGACAGGGGCGCTGGCGTGCTGTCGGGGAGGGTGGGGGTGTGGAGCACCCGCTGCGCACCAGGTGCTGCAGGTATGCTGTCAAGGGCTCCAGCTGGATGGCCCAGAGCACGGGGGACAGCGTGCTGCCCTGAGGCAGGCCGTTGCGCACTGGGAACGGGGTGGACTGGTGGCGTTGGCGAGCACGCTGGCCTGGCCGTCGGCCGTCAGGACCGGAGCCAGGTCAGCGTGTGTGGCCGAAGCCCATTGCCGCCGCAACTCGCAACAGCCACGGCCTGTCCACACGGTCGTAGGCCTTTTCTATGTCCAGGAACAGGAGGGCGCCTGGCTGCCCGCTGCTGGCCAGCCATTCCGCCAACGACTGGTGGAGCAGCACGTTATCCCGCCCATCCCGGCCTGCCAGGAACGCTGTCTGCAGGAGGTTGATCAGGTCGGCTAAGGCGGGCTGCAGGCGGTTGCTGACCGCCTTCGACACCAGCTTGAAGTCGGCATTGAGCAACGTAATTGGCCGATAGCTGCTGAACACAACCCGCGCCAGACCCTTGCCTTTGTAGATGAGGGTGATGGCGCCCTCCGCCAGCTGAGTGGCAGCGTGTCAGCAACCTGGGCAGCTGGGGCGTCGGCAGGCAGAGCAGCAGCGGCGAGGAAGGTGGCGTTGGCTGCTGCCAGCAGCAGGGGCCCCAGCAGCTGCCAGAGGACCGGTATGCCTGCGTGCGGGATGCCATCCGTACCCGGGGCCTTCCCATTGGCGCACTGGCCCAGCGCTGCCTGCAGCTCCAGCTCCACCAGGGCACCGCCCTGCATGCTGGCATCCGCAGCATCCCGCTGGCTAGCAGTGGCGTGCGGGTGAGGTGCTGTAGGAGGGTGGACTGCGCTGCTGCATCCACCTGGCCAGGGCGGAACAGGCCTGGCGGGCTGTCGCTGCTGAAGTGGGCGTCTTGGCGGCAGAGATGGTGGAGACAACGTTGGGCCCCACAAGTGGCACAGGCTCAGCCAGCCCCGGGAGGCAGAGGGCAGGGATGGGCTCCGGGGGCTGGGCAACCTTGTCCAAACTGTGAAACCACCTGGTGCTGCGCTCCCCTTGGTGCTGGTACAGTGCGTCCTGTGCGGTGGACGTGGCCTGGTGGGTGGCCGCGACTGTAGCGTGGGCACGGGCTGTTTTGGCGTCGGCCAGGGCCAGGGCAGCAGGGGAGCCGGGTGCTGGTCCCGCAGCTTCAGGGCAGCGGGCCATAAGCTGGGACGGGCGACTGCGTCCGCTGCTGCCTCATATGCTTCCGGTGCACCAGGTCTGCGGAGGTGCGGAGGGCCTGCTTGGCTGCTTCCCACAGGCTGCGCGGGTCCGCCGCCCCTGGTGTGGTGGCCAGGCCCTGCAGCTGCTGCTCAGGGCGGACGTCAGCTCGCCTTTCAGGCCGGATGGTACAGAAGGTAGGTGGGGAGGCGCCAGCCGCTGCGTCCAGGGCGGCAGGCCGGCAGCTGCAGCCGCAGCAGGACCCGTGGTGGTCAGCAGGTGCCCCTGGCGAATGCCGTACGGAAAGCACCCACGGCATGGCGGTCTGGCTGACAAGCCACCGGTCCAGGCGGGCTGCGGAGACGGGCTTGGGGGTGGCGGGGTGGGTGAAGCCTGCAGTGCCACAGCCATGCACCGGCCACGGGTCCACCAGCCCGTGGGCTTGCATCAGCGAGCGCAGCTGCTTGGCGCCTTGCCGCCGCCCAGGAGGGCGCCTCCTCCTCATTTGCTGCCAGCACGCAGTTGAGGTCCCCGCCCAACAGGACAGCCCGGTCCGTGTCCAGGTAGGGGGCCAGGCTGTCAAGAAGGACGGGCGGTCGGCAGGCAGCGGGCGTGACTGCCAGGAGGCGGAGGCGGTGGTGGTGGAGGTCCCAATCCCAGCACAGCACCCGCCCCGCCATGTCCTTGGCGGGCGGGTGGCGGTGGGTTGCGCTGGCAGCGGCTGATGGGGCCGCCAGGATGGCGGTGCCACAGCTGTGGCTAGTGCCCGGGCTGTAGGCCAGTTCCCCCCGCCAAGGCGTGCCTGCTCCTGCCCCCGCATGCAGGAGCGCCTTAATTGCTTCCCCACGTTGCTGCTTGCACTCCTGTAAGAACACTGCATCCACAGGGCCGGCTACATGCTGCTGATACGCGAGCAGCGCGCCTGCCTTCTGGGCCGACCCCAGCCCATTGACGTTGACCGACAGCAACGTCAGGGTCGGCCCCAGCAGTGGAGTCCGTCATTGCGGCACACCGCCCGCGCCCTGCTGGTTGCGGGCGCGCCGGCGGCGTGTGGCCTTGCGCTTTGCGGCAGGGCTGGTGTCGGTGGTGGGCGGGAAGATCCGCCCTCGGGCAGGCCGCTGCCGGTGCGTGCAACTGGGCTGCGCTGCGGGCGTGGGGCAGGGTGTGGCCCGGTGCCTGCCGTGGGGCTGCGCTGGCGCTGGCGCGGGGCAGGCGCCAGGTGGCGGTCGTACTGTTCGCGGGCTGCCTTCCAGAACGCCTCGGCAACGGGCCGCGGGTCCACGTCCTCAGGCGGCGGCATGGAAGCCGTCAGGCTGCGAAGATGGCGAGCAGGACAGTGCGGGGGCCTGCGGCGCTGCAAGGTGCGGTGGAAACGGGCTCCCCACCGCACGCCGCCCGTTGACCACCACCTGGAGCGGCCCAGGCGCTACCTGCAGCACGTCCATGAGGGCATCCCGGTACCCTGCCCTCAGTGCGCGCAGGCCCTGCTGATGCTGCGCACGGTGACGAGGCTGGTCCCTGCCGGCTCTGCCATCTGCGTCCGCCGCCACCAGTCGGTCCAGGACTCCGGTGGTGTTGTCTGTTTGTGGGTTTTGTCTGCACCCCTCTAGGTTTGCGTTCTTGGAGGCCTGGGGTTGCTTTTTCTTTGCCCTGGTTCCGTTTCGGGTTTGGTTTGGGTTTGCTTGTTCAGGACCCCGTGGCCCTTCCCTGGCCTGTACAGGAATGGGGAGGGTGCCACAGGGCAGTGTGGTGGTCGGTGGTTTGGTAGGCCCCCAGCTTGGTCCTTTCAAGGGGCCCTGTTGTGGAGGTTTTTGCTTGCGGCGGTGTTAGGGGCTGTTGGGGGCTCGTGCCTGCCCTTCAGACTCCTTGCGCTCTTGTGCTCCGGCGGAGCTCTGTCTCTGTGCGTTGTAGCTGTAGCCGCCCTGTCCTTGTCCGGTTCGGTGAGTTTGCGGTTGCTGGGGCTTTCCGTCTTGCCGGTTGGTTCCTCGTGGTGTGCCCCGTGGGCTGCTGCCCTGGGTGGTTGGTTTGGTGCCCTCCGGGCTTTCCTTTCGCCTCTCATCCCTGTAACCGTTCTCATCGAAAAAAAAAAAAAAGGTGCTGGGTGCTGAGCTCGAACCGAACAGCGGGGCAGGGCCGAGGCGGCTGCTCGGGGTGTCGGCTGGGAGTGCGCTTCACCCACGTGGGAGGGAGGCAGGGGTGGGCTGGCAGTCCCGATCCGGCAGCTGGCGTGGTGAGGCCCCCCGCTGCACCACGAGGGGCTGGAGGAGGGGGCTGGCATGCAGGCGGCAGCGGCGGGCTGGCGTGAGGGCCTGCTGTGGGGCCGCCTGTGCAGTAGCCGTGTGGCAGGCTGCATCTTGCGCGGCGGTGTTCCCGCTGGGTGGTGGGTGCAGGCCGGCCCAGCTGCGCTGCAATGGACAGCCCCTGGGGCCCGTGCGGGTGGCGGCTGGCCGCTGCCTGTATCCGGTGGGCTGGGCGTGGGGTGGGCGGCAGTTGGGCGGGGTCCCGGTGCTGCTGGGGAGAGCAGCGGGGCCGGAACCCGATCCCAGCGGGCGTCACCGACCCCAACAGCTCCTGGCGGGCTCGCACCTGGGTCAGCACCGGTCCAGCGTTGCGTTTGTGCGTGGCCCTGGCGCCCCTGACTGGGCAGCGTGCGGCAGGTCTGGCGGCTGCGGCGGGGAGGGTGCAGGCTCTGACGAGGGCTGAGTTGGCGACGGTAGGGGGTCAGCACCTAGGCCAGGATGACTCCGCCACCAGTGTTTTTTTTTCGATGAGAACGGTTACAGGGATGAGAGGCGAAAGGAAAGCCCGGAGGGCACCAAACCAACCACCCAGGGCAGCAGCCCACGGGGCACACCACAGGAACCAACGGCAAGGCAGGAAAGCCCCAGCAACCGCAAACTCACCGAACCGGACAAGGACAGGGCGGCTACAGCTACAACGCACAGAGACAGAGCTCCGCCGGAGCACAAGAGCGCAAGGAGTCTGAAGGGCAGGCACGAGCCCCCAACAGCCCCTATACACGCGCTCATTATCCTCTCGCTTCTCTGCTACGCCTTAGTTTGACCCCGAACCTCGACGTTCCAATTTCTTCCCAACCTCACGCTTATGTTTCCATATCGGTTCATTACAACGTTAGAACACTCGGGCTGACCCGCGACGCTCCCCGCTACCGGCTGACAATTGCCCAGGCATCGCGGCCCTACACACCCTTCCCTGGGCCGCGTTAGCGTAGCATGTGCTTTTATAACATAGTTGAGCCTCATTAGCGCGTTCAGCTGGCGCTTTCTGTCGGTTTGACCGTCGGCTCTGCCTGCGGCCGGACTCAGGCGCTGGCGTCTTTTAGCAGCCTCCAGCGGAGAACAGCTTGGGCTGGCAACGGAGCAAGCAGGGCTCGGAGCAAGCGATTCAGGAGTATTTGGGTGGAGTGCCGGGGGCTGAGGTGCCTTGCACGCGCTCCCAAGCCCGCTCACCCGGCGGGGACGGTCAACCCACTGAGATGCTGTAGGGAGGGTAGCCAGCCCGCAGGCTCTCCCAGTATGTCTCAGCTGCAGCTGCAGCAGCCGCTGCCACAGCAGCAGCAACAGCGCTGGCAGCAGCAGTGCGCACAGCAGCAGCCGCAGCAGCCAGCAACACCCTCTGTGGGACCTCGGGGGCGTGCAAGGAGCGGCTGGTGCCGCCCGGGGGCCCCGCCGGCGGGGCGGCTCCCATCAGACCCGCGGGGCGGCGACAGCCCAGTGCCCCCAGGCCCAGGGGCGTGCTGGCAGAAGCCCCTGCAAGCTGTCCTCCCTGGCCACCGGGGCACGGTGCTGCGCACCAATGCCGGCCAACTGTTGGCCAGCGTCCCCTCAGCCGGCCAGATGCTTGATGAGCCGGTGCTACAGGTGGGGCAGGCGCTCGCACAGGCAGCCGGCGACCTGCCTGCCGCAATCCTGGCGGACAAGGACCTGCTGGCTGGGGTGGCCAGCCAAGCCTTTGCGCAGGCCCAGGCTGCAGTTGCCCCCGACACCTTCTCTGGCTGCACCTTCCTCCACCGCGACCAGCCCAAGCAGCTGTCCCTGCGCCTCTCCATCGCTGCCACGGTGGGCGCACAGGCCCAGGCAGCCCGCCTCCTCCGCCAGGGCAGCATCACGGTGGACCTGGGCGCTGCTGGCCGGCCCTGCCCCCTGGCCATCCCTGTGGACGCCCACCACGTGCTAGCCACCCCTTTCGACGTCACGCTGGTGTTCTCCCAGTTCCCTGGCAGCTTCGCGTGTGCGGGGGTCACTGCAGCAGTGCTGGAGGCGGCAGGCATCCCGGTAACTGACGACCCCAACGACCTTGCGGGGGCTTACGTGGTGGCAGAGCTGGCTGGCGAGCCCCTTGGCCCGGGGGGGACCTGCCTGGCCTCCGTGCCTGACACCAGCCGTGTGGTGGCCCACGTGCGGGCGCCAGCAGCCGACCCCTACCTCGCACAGCTGCCGCGGGGTTTCCAGTTCAATGACGCCACCACCCGCATCCAAGTCAAGTCGCTGTATGCGCCACCAGCTGCACCCCCCGCAACACCTGAGCTTGAGGCGCAGGTGCGGGACCTCCAAGCGCGTGTGGCAGCACTGGAGGCAGCGCTGCAGGCAGCGCTGGTGCCCACCCCTGCCCAACGCTCTGGGCACACCAGCTCTGGGGCAGCGGAGGTCCCCCCCGTGGACGGGCAGGACGTCCCCATGGCGGCGGCTGAGGACAGCGAGCTCACCCTGGCAGCAGCCGCACAGGCAGAAGGGACAGCGCACCCGGCAGTAGAACCCCCTGCAGCGGGGCCCTTGGGGGCACAGCTGCTGTTCAGCATGTCAGCACCGGCTGGCAGTGCAGACCAGGGGCAGGCGAAGAGCCGCTGGGGGCTCACAGGCGGCCCCTGCACACATGCTGGGTGTGGCGGGGCCAACAGAGGCGGCTGGTCCCCCGCAAGGCCCAGGGGCCTCGCCCGCCCCAGCGGTGGCCGCTGGCCGCTTGACCGCCAGGGCCGACAGCGAGATGCCCTGCACCTCGGCAGCAGCACCAGACACGGGCACGGGGGCTGTGGCTGGCGTGGGAACGGCCCAGGGGACGGTCGGATGCGGATGCGGGCCCCCAGCCCGCCTGCCTGGTTCCCAGCCTCCTGCAACACCGCCAGACCTCGGGCCACCCCTTCCACCGCCGCACCCCAGGCAGCCTGGCTGGGCGGCCACAGGGGTCCTCGGGGGGCCCGAACAGCCAGCTGGCCTGACCTCGCCAGCATCGGCATCGCAGCCTTGCCTTGCCACCCCGCAGCCCTGCTCCCGGGCAGTGCAGGTACCTGGCAACCCCCTCTTGGGCACGCTCCACCGGGCGCACAGGGGACCACTCGAGTCAGCGTAGTGGGTGATGCGCTGGACCCCTTGGCACTCGGGGCTGCAGCCAGCGGGCACCCTCTGCCGGTACAGCCCCGGGTGGCGGTTTTGGGCACTGTGCGGCACACGGCAGGGGCCCCGCCCAGCAGCCCAGCCTGGCGCCCGCCTCGGGTCCTGAACCCAGGCGCCGGGCCCCCCGGGCCTCCAACCCAGCGGCATCCCCGGCGGACCGGTCACACTGGTGGCGGAGTCATCCTGGCCTGGTGCTGACCCCTACCGTCGCCAACTCAGCCCTCGTCAGAGCCTGCACCCTCCCGCCCAGCCGCCAGACCTGCCGCACGCTGCCCAGTCAGGGGCGCCAGGGCCACGCACAAACGCAACGCTGGACGGTGCTGACCCAGGTGCGAGCCCGCCAGGAGCTGTTGGGGTCGGTGACGCCCGTGCTGGGATCGGGTTCGGGCCCAGCGTTGCCCCTCCCAGCAGCACCGGGGACCCAGCGTCCAACTGCCGCCCACCCCACGCCCAGCCCACGGATACAGGCAGCGGCCAGCCGCCACCCGCACGAGGCCCCAGGGGCTGTCCATTGCAGCTGCAGCTGGGCGGCCTGCACCCACCCGCCACCCAGCGGGAACACCGCCCTCGCCGCGCATGCAGCCTGCCACACGGCTACTGCACAGGCGGCCCCACAGCAGGCCCTCACGCCAGCCCGCCGCTGCCGCCTGCATGCCAGCCCCTCCTCCAGCCCCTCGTGGTGCAGCGGGGGGCCTCACCACGCCAGCTGCCGGATCAGGGGACTGCAAGCCCACCCCTGCCTCCCCTCCCACGTGGGGTGAAGCGCAGGCTCCCAGCCGACACCCGAGCAGCCGCCGCGGCCCTGCCCGCTGTTCGGTTCGAGCTCAGCACCCAGCACCTGGACCGACTGGTGGCGGCGGACGCAGATGGCAGAGCGGCAGGGACCAGCCTCGTCACCGTGCGCAGCATCAGCAGGGCCTGCGCGCACTGAGGGCAGGGTACCGGGATGCCCTCATGGACGTGCTGCAGGTAGCGCCTGGGCCGCTCCAGGTGGTGGTCAGCGGGCGGCGTCGCGGTGGGGAGCCCGGTTTCCACCCACCCCCTTGCAGCGCGCGCAGCTCCCCGTACTGTCCTGCTCGCCATCTTCGGCAGCCTGACGGCTTCCATGCCGCCGCCTGAGGACGTGGACCCGCGGCCCGTTGCCGAGGCGTTCTGGAAGGCAGCCCGCGAACAGTACGACCGCCACCTGCCTGCCGCGCCAGCGCCAAGCGCCAGCCCCACGGCAGGCACGGGCCACACCCTGCCCCACGCCCGCAGCAGCCAGCCCAGCTGCACGCACCGGGCAGCGGCCTGCCAGGGCGGATCTTCCCGCCCACCACCGACACCAGCCCTGCAAAGCGCAAGGCCACACGCCGCCGGCGGCGCCCGCAACCACCAGCAGCGCGGCGGTGTGCCGCAATGACGGACCCACTGCTGGGGCCGACCCTGACGTTGCTGTCGGTCAACGTCAATGGGCTGGGGTCGGCCCAGAAGGCAGGCGCGCTGCTCGCGTATCAGCAGCATGTAGCCGGCCCTGTGGATGCAGTGTTCTTACAGGAGTGCAAGCAGCAACGTGGGGAAGCAATTAAGGCGCTCCTGCATGCGGGGGCAGGAGCAGGCACGCCTTGGCGGGGGGAACTGGCCTACAGCCCGGGCACTAGCCACAGCTGTGGCACCGCCATCCTGGCGGCCCCATCAGCCGCTGCCAGCGCAACCCACCGCCACCCGCCCGCCAAGGACATGGCGGGCGGGTGCTGTGCTGGATTGGGACCTCCACCACCACCGCCTCCGCCTCCTGGCAGTCTACGCGCCCGCGCTGCCTGCCGACCGCCCGTCCTTCTTTGACAGCCTGGCCCCCTACCTGGACACGGACCGGGCTGTCCTGTTGGGCGGGGACCTCAACTGCGTGCTGGCAGCAAATGAGGAGGCGCCCTCCCTGCGGCAAGGCGCCAAGCAGCTGCGCTCGCTGATGCAAGCCCACGGGCTGGTGGACCCGTGGCGGTGCATGGCTGTGGCACTGCAGGCTTCACCCACCCGCCACCCCCAAGCCCGTCTCGCAGCCCGCCTGGACCGGTGGCTTGTCAGCCAGACCGCCATGCCGTGGGTGCTTTCCGTACGGCGCCTGCCAGGGGCACCTGCTGACCACCACGGGGTCCTGCTGCGGCTGCAGCTGCCGGGCCTGCCGGCCCTTGGACGCAGCGGCTGGCGCCTCCCCACCTACCTTCTGTACCATCGGGCCTGAAAGGCGAGCTGACGTCCGCCCTGGAGCAGCAGCTGCAGGGACCAACCACACCAGGGGCGGCGGACCCGCGCAGCCTGTGGGAAGCAGCCAGCAGGCCCTCCGCACCTCCGCAGACCTGGTGCACGGAAGCATATGAGGCAGCAGCGGGGCGCAGTCGCCGGTCCCAGCTTATGGCCGCGCTGCCCTGAAGCTGCGGGACCAGCACCCGGCTCCCCTGCTGCCCTGGCCTGGCCGCGCCGCAACAGCCGTGCCACGCTACAGTCGCGGCCACCCACCAGGCCACGTCCACCGCACAGGGCGCACTGTACCAGCACCAAGGGGAGCGCAGCACCAGGTGGTTTCACAGTTTGGACAAGGTTGCCCAGCCCCGAGCCCATCCCTGCCCTCTGCCTCCCGGGGCTGGCTGAGCCTGTGCCACTTGTGGGGCCCAACGTTGTCTCCACCATCTCTGCCGCGCGCGCCCACTTCAGCAGCGACAGCCCGTCAGGCCTGTTCGCCCTGGCCAGGTGGATGCAGCAGCGCCAGTCCACCCTCCTACAGCACCTCACCCGCACGCTCACTGCTAGCCAGCGGGATGCTGCGGATGCCAGCATGCAGGGCGGTGCCCTGGTGGAGCTGGAGCTGCAGGCAGCGCTGGGCCAGTGCGCCAATGGGAAGGCCAGTGCGGATGGCATCCCGTGCGAGGCATACCGGGTCCTCTGGCAGCTGCTGGGGCCCCTGCTGCTGGCAGCAGCCAACGCCACCTTCCTCGCCGCTGCTGCTCTGCCTGCCGACGCCCCAGCTGCCCAGGTTGCTGACACGCTGCCACTCAGCTGGCGTGAGGCGTCATCACCCTCATCTACAAAGGCAAGGGTCTGGCGGGTTGTGTTCAGCAGCTATCGGCCAATTACGTTGCTCAATGCCGACTTCAAGCTGGTGTCGGCGGTCAGCAACCGCCTGCAGCCCCTTAGCCGACCTGATCAACCTCCTGCAGACAGCGTTCTGGCAGGCGGGATGGGCGGGATAACGTGCTGCTCCACCAGTCGTTGGCGGAATGGCTGGCCAGCAGCGGGCAGCCAGGCGCCCTCCTGTTCCTGGACATAGAAAAGGCCTACGACCGTGTGGACAGGCGTGGCTGTTGCGAGTTGCGGCAATGGGCCGGGCCACACACGCCACACAGGTAAGGGGTGGGATGAAGCTTGACCACTAGTATCACTTAGTGATGCCAAGTGCAAAAACTACCGTGGGTCCGCGGGTTCGATCCTCACCTAGGGCAAGTTCAGATCCTTGTCTGGTAGGCTGCCAAATCCAGGCACCTATCGAGATCTGCGCTCAGAGTTTGATTGTCGCCAGGCATGTGAAATCGAGAGGTCATGGGTTCGAATCTGGGCAGAGTGATTTCTGTCTGATTGCTGACTTTGTCATGCGTCAGGCTGTGGAAATCGTGATGTCTGGGTTGAATCTGACTGAAGTGGTTTCTGCCTGGTTGCTACAACTCTGGAGGCTGGCGCTGAGGCTGGGTATCTGGTGGTCAGTTGGTAGGCAACTAGCCAGAGCGGACTCTTCAGCCCCCGTCCCTG
>BQMZ01000053.1:0-200770 GCA_036984285.1 Chlamydomonas sp. KOR1 | reverse complement strand
CTGGGGCCCTCCCACAGCGCGGTCTGGCCTTTGGCAGCCCACGTATATCCATGGACAACCTGGACCAGGACGAGACCGGTGAGTTACGGCTTCAGTGTAGGAGGAAGCTGTCTGTTGCAAAGGCCTGGCACTGAATGCCCAGCCATGATCAGCGACTTGCCGGGGCCGTGCTTGACGCAGGTCACCGGAGGGCGACGCCCTTGAGGGCGGGCAAGGTCACGCCAAGCGGCACCCCAGAGAAGCCGCCACCGCTGCAGCTGGGCACGCCGGGGTCGCGCAGGCGGCAGCACGTCGAGGCATCCGGGCGGAGCGTCGAGGGACTGCGGTGCTCGGGAGGTCGGTTGGGCCGCTCGGGAAGCCTGAAGTTGGGGGAAGGGGCGGAGCCTCCTTGCTGGTACGAGGACGGGGACCGGGTCCGTGACGGTGGCACCTCCCCGGCGGACAGCGCCCTGCACCGAGACACATCCACCAAGGGCTCTGGGTACCTGGCAGCAGCTGCGGCGGCAGCGCTTGCGGACGATGGTCCTGCTGACGAGGCAGCTGCCCTGGGACAGGCAGTTGCAGCAGCGGTCGCAGAGGCCCCGCTGGCGTTCTCGCGGCCGCCGCCTGGCATCCGGCGGTTCGTTCCCCCGCTGGCCTTGCCCAGCGGTCCCTACGCGCCCGGGCCGGGTAGCCTGGCCGCGCGCCAGACCGCCAGGGCTGCGGCCGCCGCTGCTGCTGCAGCAGCGCTAGCGGCAGGTGCCGCGGCCGGCGGCAGCGCGCCTCCCCTGTCCAGCCGTGTGCCGAAGCTGCAGCTGGGCCGGCCCAGCAGCCGTACGCATGCCTTCATAACGCAGCAGCAGGCGCAGGGTGGCCGGACTGCGCGGCGGCGGTCCATCTGCCTGCCGTCGTCAATGGTCTTTGGCGAGGGGCCGTTGACGGTCCGGCGGATGGTGGCCGGTGCAACCAAGGGCCTCACGTCCCACGCCCTGTGCACAGGTGGGCCTGCGTTGCAGCACGTGCGGGGTTTTAGTAGCGTTGGCAAATCATCTGTAAGATGGAGCGGAGCCGCGGGGGATTTCAAAGTTCAATGAAGCATGCGTTGACCTGGAATGGACCTGAGGCGAGCAACTTGAAGGAGTAGTCGCACTGCCTGCTTCCCTGCAACTCTGCATCATTTTGCACCTCGTGTCCTGCACCCCTTGTGTCATTCAGTGTTCTGGGCGGAGGACGATGACGACGTCGCCCGGCTGTACGGCATGGACGGCGAGGACGGCGACGACGAGTACGACGAGGACCTGGACGAGGACGAGGACGAAGACGAGGAGTACGACCAACAGGAGGGGGACGAGGACACCTACCTGGCCACAGCCCGCGCCTTCGCGCAGACCTTCACCGCCGCGGCCAACACCGCACGCGGCCTCCGCGGCTCCCTCTCCCTGCCGCAGCACCCCTCCCCGCCTGGAGGTTCCAGCGCGGCGGACGGGCATAGCCTGCACGCAACGTCGTCGCGGGTGGCCAAGAAGCAGCGCCGTTCGGCGGCGGCGCGGCGGCGGGCGGCAGCGCTGGCTCGGGAGCGTTCGGCGGCGGCGGCGGCGGCGGCTGAGCGGGAGGAGGACTCTGACCCCGACCGGTGCGGGCTGATGCTGCCGGAGGAGCTGTGGGACGCGTGGGAGCGGCTCAGCGATGGGCCCAAGGGCCGCCAGTACCGCCTGCTGGAGGTGCGTGGCTGGGTTGGCGGGCATGACGGGGTTGCTGACTGAACCAGGCGCCGGCCGTGATGTGCACATGCTGGTGTGGAGAGGCACAAAGCCTTCTTGGATTATTTCTTCCTTTTTGAATGGCGGACCTACAAAATTCCCGATGGACACCTGCTTGCATAACCTCTGCAGTCCCTGACGCACGTGGAGCGCATCACCTGCACCTCCTACTCTACAGTGTCGAAGGCGCAGCGCGAGGGCCAGCCCGTGGTGGTCAAGGTGAGTGAGGCTCTGCGTTGGCACGTCAGCGTACTCGCTGGCTTGTCAGCTTGCGATTGGGTTTGCGTTGGAGCCCTACATCTTGGCACGGGCTTCACCCTGTGCCTGACCTCTCCCGCTGCTTCTCAAAACACGTGCATTACGATGATGCATTGCCTCCCTTGGGGCTGTGCACATTCCCAATCAATGTGCCCACAGTTTTTGGAGATCATCGGGCCAGCGCCCAATACCCTCCCATACCGCACCATGCAAGTATGCGCCGACTAGGCGTGGCAGAGCGAGGCACAATGGTGAAGTCCTCACGGCCGCTCTTCTCCTCCTCTGCCGCACTTTCGCCTCCCCAGATCTACGACGTGGCAGAGCGGGACAAGCTGGCCAACGCCTTCGCCGAGATCGGCGTGCTGCTGCACCTGGCGGGCTGGCACGGGGCGGTCAAGCTGCTCGACTACGGCCGGCACGAAGATAAGGTACGTGCGCTGGGCAGCACGCTGTGGAAGCTCACGGCAAGCACTGAATGCACGGGAGCATGCGCTAGGGGCGTGCATGCTTGTGCTGAGGGCCCCCCTTGCGCGTGGCGCCACTCGTTGCGCAGGTGATGCTGATGCTGGAGAGCTGCGACTACAGCCTCAAGGACTGGTGCGACAGCCAGCGCTTCGAGGTGGCCACCGGGGCCGACTACATCCTGGAGTGCCTCAGGTGTGTGTGCGGTGTTGTGCGGCTTACACAGGCTCACATTTGCAACCACGGATTGACGATAGGCAAGTGGGTCTTGCAGTGGACCCAGCACTCCGGCCAAAGCCGACCTGCCTCTCTGCCCAACTGAAGACGCAAAAGGTTTCGGAAGGGGAGCTCATCCAGAATTGGGATTCTCCGCAACGACGCACATACCTAACTAAAGCAAAGCGAATGGTGGAATGGTCGACTTCAGGACATAACACACACCTGTGCCTGACGCCTTTCACAGGTTCCTCGCGCTTTACGCGTACCCCTGTGTCCGCACCCCAGGTTGTGGCACACGCTGGCGGAGCTGATGGCGGAGCTGCACGAGCGCTGGCACGTGGCGCACTGCGACCTCAAAGTGGGTCGTGGGGGTCGCCAGGCCACCTCTGGACCCGCAGTGCATAGCACGCAGCTTCCGGGCGCTTCCTTGGTGCTCCTTGGGTTGGAAGCTCCGGAGGGAGCTATTTTGAGGCTGCGGCCTCCATGTGTGCACCTTGCTGCGCAATCATTTTGTTGTTGATAGAATGCCATGTCATGCTGTCCGCCATGCAGCCTGGAAACGTGCTGATGGTGGGCGGCGTGCTGCGGCTGGCGGACTTCTCAGAGAGCATGCTGTTCAACGGCAAGCCGCTGCTGCTGGAGCAGGCCAGGTGGGCGCAAAGCAGAGGCGGCTATCGTTCTGGTGTCAAGCGCGACATGTGGACGGCATGCCGTTGCGCCAGTTCCATCGGCCCACGTGGTGTGGATTATCCGAAGTGACTTACAGAGGGGTACGCAACTGTTTGTAGTACATCAGGGTGCTGATATATGCACAACATTCGTGTGCGCAGGGGCACCGTGTCGTACCAGCCTCCGGAGATGGTGCACGGCCACTGCGTGGACGCGCGCAAGGCGGACGTGTGGGCCATGGGCTGCATCCTGTACGAGATGATCACAGGGGAGGTGCTGTTCAAGGGCAACAGCGACTGCATGCGGGCCGTCACCGCCGCCGGCGCGCGGCGCACCCGCCGCCGCCACACGCGCGCTACCGCCAGCAGTGCAGGCGGCGCAAGCGCCCGCAGCGAGGAGCCGCCTTCCGCCGCCGCCGCTGCCGCTGCCGTTGTCACAGACATGCCGCCACCGCCGCCACCGGCGGCTGGCGGGCCCCCACGTGTGCCGCGGCTGCCCCTTGGCCTCGCCGTCGCAGGGCGACAGCCTGGTACGGCCCCGCTGCCGCCACCGGGTGTGCCGTACCTGTCCCTCGCTTCCGCTCGCTCCATGAATCTTGCCGGCTTCGGCACGGCCCGCAGCCTGGAGCTGATCGCTGAGGGTTGCGGCACTGAGGACGGCACGTCGTCTGTCGTCACCGACCTGGGCGGCGCCCTGTCCTCCCGCGCCTCGGACGTGTGGGGTGCCTCTGCCGCCAACACTGCCCGCAGCACCGCGCGCGGCGGCGCTACAGCGCGCAGCTTCGCCGCCGGTGCCGCCAGCACCGCTCGTGGCGGCGGAGCTGCCACCGCCGACCACCCCACCACCGCCCGCAGCACCGCCAGCAACAGCACGGCTACGGCATGGCCCCCTCCGCCGCCGCCCTCCGCCGGCACCGCCCGCAGCGTCGCCGCCAGCGAGTGGAACCTGGCGGCGCCGACACCCGCCGCTGCCGACATCTGCAACGCTGCTGTCGGAGGCGGGCTCTTCTCGCCGCACTCGATCGGTGGCGACAGCGCCTACCAGGGGCACGGCGGAGGGGAGGAGCTGCCGGCCTACCGAAGGGTGCGCCACAGCGTGGCCACGCAGTGCCCCGACCCCGCAGGGCCCGACTGGTTCACCACCAAGGAGGTGGATGACCTGCGCATCATGTGCGACGAAGCGCCCTCCTACTACGTGCCGTCGCCGCACCAGCAGCTGCTCGTGCAGGAGCAGTGGGAGCAGGGCGTGGGGACGGAAGCGGCGGCGGCTGCAGTGGTGGTGGTGGACAGCGGGGCGGCGGACGGGCGGGGTACGTCGCAGGGCGGCGCGGCGGTGGACGGCATGCTATACAAGCCGCGGCTGCTGTCCGGCAAGGGCGGTGAGTACAGGCCCCACGTCCCTTGACTCGTATGCCTGCCAGCGCTGCCCCGGCCTTGCTATCCAACACTTTGCGCTGGCCCTCTCGCTTCGGCCTACAACCCTTGCTGCACTTGCCCTACTCCATGCGTAGCAATTCTGCTCAAGCTCATTCAGTGCCGCAGCAGCTTCAGCTCAAGACTCGACTAACATGCTCCTTGTGCCTCTGGCGCCTCCCCTGGCACGTGAACCCCAGGCCCCACGCTGTGCGACGACGTGCTGAGCCTGCTGCGCCACGTGCTGGTGGAGGACCGAGGCCGCCCAGACATGCACCGCGTGGCACAGCTGTCCAAGGAGGTGCTGGTCCGCCACGCGCCGCCGGGCTTCCTGGACGACAGCGACTACGGTGGCGACAACCCAACCACCCAGGCCCTACCCCAGCAGCAGCACCAGCAGCTTCCTGCAGCTGCGGCAGTGCCGCCTTCCGCGGCGCCAAAGCTGTCCCTGGGCTTCGCAACGGAACCCGCCTCCGCGCCGGCCGCGGCTGCTGCTGTCAACGACGGCGGCTGCAGCTCTGGCGCGGAGTCTTCTGCTGCTCCGGCAACAGCTGCCGCACGGCCACGGCTGCCGATGCTTCAAATTCCGGGGCAGCTGCTGGCCGGCGCCCCCGTGTCCCTGCGCTCGTCCCATGGCGCTGCGGCCCGTGCCCTGTCGGCACTGCAGATGCAGCTGGCGGCAGAGGATGCGGCGGAGCTGGCCGCCTTCGCTGGACCTCCCACGGACTTCAGCATCGGGGCCATTGAGGAGGAGAGCCTATGGGGTGACAGCAGCAGCGGCGGTGCGTCGGACCGGCCTGCACGTCCCAGCGCGGGTGGGGGTGGCAGCATGGACGGGACGGTGGCGGCGACGGTGGCTGGGATGCAGCAGCTGGGGCTGGGAGGGGCGGGGCCAGGGGGGAGGAAGGAGATGCCGTCTCTGTTTGGGGCGGCCACGACTGCACAGCCGGTGAGCCTGTTTGACCTATGCCAGCCGCTACAGACGGCGCGGGGCGGAAGGCCGTTTTCGCGCAGCTGGCAGAGGTTCCTTGCGCCGGGGACCACGGCGGGGCAAGCTGGGGCAGGCGGCGGCAGCGTGTGGAGTGGCGGCTCGCAACAGCAGCAGGACCAGGCGAAGTGAGTGACGGATACATTGTACTTGGGGGCCAAGCTGGACGGGAAGCGCTGACGATGTACATACCGTATGTGCAACTGTACCGTTGTTAGTGCAAGCTTGCGGCAGGGCGGGCGCGGATAGGGCACGCACGGGACAGGTGGGGCGTTGGTGCAGGGGCGTATTGGAGCAGCAGGGGGTCATGCAGCAGGCTATCTTGTTGCGGTACACTAGCGGCATACGGTGTGAGGTGGCGCTGTGCGTGCAGTAACGAGCTTGCATGAGCATAGCACGTGAAGGAGGTGTGATACTTGGCGTGGTGTGGACGATGCAGCAGCAAAAGCGTCACGCAGGTGGCCGGCCGGCTGTACCGGACTGTACGTTAGGGGCTAATACTGTATGCGCAGCCGAACAGCAAGCCTGGTCAAGATTTTCATCACACTTGCTTCGTTGCTTGTAATCATCTAAAGCGCTGTGTGAGCCTCGTCGACTGTTTCCGGACCGAGGTGTCGTCCTCCCCGTCTCGTCCCATGCGGCGGGAATTCACTGTGTCTGAGGTGAGGCACCGAGGCAAATCGGCGACCGTAACCCTTGGTCGCCCCATTGCGCGCATGGCTTCAATGAATGGCCTTCTGCAGTATCTCTAGTTATAACACTCACTGTATTGTACCCATTCGTTCATGTTCGTTCTGCTTCTGTGACAAGTTGTGACCCACTGGTCAGTGTCGACCACTGCCGCCTTGAGTTAACCTCTCCTCAATAGCCTTCCGCTTCGGCACCAAGATACCGCTTAGCCATTGTCATTTTGCCAAGGTTGGTCTCCGCCCGCTTTGTTGCCGTGTGCTCAGAGGCTGCCGCCGGGTTGGGCCGCTTTCACCTCACGTGGGCGAGGGACGCCGTCCCTTCTTTGGAGCTGCTGCGGACTGCAGCTTTGCATTGAGCAAATGCCTAACTGCGTTCTCACGTTACCGCTCCGCTTGTGCTGCAGACGCACGCTTCCCAACCGGCAGTCGGCAGTCGCGGCAGCCGAGGAGTTGGTTCTAGTCCCACAGCAGCACAGCGGCAGAACTACGCATTTGCCAGCAGATTTACGTCCGCTAAGCACTAATGCGCTGCAGCTTAGGTTAGGACTGACCACACGTTTGCGCGCCAAAGTACTAGGTGCACACGTACTACCAACACTGCAACTCTTTCATACGCCAATCGCTGTTTCACATTAGTGCATCTATACCTTTAGACAGTCGTCGGCCAATGGGCGTTCAGGAGACATTCTGCGGCGGCGGCGTCCCACGGGTCGGTCCGCGGCCACCAGCTCTGAACGGAGGGAGCCAGTCAAGGCGCTTGCTCCAAAGCACAAGCGGCCAGCCCTCATGTTCACCCGCGCTTTCGCATCGGCACTCAACGCGGAGGTCCTTCCGCCTACCGACGCTGCTGCTGCTGTCAGCATTCGTCCTCCTCTTCGCCACCGCCACGTGCGCAGCCGGTCCGTGGTCCGCTGTGTGGGAGACGCTGAGCGGGCGTGGGGACGGCGGCGGCACCTACCGACGCCAGCTCGCTGCCACGCCGCCGCCCCAGACACCACCAAAACCACCGTCCGCGGCCTCCGGCGCCCCTGCAGGCAGCCGCCCTCCTGGTGCCGGCACCCCTCCGCCGCCACAGCCCTCCCCGCCGCGCAGCCTACCCATGGGCAGCCCCCTGGCCCCAGCTGCAGCTGCTGGCGGAACCCAGGGACCCGGTACCACCAACACCACTGCTGCCAACGCCACACAAGCAACCCACACCAACACCACCGCCAGCCCTCCCAACGCCACTGGCGCAGGGGCTCGGGGCAGTGCGAACGTCAGCAGCAGCGGCAGCTCGGCCCCGTTCCCAGCAACCTCCACACCCCTGCCGCAGCCGGGGGCGGTGGAGGAGGCGCGGGAGGGCCCCCCTGCCTCCACCGGGACCGGCCCCACCAATTACACCTCCTCCTCCTACCCCGGTGCCTCAGCTGACAACGTAGCGGATGACGGCTCGCCCAGCGGCAGCAGCAACAGCGACGGCGGCAGCACCCCGCAGGCAGGCAGCAGCGCACTGACCCTCAACACCACCACCGGTAACCCCAACGGGGGCCAGGGCGGCTACAGCGCCGGTGCCACGCCGTCCGGTGGGGCGCCATCGCAGCAAGGGCAACCGCCCCCACCCCCACCGCCGCCCGTCCCTACCTCCCAGCCCGCCCCACCACCGCCCTTCGGCGTCCCAGCCTCCAAGCCACCCCTGACTGAAACCGCCGCGCCTCCCACCTCCAGCGGAAGCCCGACCTCTCCCTCCAACTCCACCTCCCCCACCTCAAACGCAACCTCACCCCCAAGCCCACCCAAGTCCCTGCCTGGCGGCGGCGGCCCCGCGCCCAGCGGTGGCGACACGGGCGTGGTGAACATGACCCGCACCACCTGCTGGGTGCCGGTGCGGGACTTCCCGGAGCGCGTGTGCGTGCAGTGGACCGACAACTGCCGCGTGCCCAACGCGTCCGAGGTGGAGAGCTGCATGATGTGCCGCAGGGGTGAGCGGGGGACCGGGTGTGGGGTGTGGGAAGTGGGGGCCGGGCTGGGGGCTAGGGCTGGGGGCTGAGGCGCTGGCCTGGTGAGGTACGGGCGTTTACCGTACATGGGCGTCGCGTGATAGGAGCATATGAAGGGACGAGTTAGGTGCCTCCGGGGCGTGCAGGGGCCCAAGGCATGGGCCCAGGGGTGTGGTAGCGCACCGTAGGCGACTCATGACAACACGACAGGCCTTTTCTCCTGCCCGGTGGCTGCGCAAAAAAAGGAGTGGTCTGGCTCAAGGCTACAGTAAATTTGCTTCAATTCGACCGTCTCGGCTCGCTCTTACACCTCGTGGCACGATGGTGTACCGCACACCATACTACCGGTACGATAGATGGCACCCTACCCGGCCGCTCTGTCCTGAACCCACCTGCACTCTCCCACCCCTCCGCCAGGATGGGGCACTTTTGACACGGAGCGGGCGTGTCTGGCCGCCGGGGGCTTCAAGCCCTCCGGCGCAGGGATCGACCCGGCCTCCTACCCAGCGCCCTCCGCTCCGGGCATGTCGTGCAACTACAACCCCAGCAGCCGGAGCAGGTGGGTGCAGCCGTCCGCATAGCCACCGTAGTTTCAAAACGCGATGTAATTTTTAATATTGATTATAACGCTTCATATATTATGCTTGATATAGATTAGGGGGCGCCCCCTATAGATTATAACGCTTCATATATTATGCTTGATGATATGTAATCGCTGGCTTGCTGGACTCGCCGCGGCTTGCTGGACTTACATTGTGGGTGGACATGCCCGCGCGCCGCAGCCGCCGGTAACTCAGATTACTGACAAAGACGAAGGCGCTGAAAATAATCTCTTGTACAATTACCTTTGGGTCGGCGTCAGCGGCTTTATGCGTTAGCTCATGTGCGCCGCCGCCTGGCGAGCATTCGGCGCGCCGCCAAAACAGGGCAGTGGTGCTGCTGCCTTTTGAGGGGGCTTACAACCACCTGCCAAGCCCTACCCGCCACGCCCCAACACTGTAGCCCGCCAACGCCCACAACCGCACAGAAGCAACAGACGCATGTGCCCAGTTCTGGTCACAATGCACATGCTGTGCAGTGGTAGGGGGTTGCTGTCGCATCCCAGCACCTGCAGGGGTGGTCCAGGGCCTGGAAGAAGGCCGTACGGACCTGCCATACGCCGTACGACAGTGCAAAACGCATGAATACGATCCTACCAGGGATCGAACCTGGAATCTCCGGTTATCAACGGGGTCCGTAGACCGGCGCTTTATCCATTAAGCCATAGGACCAGCTCACCGCTCCGGATGCATTCCGTGGTAGCAAGCAAGTTCACATACCTAGAATGTTGTAATCTCTGCTGAGGTTTCCGGCTTCTTTTCTGTGTGGTTTGATGCATTACGGGTTCTGGGGGCTCTGCGAATGCAGTGGCAGCTGCCCTGCCCACGAATAACGTGGTTTGTCGGGGACAGCGCATGGATGAAGCAGCGCGTGGTGCGGCATGGCGGTGGTGGCAGAGCCGCAAGGCGAGGCAGGAGGCACGCCTGGCAAGTCCTGCCAGCCCTGCGCCAAGATCGCAAACAGAGTGAGCCACTCGCTTACCGCACGCACACCTATGCAACGACACCCCGTCCTCCCATACACGGTCTCCAAGGCAGGCCCGTGCTCATACCCCCCCCCACACACACACATCTTCCCCAATCCCCTTACCGCACGCGTTGCTACTCTTACCACACTAACCATACGCGCTTCTACTCGGCGCGCTACTGATGAACGGTTTCCCTTTACCCCACACCACACCACCCTGTCCTCAGGACCGCGGGCAGCGCCTGCCCCCACCTGCTTCCCGACGTTGTGCTGTGGGAAGCTGGGCGCAGCTGGGCGGGCAACGGCTCGCCCTCGCCCTCCCCGCCCGCGCCCGGATCCGCGGTGGTGCTGCCGCCCAACACGCGCATGATGATCACAGGCTGCTCCTTCGGGAGCAGCGGCCAGGGCAACTACTTTTCGTCCATCCGCATCCCGTCCAATTCCGAGGTGGGCGTGGGGTGTAGTTACGGGGTTGGCCAGGGCAATGTTCCAGCCACCTCTACAAGCACCTGTACACAGGCACCACCAACACTTCGCATCCTGAGCAGAGCAGGTATGAGCTTGCAGGAAAGCCGGCAACGGACACAGGCCACACCCCATACGTCACGCACCGCAAACCCCGCGTTATCCCACCGTGTAGTGCTATGCACCTGGTATGCCCTCTCAGTTGCTCCAGGAGAAGGGGTTTCCACGAGGGGTTTCACCATCGTTTACCTCATTTCTCTCAGGCTCGCCCCATCTTGTGCCAGCCCGGTCCAATGCCCCCCTGACGCCCCACACGGCTTCGCAACTCACGAGGACCCCTGAGCCCCCCGCCCCCCACTCAACAACCCTGCGGTTACCCCCCAACAACCGGATTCCCCTTCCCTCCGCAGCTCATCTTCGACGACGCGCCCATTCACCTGGCGGTGGGGGCCATCTACGTGCAGGGCCGCCTGAGGCTGGGCGGCGAGGGGTGCCGCATCAACGGGCCCATCGCCATCACCTTCACGCCTTCGCCGGGTGAGGGCAGAGAGCAGAGAGGCCTGCATGGGGCACCACATGGTTGCGGAAAACGACATGCACCTGTAGGGAAAATTCGTCAGCCCCCACACCGATCTGCGGTCGGAAGCCATTCATTGCCGTTGACGCGCAAGCCCCTGCCGGTACCGTTTCGCCTCGCCTGCGCTTTTCACTCACAGTCGAGGGTCGAGCTGGCACCAAGATGACCCGCCTGCGCCCCTTGCCCACGTGTCACTTCTTGGAGGCCTACACGCAGCCCCTGTCACACCTGTACTGGAGCTTGCTGTTATCCCCGCACTGGTGTCCCGTTGGCCCATGCAGGCGTGCCCACGGGCGACCTGGGCATCCAGGTGCAGTCCGGGGGCCAGCTGGACGCGCACGGCACCGCCTTCCTGCCCACCTGGACACGGCTGTCCGCCACCGCACAGCGGGGAAACAACTGGCTGTCGCTGCAGGTGGGTGCTGTGAGGCCAGAGTGAACGGTAAGCCTGTACGTTGTCGTGTTGGTTGGTGGTTGTGTGGGTTAGCGTGTGCACCACAGCAAGTGCCAGCAGGATTGCAGCGAGGGGGTAGTGGACGGCCGTGTGCGAGAGGTCTCTGCTGATCAGCACTGAGTTGGCGAGTCCTTCAGACTGCAACACGCGTTGCTTTCCCTCCGGCCCCCTGGACGCCCGCATAGGACCCCGTGTGGTCGTGGCGGCCCGGCCAGCTGTTGTTCGTGGCTACCTCCATCTACCGGGACGAATACGAGAACCAGAACGAGGTAGCCGCCGTACAGTCCGTGTCGAGCGACGGCCGTACGATCGTACTGGACCGGCAGCTGCAGTACTCGCACTACGGGTAGGTTTGTGCTGCACATACGTCGCACAAGCTGCTTGCTGGTTACCGTACTGCACAGCCGAGGGACAGGCGGCTCACATTGCCAGGGCCCTTTTCGGCGCATCGACATCTTACTTTCCACCTTCTGGCTGCCTGCACTTGCCGTTCTGCTCTGCATCGCTTTGCATCGCTCATCGTCTCAACCGCCCACCTGCCCCCTCCTTGAAATCAGTGGTTCCGAGTACCAGACGGAGGTTGGGCTGCTGTCCCGCTCCATCACCTTCCAGTCGTGGCAGGCCAGCGGGAACACGCAGAAGGGAGCCCACGTCAAGATCATGGGGCAGGTGGGTAAGGGACGGTGTGCCGACAGGCCTGCTGGGGGGTTGGGAACTGGCAGGGATGGGTGGCGTTGGCGGCTGGCCGACGGGCACGGCAAGCCATGAGGGGTATGCCGTACCCTGACACACGTTACTAATGTGTACTGCAGTCACTATCAAATTATCCACGCAGAAGCCCCGGCGCTCCAGCAAGCGCCTGCAAGCCGCACCTCGCAACCCCACACGTGCGGATTCCGCGTTGCTGCATGTAGGCGCGGCACGCACTTCATGTCATCCCTGCAGCCGACACCCCTGCACCGCACCCCACTGCTCCAGCGCCCTTACCCCCCGCTCTCCACCGCCCCCCAGGGCCGGCTGGAGGGCGTGCTGGCCTACCGGATGGGCCAGCGCAACGTGCTGGGGGCGTACCCCATCCACTGGTGGGTCGGCGGCTTGGTATCCTGGGTGGCATCATCACCTGTTCGCTGGTTGGCTCCCTGGGACATCGACCGTGCAGGAGCCTCAGGTACCACGCACGACGCTGGCCTGCCCTTGGCCGCCCGCCTTGCCCTGACCAGTGACCACCATGCTCACGTTAGACGGGTGGCTGCAGCCAGCAGGTCAGCGGCGGTTGACACCTGATCACACTTTGCGACCTGTTGTACATGTGCTTCCTCTCCTGCCCGTCCCCACGCCAGGCACAACGCTGGTGACGCCAGCGGGGGCGTGTCGTACGCACGTGACTGCGCCGTCTACACATCCTACTACAGATGTAGGTGGTTGGGCGCTCCTCAATTTACAGGAATTAGACAGTGCTCTCAAGTCTCAAGGCGCTCAGTATTACTGCAGCAGCGGTAACTAATTGTACCTGCTTGCACACCGCAGGCACGAACGCATCGCGAAACAGAGCACAGCAATACACACGCATGCCTGCGCCAAGCGGTGTCCCGCCTGTGCTCCCTCCCACTGCAACTGTTCCCTCTCCTTTGACAACTCCAACCACCCAACCGCCACTAGGCTACGTCATCCACGGCACCAACGGCCTGACGCTGAGCGACAACGTGGCCTTCCACGCCTCGGGCAGCTGCTTCTACATTGAGGTGGGCTTTGGTGTGCGCGTGGCTGTGGGTTAGTACTTAATACACGCCGAATGCAACGTTCAGGCATGCGCCGTAGCGGGCAGTTGCTGCTACCCTGAGGTGGGGTGGCCACGGTGGGAACGTGGGATGACTGTGATGTGTCCTTAGACGTGCACCCATTACGTGTGGGGCGGAAGAAGGCGAGTGCGTGGGCAGCAGGCAGTATGCGGGCATGTCCCCGACCAGCTTTATGGGACTAGTAACTACCGTGCAGCCTCCTACGTACCGTACGCTCGTCATACCGTTGTCGTCCGCTCCCTTTGCCTCCCAACCCCCACCTTCTGGAGATCTGTGGAGGCGCACACCTTTTCATGACCCACTGAGCTCGTCTCACGCTCATCCCACCCTCCGTGTCTCTCTTTGCCTGCCAATGCCCCCCACCATCAGGACGGTGTGGAGGAGCACAACTGGCTGCAGCACAACCTGGGGGCCTTCGTGCACACCATCGGCAACCCGGCAGGGGGCGTCACGCAGAGTGGCGAGCTGTTTGTGGAGGTGGGGCTGGGTGGCGTCGTGGCGAACAGTGTTTCATGGTGCTGTCAGGTTGAGGTATACCCCGCCCCTGAAAGGCGTTTGGGATAAGCACTGGTTGTTGCTTGGAACGGATGCAAGGGTCACGTGGCCTGACGGCTAGGGCAGGGGGCCATGGCAGGCCGGAGCGCTCGTTCCCACGCGCGCCCTGGTGGGAACACGGATGCGCACTGGGTTTCAATGCGGTTCAAAAGTGACCAACTTCGCCTGCGAGCTGCCCTACCGCCTACGCATCCCCCTCCTCGCCCCCCTCCGGCCCCCAGAACCCCAACCTGGCGCACCCCGCGGATGCAGCTGCTTCCGTCTTCTACGCCGCCAACCCCAACAACGCATTCAAGGTGGGCGGGCGCAAAAGTGGGCGTGCGCCCGACGCTGCTGCCGCCTGATGCACAGCATTGCTTCCCCTGGTGTGGCACGTGTCGGACGCACAGCTGCTGCGGTGCTTTGTGAGCGGCAACACCTTGCTCTTTCCTATTCCCATACAGGACAACGCAGCCAGCGGTGGCTTCGCTGGCTTCAGCTTTCCGGTGCTGCCCGAGCCCATCGGGGTAAGAGTGGGGTGACGCGCCTCGCGGTGCGGTGCGAATGCGTCATGCGGTTGTGACGCGAACCGCCCTGGACGCCTGAACAACGCACAGTAGAGCCAGCCAGGGCCACGGACTGCTGCCCCGGAAGGCTGCCTTGTCGTGTTACCAACGCCGCCTCCCGCCTGCACTGGCCCTCACCCCGTGCCCTCAACCCCTGTCCCTGCCCCACGCCCCTCCCCCGCCTGCCCACCCCACTGCAGGACCACCGCTGGATGCGCACCATAGTGCGGCCCTACCAACGCCCCCTCAAGCTCTTTGACGGAAACACAGTGCACTCATCGGGCTACTTCTGGTGGGTACTTGCCTTGCCCTGATCCGTACCTCATCTCGGCTGCGCCCGCTCCCTTGTGCCCTGGCTACACGTATCTCATGTCCGCTGGCGCTTTGCTGCACCCGCTCACATCCAAAACTGCCGTGTTCAGGACATCCAGGAACATGTGACCTACCTGGAATGTAACCGCCGATGCCTTGTATGAGCACAGCCCCTGAAGAAGTGCGGCCTTGTCGTACCTGTCGTACCCTCCAGGATCATGGCAGGCGGCATCTACGTGGGCGGCAAGCTGTGGATCAACGACCAGGACGGCGGAAAGCTGTACTACAGCTCGGGGCGGTACGAATTCGACACCAGGTACGTCCGTCCGTACATACGGGGTGTGATACCCCGTGCCAGCGCACTTAGACGTGGTTTCCGTCATCAGCAAGGCCTGCTAACCTGCATCCTGTGTCGGCACGGCCATGTGGCCGAGACAGGGGCACGGCCGCCGGCAGAGGTGTGTGTGCGTATACATGTCACGTGACCACGCACGCCACAGCAGCGATGCACCCAATGCCCAGCAGCATCTAGATCTTGCTTGAGCTGCACTGCTGTTGTGGCTGCCTCCCCGTGTAGCGTCATGTAGTCCGCCCCCCCCACCCCCCACCCCCCACATCACCACCCCAGGGACGACACCGGCACGTCGCTGGCCTTCATGAGCTTCACCAACAACAAGGTGCGTGCATGGACACGTGCGTGGGCAGCTTGGCACCAGAAGACTAACACCTGGCACATGCCACGTGGACAGTTGCTGCGTGCTGCTGCGTGCATCCCGGAACCAGCAGCACATTATGCCGTACGACACGCCACACCAATCTGACTGTCAATTTTGCCGCACTGTCCTTGCCCATGCGCTTGCGGCCCTACCCACACAGGCTTGGCTTGCTCAGTGGGGCATCAGCCACTGGGGTGCCCGAGTGCGCGTCATCGGGTGGGAGGCGCACGACTGCACGCGGGGGGCCAACGTGTTCGGCCTGGCGCAGGTGGGGCAGGCGGCAGGGTAGGGCAAGAGGAGCGGGTAGGGAGAGAGCAGGGCGAGGGGGTTGAGAAGGGACAGAGCAGTGGAGGGCAGGGTAGGGCAATTGGGCACGGGATGAGCAAGGGGTGGGGCCTGCAGTAGTCAGGGGTATGCGGAGCGGCGGGTTGCGCACACCTGGTCAGGGCGGAGCTACCGGGCTGCGAGTGGCATGTTCGGCGTGGAGTAGGTGCAGCTTGGAAGCGGGTGGTGCGGGCGGTGACGAGCACTGCGGCGGGCGGGGGGCGGGTAGGGGCGGCGTGGGCACGGGGGGCTCATTAAAGGCAGTGTACTGATAGTGTGTTGGGGCTTGTCCGTGACCATGTTTATAGTCTTGTTGTCGTCATTACTATCATTTCGTCAAGTAATGGACCTTTCATGCACAGCAACACAGCGTTGCAGGTGGCCGGATTCGCGCGCAGCACCACTTGCAACCGTACGCATTCCACCCCCTTGACCGAACGCCCCTGCCCACCGTGGCTGCCAACCCGCCACAGGTATCCAACGCCTACGTCAACGGGCGCAGCAACAACAGGGATGCGCAGTGAGTGCGTGTGGGGGCGAGCAGGGGGGGGGCGCCGAGTGCCGCTGCACGAGGGCGGTGCGGCACAACTGGGTTTGCGGACGACATGACACATTCTCTTTCTGTGCACATGCACCTACTGTCGCGCCGCTACCAAATCGCTCACTATGTGTATGTAGCCAAACTAATGACCACAGCCGAATGGTTCTTGGACAGAACTTGGGCGGAACTTGGTCTTGGGAGTGCACAGGCCGCGCAGGCAGCGTGTTGTGGGCTGCATGATCTTCACGTGGGGGTGCACCACATCATTTTCTTGGTTATGGCAGGCTGATGGCAGGCACGGATCGGTGGCACCCTCACCCTGTCCAGCCCTCGCGGCACTGTCCCTCCACCCCCTGCAGCCATACCTCGCACCCGCCCGGGCCCCAGGTACCCCGCCGGCCCCTCCGACCCCATCGCCGGCTTCCGCTGGTACGACACGCGCGTGATGACCATCCTCACCAACGTCACGTTCGCCAACTACGTGTACGAGCCATCGCTTGGGGTGGGCCGCCAGAGCGTGTGGTTCAGCATGGTGCACAGGTGGGCGGGGGGGGGCGCGGGCGGAGGGGCTGGTGAATGGAAGGGCTGGTGGAAGCCATAGTGGGCTGCGAAGGGTTGAGATGCGCTGTCGTTGGGGTTGTGCAGGGCGTGGGGGCACGTATGGACTGGTGCGGGCATGTGGGAACACGCGGGGCCCTAGTGGGGTGTGTAGGCCGGACACCACGCCGTAGCTTGCCATAGTTACTTGTGCTGCAACAACAGCAAATAGTTTGCGACCAGGGTATCCCCTGTTCCCAATGGTGCACAGGCGGGCGGGTCACGCCGTGTTGCAGTAGTGGGCCGCATAAGGCCGGGTTGATCGGACGTTAGATGTGGCCTGTGCACGTGCCGCCTGTGCACGTGCCACCATTGTGCGCGAAGATGCATCCCGCACGTGTGCGACGAAGAAACGGAGAGAACGCTCATCCTTGCAGGCATGCTTCAGCAGAGTTGCTGACCACGTTTAGTGCGTGTGCATGCATACATGACGCTCTCTCTCCGCCCATGCTGCCGCTGGCCTCTCAACCCACTGCGCGGCCACAGTGACGAGTTCAAGCCCGGCTACATCTCCGCCTGTCGCGGCATCACCTACCGCAACATCGACTCCCGAGCGCTCATCAACAACCCGCCGGTGGCAACAGGAGCAGGCCGCTACTTCAACTACATTGGTGGGTTAAGTGCATCGGTGGGTTAACTGCATCGGTGGGTGATGCCACGGGTGCCATGCACCCTGCTCACCAGTGCCATCCCTGGCATCCCCATGCCGCCCTTTCTGTGGGCATTGCGCAGCCGGCCCTCTGTCCAGCCAACTGCACCAACAGGTAACTGTCCACCTGACACGCATGCCGTCTTGCCCTTACTCGCCTCAGTCATGCGTTACGGTGTGCCGTACGTGGTATTGCATCCACACCACCCCAACGCACCCCCACCAGCACCCTCATCCGCACCCCCGTCGTCAGCACTCATGCCCTACCCTGTACGGTACTCGGGATGGTCGTCCGGTTCGATACCATCCGAGGCATGGCGGCACAGTGAAGTACCGGTGGAGATGCAGTGATCAATACGCTGGTACCCTGGTACTTTGTTGCCCCCTGCCCGCGCCCCCCCCCCCAGACCACGACGGCTCCGCCTCCCTGCGCGGCAAGCCCACGCTGGTGTGCAGCTGGCCCACGTGGTGGAACATGGGCCCCGACTGCAGCTACAACGCGCTGTACAACGCCTACTGGTGCGACTACTACCCCTGGAGGGCGGTGGCACGGCTGGAGGTCCGCGTGCCGGGGTACACAGTGCCGGTGGGTTGGGTGTTCGGGGTGGTGTGGTCAGATTCAGAGAGGATAGTGGGGCCACAGCGCCGCACCACCTGGGTTGAATGTCGGAGTGCCGCAAAGTAGTTGGGCGGGTCGGCGGTTTGATATGATCTATGTGGGGTGGGTGGGACTAGCAGGAATGCAGGGTAACACCATGCGGGGCCTGCTGTGATGTGGGTGTGCAAATACGGGTGCGTACGCTCTGTGGGCAACGCCGGGGCCGTCAGGTGCTGCCAGTCACACATGGAGACTGTGGTGATCCGTGGTCAGCCCTAGCTGCCCCCTGCCCCTCCCACAGGGCCGGTGGCTACTCGCGAACCACTCCTCGTCATCTCCTGACTGCACATCTACCGTCCCTTCTTTACATCGTTTATTGCGTTGTTTGATACTGCGTTGGAACAACCCGAGCTGTCCTCTTTTTCGGCTCCCCCAGGTTGACAGCGGCTACGCCTTCCCGCCCGACCCCCCCTACGAGCTGGGCTACGTGGCGGCGTTCGGGTACCGTGGGGCGGATGCAAGGAACACCACCATCACCATGAACGAGGTGCGTGGGTGGTGGGTGTCAACGCGTGGGAGGACGGCGGTGCACAGTTTGGGGTGCTGTTGTCATACCGTAGTCGCTCAAGGCAAGGGACGTTTTCACCTTGCGTGCGCCAAGTTGAACTTGAAGGGCCTGGGAGTCGACCGGTGCCCGTGCTGCAAACCGTTTTCTTGGGACTGATGGTTCGCGTTGCCATTTATGCCCTGTTGCGTTGGCTGCCTCATCAGGGCATCACGGGCGTCAGCGGGGCTGGCGGATGGTACTACCACATGAAGAGTGGTGCGACGCCTGCACTACAGGTGGGGGCTGTGGCGTAGGTACGAAGACGAAAGGGCAAGCTGCCTCGCAGTATAGGTACTTCACGAGAATGTTGCAGATGTCGGGCCCAGTTGGTGCTTCGGACATTTCACCGGCTTGGGGGACGGACGCATTTGTGTAGTTTACTGCCTCGTGTGGTGAGGGCTGGTGGGGGCATGCGTTGTTCGTGTGCTTGCTCCCAGGCCAGAGGGCCTCTCCCCTGCCTGTTGGTACTACTAAGCCGTCTAGGAGGAAGCATTGCGGTCGCTTGGCCATATGCGATGGCTGAAATGCGTAACCTGCAATGCATCCTCCAAGACGGCTTAGTAATACCAGCAAGCAGGGGAGAACCCCTGTGGCCTGGGAGCAAGCACACGAAGCAGCATGCCCGCGCCACCCACCACCCACCACCTCACCACACGAGGCAGAAAGGCACACATGCATCCATCTCCCCAACCATTGATTTGTCCCAGGCACCAACTGGGCCCAGTTTCAACCCCAGCAGCGGTGTTTTGTCACCCCAGGCGTTGAGGCCTGACGAACACGGGCGGGTGTCCCCAGGTCATGCAATGCGAAGGGTTCACGGCATTGTCCTCAGACCGGAAGCGGGTGTGGTCGGAAAGGGTTTTGCAGTATGCGGTGCAGAAGTAGGAAGGCATGTTCGTACGGTATCAGGACAACACTGCTATGTCGGAGAAGGGTATGGTGAGGACCGGCTGAACAGGGTGTAGCGTAAGGCTCCTTGACACTGTGTTCCTGATGGCTTCCCGCATGCAGGTGTTCATGACCCAGATTCCGCCAGGCAGCAGCCTCGTCTTTGCCACGCGGTACCCCAAGGGTGCGTGCGTGCCTGCGGGCAAGGCCGGGGGTGGGGGAATGCGGTGAGGGGCGGCATGCACCCTGACAACTCCTCTGCCCTTGTTGGACGCGCCGTTTTGTGTGTTACGGCAACACAGTGGTGCTTACTCCTAACGGCCAAACTACCGGTACTCGCTGTGACGCTGTCCTATGTAGCAACAACGCGTTACGTAGCAAAAACACGTCGCCGCTGTGCAGCGCAGCTCGCTGGTTGGCAAGGCACTTGCCGTACCTACATGTACATCACGACACGTGCTGCTCCCTGCTGACTCACATCCGGACCTCTCCCTCGACTGACACTACCTGCCTTCCCCACGTGCCCAGGCACCACCTTCAACATCTCGCGCGAGTTCCAGTGGTACCCCTCAGCCAACTCGGCAGTGCGCCAGGTGGGACGTTTTACGGTGTGCGTGGTGGCGTGTCCCGTCGGATGTGGTCCTTGATGAGCACAAGGTGGGGCCAGACGCTCAGCGGTAGATTTAACACGTTGCGTATGGATGCTGAGTTGCTGTTTAGCGAACACCACACGCCTGCCTGCTGCCTGCCCTGCCTCAAACACCCGGCGCTTTGTGCGGTTGTTCCGCGTGTTGACAACTGAATAGCTGCGCCAACACTCGGTATCCCTTACGGTATTTAAGCATCCATCTTCTCCCCCTTGCCCCCAAGGCCTCCTCGCTGGCCGACGTGCTGACTGGCGGCGGCGACGCCTACTGGTTCAGCGGCAAGCACCTGTACATCAAAATGGTGGACCCAGGTGGGGCGGGCAAGCAGCATGCATATGAGCATTTTTAAGTGATAACGGAAGCATGTGGGCCCGGATGGGTGGGGCAGGCTGGCTGCGCGCCTGCTTCTGCGTGCGTGCGTGCGTGTGCGTTTGGCACCACAGCGCGGAACTGGTCCAGCCGACAATGTGCACAGAAAAGGCGAGGGCAGGGTGTGTGCTGGACGCCGGCAGTAAAAGCATTGAAATCCCCTTTGCCCTATCATTCATGCGCAACCACGAAATCGTTGCTCTCCACCTCTAGGCGATGCCTCGGTGGACCCGCCCATGGTGGCGGACGGCGTGACGGTGTGGGGCACTCGCTACTTCAGCGCCTGGTACTGGATCAACGCAACCAACCTATGGGTGAGGGGTTGTGCGGCGAGAAAGTAGAAAGTAGGAAACGACTCAATACTTACCGGTACCGCCTGATACGTACCAGCTGGGTTCACTGCTGGTGTGAGGGGCTGTGAGGGGCTGTGCAGCGGGAGGTGGCCAGCGCGCTGTACTGACTAGGGTGCAGTGGGCGACTGGGCGAAGCCTCTGCCTCGGTGACAACACTATGTGTACGTGCTCCGGCAACCCCTGCATATGCACCTTAAATATACTGTTGTTGCTATAGACCGCACGAGGATCAAAGCCCGGAAGCCCTTTGTGCACGTCGACTGACTCTTGCGCACCCAAACCTTTTCGTGCTGCTCTGCTGCTCGGCCCACCTCAGAACTCGGGCACCTGCTCGTGGGTCAGCGGCGGCAGCCAGGCCGCCCCCGGCGCCAACTTCTGCCGCATGGCGGACGCGCCGGACGACGTACCGCCCGCCCTGGACTCGTCGTACATGAGCTGGACGGAGCCGTACTGTACGGACATCGCGCCGCCAGGTACGTGCAGCGAGTGCGACGAGAGCAGGTTGCCCCGTGCCGTGTGCCGATTGTGTGCCCACTGTTGCATCGGTGTGTACATTGTTGGCATCGGGCCGGCGCGGTAGCGCACATGCACATCAGCAACACATGCATGGGAACCCAGCCCCGTAAAGTTTGCCAGGGAGAAGTGCAAACTAGACCCCTCGCTGGTTATGAAACGTCATCGTAAACCGCCGTCCCTCTCTTGCTTGCCCCCCGCCAGGCGCCCTGACCTGCCCCCAGGTGGTGGCCCAGGGGCAGTGCTCCGCGCCCGCCATCCGCACCTCCGTGTCCGACCCCCACGTGCGGGTTATTGGCGGCTACTGCGCCGTCAGCTGCGGGGTGTGCAAGCAGGGCCAGCGCGCGTGCATCGACAAAGTGCCGCCGGGTGAGTGTGGGTTAGGGCGCGTCGTGTGGCCATACCACCTAAATTGTGTTTCGCAATTCCCAAAGAAAGGCATGGCGTCATGTCGGGCTACCGCTAGGTTATGCAGCTGTGCAGCCTGAGCCCGCTGCAAGACGCATCGCAACCTGCATGGGTCCGTGCAGCAAGAGGATCAGCTGCGTGGTTTAACCTGTGGTTTTCAGTGGCTTTCCCGTGCCAAGCTTTTTTTTGTGCTGGGCCATACCTTACACCCGCAGGCGGCTTCACGTGCGCCCAGCGGCGCGCCGTGGGCACCTGCAGCGCGCAGTGGTTCCGCGACGGCAACTGGTGCGCAGCCACCTGCGGCTACTGCACACCCGCCAACCCTCTGCCGAACCTGCCGCCCGCACCGCAGTGCAGCGACGTGCGCGTGCCGCCCGGTGGGTGTGCGGCTGTAGGCGTGGGTGTGACTGTTGAGGTGGTAGTTGACGGGGGGAAACCAAAGCACGCGCGCGGGCGAGGGCGTGGGGGGCGCGAGGGCGTGGTTGTAATAGTGGTATGGTAAGTAGACAATTCAACCCACTGCAGGGAAAAGGGGCCAGGGGGGTAACCGCAGCGGCAAAGGAACTGGCATGTGTGGGGCGAGGGGAGGGAGCATTGGCATGGGGTGGTCGAGGGTCAAGCTGCGCGGGCGTGCAGTGCCCACGGACATGTACGGACATGTGCGTGGCCCCCGGTGGCTGGCTGACGCGCAGTCAAGGAGTTGCTTGGGGTGCACCCTAATCTACAACAAGTTCATGCACACCTTGTGCTTGCCCTCACGCGCAGGCACGTACACGTGTAAGCAGCAGCTGGACTGGGGGCAGTGCGCGCAGCCGTGGATGAAGCTCAACGGCTGGTGCCTGGCGTCGTGCGGGCTGTGCAGCAGCAACACGGGGGGCTGGGGCGGCGGCAGCTCGTCGCCGGGCTGTGTGGACGTGGTGCCGCCAGGTGAGCGAGATGCCTGACAGTGGCGCGTGTGCGATAGCTAATTTTTGCTTGAGTTCCGGGGTGCGTTGTGGGCCCGTGTGGACTATGGCACCTCTAGGTGAACGGACTGCCCGGTGAGGCCTGATTTTGGACTGTAGAAATAGACAGAAATGTTCGGGGATGCGCCTTGACCGCACGGCTCTGAAACGCCTGATTCTTTGCCCTCCCCTGACCACAGGTGGCTACACCTGCGCCCAACAGGCCAGCTGGGGCAAGTGCTCCGCCGACTTCATGGTCAGCAACAATTACTGCGCCGCCACATGCAACCGCTGCGGCTCCTCCACACCTGGCACCTGCACCGACGTACCCGCCCCCGGCGGCTACACCTGCGCACAGCAGGCCGGCTGGGGCAAATGCAATGACGACTTTATGGTCAGCAACAACTACTGCGCCGCGACCTGCAACCGCTGCACCGCCCCCTCCCCTCCCAGCCCCACCTGCACCGACGTGCCAGCCCCCGGCGGCTTCACCTGTGCGCAGCAGGCCGGCTGGGGCAAATGCAACGACGACTTCATGACCAGCAACAACTACTGCGCCGCGACCTGCAACCGCTGTGCCGCAACCCCTCCCCCTCCGCCCTCCACCCCGCCCTGCACCGACGTGCCCGCCCCGGGCGGCTACACCTGCGAACAGCAGTCCTCCTGGGGCAAGTGCACAGCCGATTTCATCATCAGCAACAACTACTGCGCCGCCACCTGCAACCGCTGCACCGCCCCCTCTCCCTCGCCGTCCCCCTCCCCGTCCCCCTCCCCATCCCCCTCCACCAACTGCTGGGACGTTGCCGTACCTGGCGGCTACTCGTGTGCGCAGCAGGCGTCCTGGGGCAGGTGCTGGGAGGGCTTCATGCTGCCGTGGGGCTTCTGCGCCGTCACCTGCGGGCGCTGCAGCCCATCATCATCCTCAGCGTGCTATGACGTGGCGCCGGAGGGCGGCTACAGCTGCGCGCAGCAGGCGGCGTGGGGCAAGTGCTGGGACAGCTTCATGCTGCCGCAGGGAGGCTACTGCGCCGCCAGCTGCGGCCGCTGCGGCGGCGGTGGCGTCAGGGCGGCGGAGGGCACATCTACGCTACCCGCCAGCACAGCGCTGGGTTTGCCTAACGTTGGTTTTGGTGGCTTTCCGCCGCTGTCGTCGACGTTCCCATTGCCGCTGCCGCCGGCGTTCGCCGGCGGCGCCGATGCCGCCGCCGCCGCCGCGGCGGCGGCGCTGGCGGCGATGAGGGCGGGCTTCGGCGCGGCGGAGGCGACGGGCCTGGCGGCGCAGCTGTCGGACAGCGGAGCGCTGACCAGCCGCGCCTCGTCCCCCGAGGAGGCGGCGCTGCTCAGCAACGATGGTCGCTTCACCACCAACAGCACGCGTGGGGTGGCGCCGTCGGCCGTCGCGCTGGCTCCTGGCAACGTGGACCCCGCGGGGCCGTCGCGACCGGGGGCAACGGGAGGCAGCGAGCCGTACAATGCCACTGCGGCGCCGGATGGTGCCTCCTTCCTGATCAACCCTGTAGGCACCGCCCGCGCTGGAGGCAACGTCTCCTTTAGTGGCAGCAGCGGTGGCGGAGGTGGTGGTACTGGCGATGGTGCTGCAGGAACTGGCAACCGCTTTGCGGCCGCCTGGGGCGGTGAGGACGACAGCACCACAGGTGTTGGTGCAGCTGCCGGGGTCAGCGGCAACGGCACTGCGGCTGGCCGGCTACCTGTAGCCACTGCGGCCAACCCCAACCCGCTGGAGGCTGCTGCGTACGGTCTGTACTCCACTGCGCACTTTGTGGCGTCTGCCGCTAGCCTGTCCACGCTGGCTTTTGTCAGCAACACGGCGCGGGCGAGGGCTGCGTACCCGCAGACCTCCAGCAACACACTAATGAGCAACAGCAGCAACAGCACTGTCGCTGGTAGCTCCAAACTGAGCGCGAGCACTGGCGGCAGCAAGCTTGGGGCTGTCTCAGGGCCCGCCAAGGTTTCCAGTCTCAGCATCAACGCCGCGGGGAGTGGCATCTCCGCTGCAAGCGACAACGACACAACAGCAAACAGCGCTGCAAGCCGCCCGCCCGCAGCGGTCCCAACTGCTACGTCTGCTGCCGCGCTGCAGGGCGCCGCCCTGGACCCCACCGCCGCTGCCTCCCTGCCCGCCGCCGCCGCCGGGTCCAACCCAGTGGCGGCGACGGCCCTTGGGGCCACCCCTGCCGGCAGCAGCCCCTCTGTCGTTGACCCGCAGGTGCAGCTGCAGCATATGGCGGCCGAAGCGGCAGCCGCTGCAGTCACTTACGCACCCAATAGCAGCAGCAGCAACGGCGGCGGCGGCGGCGGTGGCTTCAGTGCTGCGTCTGTGCCGGCAACGGGCACCAGCAGGGACTACCAGGTGGCGCCCGTCAACCCCACTGACGACGAGGCCTTCAACCCCTTCGAGAAGACCACCTCGGTCGCCAGCCCGGGGGCTCCCCTGGCAGCCGCCAAGCCCGCCTTTTACTCCGCGTGGACACTGGCGGCGGCCGCCAACAGTACGGGCGGCGGCGGCGGCGGTTGGGGCGGCGCCGCGTGGGACGACGCCTCCACCGTCATCGCTGGGCCCGGCGGAACGCTGTACGGCCTGCCGTTCGGTGTGGGGTACATCACGGCAGCTGGCGGTGGTAAGAACGCAAGCGGAAGTGGCAGCAGCGGCAAGTTTACGGCAGCGGAGTCGCCGAATGAGGGGTCTCCGGAGGGCACGCCAGCTCGGCCAGCAGCACCTGCTGGCGGCAATGGAACTGTTGGTACTGGCGCGGGATTGGGGGTCGAAGATGGCACGGGCGCCTGCCCTGTGACGCTGTGTACGGACGACGCGCCGCGGGACAACGGCAGCAACATGAGCTGCGAGCAGGTGAAGGCGTGGGGCCTGTGCGCCGACCCGTGGGTCACCTCTCGCCACGCGTGCAACCACACGTGTGGCAGGTGCAGCAGGGATGTCGGCGGCGCTGCTGCTTCCGCTACCGTTTCGACCGGTAGCAGGAGTGGAAGCACGGCAATGCAGGCTAACGGGACGGGTGCAGTGGGCAGCGTTACTGGTGGTGGCCCCGGTGGCGTCGGTGTGGCAGCGTTGCCTGCGCCTGGGCAGGGCGACGGCGAGGCGTGCGCGGACGTGCCGCCGCCGTTCAAGAATGGCAGCTGTGCTGCGTTGAAGGCGGCGGGCATGTGTGGGGATGGCGGTGTGGCGGGGGTGGGTGGGTGGTGCAGGCGGACGTGTGGGGCGTGCACCGAGGCAGGGGTGGCCAGCGGCGGCAACGGCGTTGCAACGGCGGCGCTGCAGCCCTCTGCTGCAGGAGGTGCGACGGCAGCCGGACGGCCGAACGCTTCTACGGGCACGAACGCCACCTCGGCACCTGCTGGCACGGGCGTGGGCCAGGGCAACAGGACTGCTGCCGGGAACGCCACGGCGGCAGGTAGCGGCGGCGCCAGCAGGGCAACAGCAGCGCCGCCGCCGTCGCCGGTCCTCCCGTCAGCAACAGTCCAGCGTTGGCGGCCAACTCCAGCAGCAGCGGAACTGGCTCATCCAAGAACGGCTCGTCAGCTGCTACTAGTGCTGCCCCTGCGTCGCCAGCCGCTGCGTCTCCCGCTGCTGACACTTGTCAGGCGGTGGTGCTGGCGGAGTGCGTGGACGTGCCGCCGCCGGGCTCTCTGCCGTGCCGGGACCGCGTGCAAGCGGGCGCGTGTGCTGACCCGTGGTTCACTAGGTACGGCTACTGCGCGCGCAGCTGCGGGCGGTGCGGCGGCGGGGGCGCGTAAAGGTGTTGGGAGCTAGTGCTAATGGCTCATCCATGGCAATAAGTGAACAAGTGTACGTGTTGCAAGTTGGCAGTGCCCCGTGAGCATCAGCTCAGGGGCCAACGGGCCGGGGGAGGGGGAGCAAGATAAAGGTGGCGCAATCAGCTGAAGGTGTTCACGATGCAGGTGTGTGGGTCACCTTTTGGAATCAAGATTTTGTGGCGGCGGGCGCATTCTGTGGGCTGGTTGCTTGGGGCGGGACTCACGAGGCAGACGCAAAACGGGGCTTTGCTGTTGTCAGACGGCGGTATACAGGAACACTGTCAGCGTCATGAGTGGGCTGGGCTCAGGCTGGGATCAGGCTGGGATCAGGCTGGGTTGTCCGCGCCGCGCATGGGCTGGACTGTGGGAGACACCGAAGCGGCGGCAGCAGTCGGGCACCTAGGGGTAGGTGGTTGCTGGCTGCGTCTTGCCCGGTCCTACATGGCTGCAGGTCGCAAGTCCAGGGCGCACCCCAAGCGTGTGGTGTACCGGTATTGACTGGTATTGACGCTGGTCCTCGTGGGGAAAATGTGGGTAGACTGCACTTTACATGTAGAATTGCATTCGGGCGCAGTTGTGTGTACGGTAATCAAAGTATCACTGGCGTAATGTGTCGGCAGGACGGTGTGTGCGTTACCCGGACCCTGCATGTACATGTTGTCGACATGCGTACGTGGAGGCCTAAGTTAGCAGCACACATTACGTTGTCCGCATACCGTAAGCTCATACCGGTACGCTCGTTGTGGACTGCGGCCAACATCAGGCCGACGCACGCTGGCATTTGCCGCATACAGCTTGCATCTGTGCATTGTATCAGGGCACACTGTAACCATTGCGGTGTTGATGCACACAGATGCGGTGTAAGGCATACCTTGTGCTGTACGTGTCAGCACGGGTCCTCGCCAAGCAGACATGCAACATCGCCAACACACCAGCAGCTTGCCACACGAAAAGCTCGGATACGGTGTGCGCTCTTCCATAAAGCTTTGTCCATAGCTTGATGGAAGAGCGCACATATCGTACCTTGCCGGGCGGCTACCTCCCCATCCCCCGAGCATACTCCTGTATCACAACCAGCCGCCACCAAGCCACCAGCAAGTGGTGAGCCTCGTGGGGCAGCGGGTCGCGAAGCGGCGTGTGACCCACACGCCCCTATGGCATGGCATCCCGGACAGTGCCGCCAGCGTCCGCCTGTCAGCAACCGGAGCCCACATGGTGCTCGGCCCTCTACCAGGTTACCATAAGAACTACTTACGTGCAACTATGCTTGAAATTCTGTTAGGGGCGAAGCTATTGAAGCCAGAAGAAAGCGCGCTACAGCCGTACGAGACGTGAGTTGCTTGACTTGCTTGAATTGTCAGATCGCGCCAGGTTTTGTGTGATGCATTTCCTAGAATCTTTTCGTCTGAAAGACGGTGCCTTTGATCTCATATTATATGTAATCGATCTTGCAGCACGAGCAGGCTGCTGCCTGCGGCTTTGCAATGCCCTCGAAGTCTAATCTTGCTATCGGTTTCTTGACTGTCGACAGCAAGTTCATTTGCGAGGCACATGGCAGGCCAGGATACGTGAATGTTTACCAAGCGGCCGGCACTGTGGACGCACTCTTGCCCGCATTGAGCAAGTTCATTTCAGCAGCATAGTGGACTCGCAACTCTATGCCGTTGATAGCCAAAACGTCAGCCACATTGCTATCAGCGCTCTGCCGGGAGCCCTCGACGACGACAATTTCCTGACACTGCGCGTAACGGACGGCAGGGATTGCAAGGACACTTCGATAGGAAGTGTGCTTGTGGTTCGCAACAATGACACGCTGGGTGTCAGCCGCAGCAGCTCGCTGAAGGACGTTGACAAGGAGAAGGTTTCTGCGCCGGACGTCATCCGGGGCGTGGCCCTGCGAACTTATGAGGACGAGGGCCGCGCAGCGTACATGCTGGTAGGCTCTTGCAACAACGCTTGTGTGTCGGCAACCGCTCCCATGCTGCCTGTCCCCCGTCCGCATTTTTGGTCCTGCCGCGTTGCCGTACTGTCGATGTCAGGGGGGGATTCACCTGTGCACACAGTGCCCGCCTCTCCTACCTGCCCTCTTTTTGTCCCAGCCCGCAACGCGCATCACGCGACCTTGACCTATCAATCCCATGCGCTGCTGTGCAACTTCACTGTCATCCCGTAGCTGCCGTACAACATGTTCGCCAAGGACAACCGCTTCTGCCAACACCTCCTGAGGCTGCTGGACATCCTCGTGGGCCGGGAGCCGCAGCTGGACCCTCCCCCGCTCTCCGTCTGCTGCGCCGTCAGCGCCAGCAAGCCCGACTGGCTCAGCGTGGACGAGCATAGCAACACGGTCAAGGGCTTCAACGACCCCGACCCCGTGCCCCGCAGCAGGAAGAGCCGGGACAGGTGCGGTGCCCCTGCCCCTGCCCTGCTCCTGCCCTGTCGCGTTAGCTTGCACCAGGTGTTAGATGGCGTACCGGAGGCTGTCGCGCACCGGCCGACCGGTGGCCAGCAAGAGAGGCAACACGCACCTGCATGTGCACAAGGGCAGGCGCACGTGAGCACCCCAGGCATGGGCCGGGAATCCTTCCAACGGATAGCCACGCAGGCCTACCAACACCTGACCACCAATTCGTGCAACCAGACCACCCGAACGATTTACGCATGTTCCCGGCGGCTTCCTCTGGCGCCTGGCCTCCAACATCTTGTACCATTCAATTACTCTGCTCATGGCTGCAGCGGCAAGGAGGCTGACGCCAACACGCTGCGCGAGTGCGTGGCCACGGCAGGCAGCTCCATCGGCCCCCTCACAGAGCTGGGGGACCTGCAGCTGCTGCACGGCGACCGCCTGCTCGACGTCACGGTCGCGGACGCCGCAGCAGCAGCCACCACAACCGACAGCAAGCACGTGCTGTACGCCAGCCTAACCGATCTCAACGACAGCGGCAGCTTCCCAGACCTGCTGCTCAGCGTCCTGCAGCCCTCGCTTGGCGCCCAGGGGCCGTACCAGCAGCTGTACCAGAGGCTGCACCAGCATCAGGGGAGACCCCCTGCGCAGCCCAGCCGGCGGCCGCCGCCGCCCCAGCCGCAGCTGCTGGTCTGGGCTCCGGTGCACGGCAGCGCCAGCGGACAGCAGCCGCACCTGGTCAGCGATGATGAGGGGCTGGTGGTGCAGCAGCTGGGGGAGCAGGAGTGGCGGGCGTGCAAGGCGCGGCTGGAGGCGGGGGGAGCGGTGCTGGGCCTGGCGGCGTTGAGGCTCCTGGTGGGGCTGCACTACTCGGGGGCAGTATATAGCGACGCTACGATGGCTGGGCTGAGGGGGGAGCTGGCGCGGCTGGGGGACGCCCTGAGGCGGGGGCCCCCTGCAGCGGCTGCAGGGGGAGGGGCAACTCAGGCAAAGCAGGTGCGTAAGGAGTTGCTTATAGCAGGGCAGAGCAGTGTGGTTTTGGATTCCACGAGGTTGCACGTGGTAAACATTTGGGAACTTGTGCGCTGGTTTAGTGTGCATGGGAGTTACTTGCTTGCCGACGTGTGAATGGGATAGGGGCACTTGCATGCGTGGATGTGCTCTGTGTGTGCGCCGGCAGTCTTGGGAAGCCAAGGTGTGGTGCCTTCAGTAGTGGAGGTTGGCGGCATGGCTGGCATATGCTAATGTCCAGCGTCGCTTCACGTGCTGTCGCTCGTACAGGGCGCCCGAACCAACGGCAAGCGGCCAGCAGCAACTATGGTTCGGGAGCGACGGCGGCTGGACTACGACGAGTGTGGGGTAAGCCGCCCACTGACCAGCTTGATAAGCCCTTGATGCCTTACCTAACTCTCAGCTGTCGGTGAAGTTGATGTCCTTGTAAGCATGCGCATCACAGATGGCAATGAACCTAACATTATCTTTGCATCTTGCAGGCGTGCGCGGTTTGCTTGGGTAACGCAGCTGGCACAAACGGCGGCGGGGCCGCTTGTGACTTCTGCAGAGGGAAACGACGTACGACTGCCAGCCAGGCAAGTGCATTGCTGAGCAAGGACATGGAATGTCCTCAGCTCGGCGCTGATTCAAGCACTCCCTGGCCGTTGCGTGTATCCTTCCGTTCCCAGCTGCCAAAAGGCGTCCGCTACTTCGGCGGCGGCTTCGTGCCAGACAGCTGATCGTGATACCGTCCGCTGGTGGAAGGGCTGGTGGAAGGCAAGCCACATAATTCCACAGTCGGCATATGGTCGTGCATGCATGCCCCCAAATAGGATAAGGAGAACGTGGACCCGCGCCCGTCCACCTCCCAGGTGCCTCAGGTGCGTGCCGACAGCGCTGCGACCAGGTCCGTCGTTCACAATCTGGGCCACACGCACCGCCGCGTAACTCCAACCATGTTCAATCACACGTTGGACCAGTAGCAGGATGGATGGCAAAGAAAGCAGTACTTGGTGCTATGGAAGATGGGCTGTTGACACACCTGCTGCAACGCTGAAATGCGGTTCCTGTGTCATGCTACGCAGAGGGTGGACAAGCCGACCGGGACAAGCGCTGGCGGCAAGGGCCGGCCCGCACCGCTCCAGGTCAGTGCCAAGCACTCGCACGGCCGGCACGTGGCAGACACCAACTTCCTGGGGGCAGGAGTGGCCTGCAACTGGAGCGTATTGCCCTGCTAGCTCGCACAACAATGTCCATGAGCGCGTACTAACCGTATCGGTGCAGATGCTACGTTGGGAGGAGGTGAACTGCCGGGCGCGGGAGGACAAAGCCGCTGGGCGTGTGTCGCTGATACCTTACGTGGCCGTGTCCACGAGCGAGTACTGGGTGTCTTAATACACAGAAGCGGTGTGCTGCGTATCTACTTGCTGCTCCAGGTAGCTCATGCTGTGCTTGCCGGTGCTGGTCCCGCCCCCAGGACGCGCAGCCCCGCCTCCAGGACACCGGCACCAGGGTAAACCAGGGCGACTGCTGCGTTGACCCGAAGGTGCAGCCGGCTCCTCCCCCCAGCGGTGGCGAGGAGGGCCCCTACGGCAAGGACAACGCCCCCTGCGGCACGGGCCCTGACAACAACCGCATGGTGAGCACCCGCGAGGTTGCTGGGTGCACAGAGGTTGCGCCACAGTGCACTGGGCCCATGGCCCGCCGCCCGCCTGCTTGCTGCCCTTAGGCATCGCGTAGCGGGGTTGCACGCGGTCGACTGAACTGGGAGTACCGGCACGCGTCTGCACGTCTAATTTCAGCAGTTGGTTCCATGGCCGGCGGGTGGCGGCGGCCTTACAACGCTGTGCGCAGCACTCGCGGCTGCACATAGAACGACCAGTGACAAACCGCTGCGCACACCGTGACACGGCTACATGCCACGTTACACCGCCCCCGCTCCTGGGCCCATGGCAGGTCCTTGACCCCGGCTGCACACACATCAAAGACCACGTGCCATGTTGAGCCGCTCGTGCTCCCGGGCCCCAAACGACCCTGGACACCGGCTGCACACACATGGAACACCACATGCCATGTTACCCCGCGCTTGCTGCTGGGCCCCATGCAGGCCCTGGACACTGGCCGCATATAAGACCACATGCCATGTTACGCTGCCCTCGTCCCTTTTTCCCATGCAGGCGCTGGACGCCCTGCAGGCCGAGAAGGCCGCCCTGGAGCAGCAGGCAGCAGCCACCGCCGCCGCCACCGCACAGCTGGCAGCCGCCAGCAGGGCAGCCAGGGACACCCTGCCAGCCGCCGCAGACGCCGCAATGCTCACCCTCACACAGGCTATCGACGAGGGCAAGAAACAGCTGGCGGGTGCAAAGGAGGCTGCGATGCAGCGCCTGGACCGGGCCTACACGGCCGCGGAGGAGATTGTCCGCACACATGTGCACGCACACGTGCAAGGCAACCCCGACGGCAAGGAACGTGACATGGGGCCACTGACGGAGGCGGCTAAGGGCGCTCTGGGTGCGCTGGTGGCGACTGGGAAGGAGGCTGTGCGGCAGCTGGGGGAGGAGGCGGCAGGGGTGCGGCGGGAGCTCCAGGGCGCCGCTGAAGGCGCTGTACGGCAGCACGCTGACGCAAGGGCCGGGGTGCGGAAGCTGCTGACAGATGCTAAGGCCGCGCTATTGGTGGACCTGCCGGGAGGTGGAGGTACGGGGGTGCTGTGTGCACTGGGGCAGCTGGCGGAGGACGTGGAGGCGGCGGTGGAGCAGCAGGCGGCGCGGGATGAGGACAGGGTGGAGCGGCGGGCGGCTGAGGGCAAGGCTGCTGTTGACAAGCAGGCGGTGGAGGACCAGGCGGCGCTGGAGGGCTCGGTCAAAGCGTACGCTGCCGAACTGCAGAGCGCCTACTGCTCCTCGATGGGCGTGGTGCTGGACCGCCTGAGGGAACAGTCGGAGGACGTGAAGAGGTTTGCGGATGCGCTGTGGGTCGACGCGAGGGCGGACGGGGACTGATGGTGCAGCTGCCGGGGGGGCGGGGCAGTGGTGTGGCTGTGTGTGCGTGACTGCCTTACCTGGCCTTTCAGCATGCAAGGAGTGCGTGGTACTGTTTCGGGGAGTGCTGCACAGAGGGTGCTCCCTTGGTACAGCTTGGTACTGCACGGCAACATGGGCTCGTCAATCCGTAACGCCTGGTGGTGTACACTCGGTGCGCTTGCTTGCAGCCCAGTACCGGCAGTTGTTTGGACGCGTTCCCTTTGATAGCTGATCGTAACAGCGCTCAGGAGCAACCGGTGGGCTGCACGCCGCCATCGACGGCTGTAATCTGTAATCCGAAAGGGGGCACGTGTGTGGCATGCATGATAACCGTCAAGCTTGTGCCCGTTCCAGTGTTTTCCTGGACATGCCCCTTTGAATCCAGTGGCAAGGACAGGGCAACGATGCAGCAGCAAGAATGGTATGCTTGCCGTGGCTTGCGTCCGACAGGGCGTGGCACAGGCGAGGGGCAGGCTGTACGGCGTACAGGTTTTTCCACATCGCCAAGCTCAACTTGTTCCGCACTCCTGCGCGTGCTCTGTAGGCACAATAGGATGTGTAACCTGGACCCTTAAGCGCATTACGACCCACGGGCCTGCAGCAGGAATGTCTCGCAACACGGCAAAATGAAAGAAGTCATTTGCTAATGCGTGCACCCTTCAATGTCATTGAATCATGAACGACGTCAATTTCGTCGAATTAGACGAACACACAAGGGACGCAGGCAGGAGTGTCTGCGCGCAGCTCGTGGGGGCAGCGTCCTCTGCGACCTCAGCGCCCCTTCAGAAGGCTGCGGTAGGCTGCGCGCTGGCGCGACTCCACAAGCTCATCAAGGATGGCTTTTTCCTGATAGAAGTGCTGCCTAGCTTTGAGCATTCTTGCGCGACGGTTTCGGCTCTGGTTGAGGTCTATTCGTTCTCGCTTCGGGAGATCGCGACGCCGGAACCATGCGGTGCTGGCGAGGAACAACGTAACAACAGTGGCAGCAAGGGCGGATACTACCCTGAGGCTCATACTTGCAACACTTCCGGGTGTGCCCAGCGCCCAGGCAGCAGCATCGCCCAAGCGGGCGGCGGGCAGCTGGCTACGGCGCAGGGACCCTGTCGGAGGACTGGGTGCCGCTGCTGGTGGACAGCTCAGCGCTCGTGGCGAGCTGCCTACCCATGGCCTTTAGCCACATCAAACCCAGTGCACTCGCGTCGAGGTCCCAGGCCGACGTGAATCGGCTGTTTGTGGAAGCGTACGCTTGCGGCGCTGCCCTGGTGTCCGCCCTGCTGCGCTCCGACGCTCTGCCCGCCCTCAGCCGCCTGCTCTCCGCCGAGGCGCAGCGCGGCCCCGCCCGGGCCCTGCTCACCCCCCGCCAGCTGGCCACGTGCCTCGTGCCCCTTAACGAGCTCCTCACCACAGCTCACACGTTGCACATGGCAGAGCTTGCCGCCAGCGAGCCCGGAGGCTCAGCCGCCGTGCCTTTACTCCAGGGCCATGACGACCCCACACTGTGCACCTCGTCCCCAGCGGCCCCAACTCCCCAGAGCCTGGGCGCTGCGGTAGTGACCGCCGTGGCGGATAGCGGTGTGGTGGAGGCAGCTTGCAGGGCGGCGGTGCGGGCGTTGGAGCCGGGGGCCAGCCGGCGTGGGCAGCAGCAGGGGGCAGCCTGTGCGCCTGAGCCCGGCGGCCATCGTGAGCAGCTTGTCACTCAGTTGCTGGGCTTGCCACGGCGGTTGGCCATGCTTATGCAACTCGCCACTGGGTTGCTGCCCGATGAGCCTCTGCGGACCATCCTCGCAGGGCCATGCGTGCAGGTGCGGGTGCAGGTGCGGGGTCGGGTAAGGTCAACGGGTATGCAGCTCTCAGCTCACGTCCTTCTGTACATGCGCACGCATGGGCTGTGGTGCAACCTTGGCGTTCCCGTCAGGTTGTCAGCCTTCCTCGGCTTGCTGTACTGCGGTCCAAGCGCAAGATACATGCAAAGCTGTGCCTCGCTCGTTGCAAAAGAAACCCGGCGGCCCTGTTCTTCACCGGTTCCGCTCAATCCGCACAAGCTCCCTTACCCTAATAACCCGGCATACACCCTTCCCCGCAGTACACCCTGGCCGCCCACTCCGTGTCCCAGCTGCACGCCGTGGACGGCGGTACGACGTACGGCCTGCCGGACGACAGCCTGCTGCCACCCGTACTGAAGGAGGGAGGCTCCACGCTGTCGTGCAGGGAAGCCATGGACGCGTTATCCTGGTGGACGCGAACTTGCGCCACCGGTGACCTCCAGCTGTCGCCCCCCGGCCTGTTCGGGCTGTGCCTGCGGAAAGCAGAGATGGCGGCGGACTGCTGGCGGCCGCGCAACGGGCTGCCCGCGGGGGCGGCGGCGGCGGCGGCGGCCGGGGCAGCAGGCGGGCTGGGCCGGGCCATTGACAGCCGCGGCAGCAGTGGCAGTGGCGAGGCCACTAATAGCAGGACGCTGCATGGACAGGGTGAGGCGGCACTTGGTGTTGATGACGAGGATAGAGGGCGTCAGGCACCAGACCGATGCCGCACGGGCGGTGCGGCCATGGGTGCAGGCGGGAGCAGCTTCAGCGGCGCTGCAGACCCGCCCAGGGCTACGCTTGACCCCAGCCAGTGCCCCGAACTCGCCATGCGGGCTGTGGTCTGCAGCCGAGTGCTCATGGAGAACAGTTGCAGGGCTAGGGCTAGGGTTGGAATTGGTGCCGGGGAGGCAGATGCACGTGTGTTCAAGGGGACCGGTAGCGGCACAGGGGCCAGCGGCGGCACAGACCGCATCGCCAGTCCCAGCTGCAACGTCGTCGCTGTAGGCGAGGAGGCGGAGGGGCCCGGTGGCGGCAGCCTTGACGGCATCGGGTGCGGGGCGCGGGCGGGTGGGAGTGGCGACGAACCGCACGGCAGCAGCAGCAGCAGCAGCAGCAGCAGCAATCAACACACGGAGGCGGGCGGGAGTGCGGGCTTGGGTGTCAGTGGCAGTGGCAGGGAAGGCCAGGGTCGCGGGGCAGATACGCGGCCCAGGAGCGGAGGGTGCGGCGATGCAGCGGAGGCGGCATGCAGCAGTCGAAGTGGTGGCGGTGGCGGCAGCGATACTGAGCGCCCTGCGGTGTGGCTGTGCAGTGGCGGTCCGCTGGCGCGGCGCTGGTGGCGGGCGGCGGTGGCGGCGGTGCACTGTGCGATGGACGAGCTTGAGGGCGCAGACTCAGGCTCGCACGTCGCCGCCAGCTCTGTGCCTCAGGTGCTGGACTTGTCTCTGGCCATGCCTGTGTCCGACCAGGTGAGACACAGCACCCTGCAAGGCTCCCTGAACACACCTGGACCATGGATTGGCCTCCATCCGGGTTGTATGTCTCGAACGGGACGGAACGCGAAACCTTGCCGTGCATACTGCCTTGCCGTACGTGGACGTGTCCCGGGTGCCGGAAACGCTCCCGAGCCGCAAAGAATCCTGCACAGCACGCTGCGCTGCCGTACATGGCACGCATGTCACCTGACCGCCCATAAGCTACTTTTGTAATCATTTCTTCCCCCCAAACAGGCACAGCCCTGTGCTTGTTGAACTGCATAAGCATCCTGGGTCTACTGATTAGGCACTAGCACCACACTGTGCAGTAAGGCATGTGCCTTTCCTCCGCCCGCAGGCCCTGCTCTGCCCGCCTCCCCTCCTCCCGCCCTCGCCGCCGCGCTGGACGCCGGCTACCTGCCCTGCCTGGAGCGCACACTGCGCACCTGATTCCGCACGCGCACCACACGCGCCGAGGCAATGGGTGTGTGCGGAGGCTTGTTCTGTGACGCCGTGGGCACGACTTGGCCGCTGCTCCTGGCGTTTGGTGACGAGGCGGCGGCGGTCCTCGCAAAGGTGGCGCGGCGGGCGTGCCAGGAGCGGGCAAGGCCGGGCGGTGACCGCAAGGCGTGCAGTGCAGTCATGGGTTGGCTGAATGCAGTGTCCTCGAGCGTGTGGGGGGCTGCGGGCCACATTGCACTGCGGGTAGCGGTTCAGCAGGGGTCGCCGGACGCGAGCGCACCGCTGTGTCCAACAGCTATACCGGTGCTGGAGCGAGGGTGGCAGACACCAGTGGGAAGTGGAGGAAGCAGTGGGGGAAGTGGCGTTGGCGGCAGCTTCAGCTGTCCTGGCGGCGACGGTGGCGGCATCGGTGACAGCAGCAGCAGTGACCACGGCTGCAGCAGTGGTGGTGGCATCGCTGGTGATGCCAAATGCACCCTTGGAAACGGCACTGGGGCGGGGGCTTTTGGCGGCGGTGGCTGCAGTGAACGCGGCAGCAACAGCAGCAGCGGCGGCGGCGCCAAGGGACTCAGCGGTGGCGGCAGCGAGGGCGGAGGCACGGACGGCAACACGGCCCCGCCACCAACCTCCCGTACTTGCAACCCAAATACCGTGGCCACCGCCGCTTGAGCAGCTGCTGCCAGTCCCGTTGCAGCCACCGGTGACGCCGACGCCAGCGCCGGCGGCAGCCTATCGCCACCGGAGCAGCTACTGCGGCTGCTGTCGTTCGCCGTGCCGTTGTGGGTGCTGCTGTGGCTGGACCTGGTATCGGACATGGTCACAGATGGGCGGCTGATCAAGGGCTGGCGCGCGGAGGTGCTCCGAGCCTGTGACCTGCTGCTGCTTTCTGTTCAGCAATTCTACGTTGCTGCGTGTGTGAAACGGGACCTGCGGGCGGCAGAGAGCTGGCGCGGCATCGCCGCCAAGGGCCGGGAGGAATTGGAGGCGATGCTGGATAGCTGCCGGAGCATGCTGGAGCGGCAGGATGCGACGGTTGGGCTGCCATCAGCGGGAGGGAGGGGCGCCCGAGTAGGACGGGAGGACGGAGTGACTGCAGAGTTGTTGTACAAGAAACTGGCTGAGGTGCGGGGGGCTAAGCCGGTACTCAGTGCAGATTGGCAGGGGGCCATGGGTGCGCGGGCGGGGGTGGAGGGCAGGCGGGGGGGCATGTGGCACCTCGTTGGGCTTGGCATGCTGCTGCCGCCCTGCGAGGTGCGGCAGGTGCTGGACTGCTGCAGCAACACGCGCTGTGCGGAGCTGGCGGGGACAGCGAGGCGGGCGTGGTGCTCAGGCGGTGCGGCGGGGCGTGCGGCAGGGCGGCGGCCTATTGCTGCGCGGCGTGCCAGAGGGCGCACTGGGCGGCGGGGCACAGGGAGGAGTGCAGCAGTAAAAGGAGCGGGAAGGAGGGAGTGGGTGGTACTGGAAAGGAAGGTTAGGTGGTTGTGCAAGCCAAGACGTGCGAGGATTCCAGGCAGCAGCAGTATATATGGCGACAATTGGGAAAACTGGCGGACGGCAGGCTCCAGTGCAAGGGGCGCAGCCGAGGCGCGAGGCCGCGGTGCCACGACAGGGGTCAACAGGTTGGGCAAGGTTGGAGCTTGCCAGGACAGAGCAGGGACAGGACGTGGGTGGTGGTCCGGAGCGAATGGATGATGAGTAGGAGTTGCTGGGTTGGTGCACATGTATTTGCAGTTTGATACGTAGAGGAACGCTATGCTATGCGCCAATGGAGCCCCAGCAGGTGGGCTTTCGGGCCGAAAAGGACCGCAGATGCAATTGCACCACCCGACTGCGCGGCAGAATGTGAAGGGCAGTAGGTACTGTACTGCGTCCACGTCCAATGCCGATGGTCGCACAATGCACGTGCATATGCCAACGTCCTTGTACCAGATGGCGGGCTGGAGGTCGGCAGGGACTCTTAACTGTGATGCCAGCAGCAGCCACACACGGCAACTACCGTGTGTACTAGATGGACTGCGACGTTGCGTGTTTCCACAAACAATCCATGAAACCGGACCCATGCCTTTACAACCACGGAAACACTGTTAAGCCACACTTCCGTGCTGCCGGAGCGAGGCACGCGAGGTACCGTGCGGGTCTCCCCTGGTTTTAGGGCCGTGACAGATCAACGGTCACTTCAAAAAGCTGAAGCTGCAATATCCTTAAACTGCAACCGCATCGAGTTTGCAAGCTCTCCACAAAATACTTGTCAGCAAAGTGTCGGCAGGTCAAAAAGGCGGCACCAGGGCCATATGAGCTTCTGTCCGTCAACGACCTTGACTACCAGGACAATAACTAAAGACCTGACACTAATAAGCAGTTTGAACACTGCAGCTTCATACAGCCGAGCCGCCGACGTGGCCCGCTTTGCAAAGCCATTGGTGCTGACGCGCCGTGCCGCCAGCCTTCTGCTGGGCCGCAGCACTGCAACAGTGCAGCCTTGGAGCAGCAACACACTCTCGACCGTCTGTCGAGCGCACCGGACCGCACCAACACGGCTCATTCATCCCGTGCGGAAGCAGTTCCTCGCCTCACGCTTTCTCGTATGCGGCAGGCCCTTCAGTACTAGCAGCAGATCGTATAGCGGCGAAGAGCCAGGCCAAGACGGATACTGGGCTCAGTCCCCGGCGTTGACTTGCGCAAGGCTTGCCGACCCGGCTCGACGTGAGGGCACAGCAGTAGCTGCCGTCTCCCGGCCCTACGTCTACATCGACCCGCCCTACCTAAGGTACACCAACTCGAGTCTCAGCTCACAGCATGAGCGCACTGTCCACTCACAAAAGGAGCGAAGGGCGAGGCCGCCGTCCTTGGTGCCAGGTTGCGTACATTGACCTCCACCGCCAAGTGGCACAGTCCCACGAGGCCGTGACGAATACAATATGCACCCCTGTACGCAAGTTGGCACAAACAAGTAACACTGCAACCGCGTTCCACATCCCGCACCCATGTCTTAATTCCAACCCATGTGCATTTCTGTATCGAACAGCGACTCCGACTCCGAGGAAGACATATCACCCTCTGCACAGCAGCCGACGCAGCCAACACCAGGCAGCCCCGCAACCATGCAAGCCCCCTCCACCTACCAGCCCCGGCGGGTGGTCACCAACTGGCCCGCGCCGCGCGCAGCTGAGGCTGCCGCCGCTAACGGCGCTACCGCCGCCGCTTCCACCGTTGGCGGCGCCGTCGCGTCGCCGTTTGAGCTGCCGCTGGCCCAGGTGGCGCGGGAGGCTGCGGCAGCGGCGATGGCGCGGGCCGGCGGCGACGCCGGCGCCGACGTCGCGGCTGCAGACGCCATGGAGGGCGTCGAGGGCGACAAGGCGGCGCCTGCTGTGGACGTAACCAAGCACAACTTCGAGGCAAGCGGGTTGTTGAGTCACCAATGCTTGTGTGGGCAATCGTGGCAGTGATGTCCTGCTGCGTGTGCCCTGGGGTCGCAGCGTCCGCTCCTGCATGCAAGAACACGTGTACTAAGCCGGGGGCGGAGGCGGGGCCGGGGGCGGGGGCGTGCAGTCTTTATGGAGCTCCTGAAACCCATGTTACCGGCCGTGCACCAGTCCAGCAGTCGTCCCCATGACGTCAATCCCTGGAGCCCGCTTGCCCAATACCTCCATCCCCGTTTCTCTTTTCCCCCAGGCTGTGCTTCCCGCCGTGCGCGAGTACCTGGGCGCGTGCGACTTCTTCGCGCTGGACTGCGAGATGACGGGGCTGTTCCTGGACGGCCAGCAGGAGGGCTTCCTGGACGACATGCAGGACAGGTGGGCGGGCAGCGGCCCGGGCGTGTGGTCGTGTCGCGTGTGTACACCTGACGCTTGTTTGCGGGTCAGGACGGGCAGCTGCCGCGCCGGACGGCGGCGGAAGCCAGATTGAAGGGCACAGCAGCGCACGTGCGCTCGGACGGCACGCGCGTGTGCGGACCCACCGCAGGGGGATCCCGCCACTGTGCACGCAAGGTCGCTCGCGCCAACTCACTCACAGCCTTCCTCGCTTCCGCCCCCACCTCTCTTCCCAGGTACACTCGCACGGCCGCTGCCGCCCACCAGTACGTGATCAACCAGTTCGGCTTGTCGTGCTTCAAGCGCCAGCTTCCTGATGGCCCCGGCGGCGTGCGGCGCTACACCGCAGCCACCTTCAACTTCTACCTCTTCCCGCGGCCCGCGGAGGTGCGCCTGGATGACCATTGGCCGCCGGCCTTGTGCTTGTGATTTTGCATGCGATACCTTGATGAAGGCACGGAGTACGCCTGGACTCGCACACTCGCATGCCGCGTCTATTACGGCATCACTGACCTGCTGCTGTCAGCCTATGGGCGCCACGGCACGTGCTGCTCGCCCGCATGCGAGTCCTCGTGTAACGCTTAATGCGACGTGCCGTGTTAACCCCCAGGGCGCCGCCGCGTCCGCCACCTCCTCCGCCAAGCGCTTCCTGTGCGACGCCGGGTCACTGGCCTTCCTGGCGGGGCAGGTGGGTTCCTGTGGGTGTGGGGGTGCTGGGGCCGGATGTGCGCGGGGCGGGGCAGGTGGGTCAGTGCTGGGGTTGGCTTCCTCGTGGTCTCTGCATCATGTGCCACATGGCATGTTCGGTGGCCTCTCTCCAGTAATGAAATTCGGGCAGTAGTCATGTAGTTCGGACAGGTGGGAGAGGCAGGAGGTTTCGATGCGGAAACCTTCATTCCGGTTGAGAGGGCGGGGTGTATGCAACAGCATGTTGTCGGACCGGCCCCAACTGTAACTGCAGCAACTTCTTCCTGGTATGCCGCCACCCGACAGGGCTTCGACTTCAACCGCTGCATCTACGACGGCGTGCCGTTCATGCCCGTACGGCAGCGGGATGACCTGCTCAGAAGGGTACGGCATCGTACGGCATGCATCAACCACGTGGCGTTGGCTCCCGCCCACACACTGCTAGTGCTCCTTACCGCCAGCGTGACCTGGGCACACCGCACGCTGCCGTACGCAAATTGCCCTGCCTGTTCACATTCTTGTTCACCTCATTGTTCTTGCACCCGGCCCCGCCGCAGCTTCCTTTTGCTACCCTCATGTATGTTCACCATTTCACATCGGTCCCTCGCTCTTCACGTGCAACCCCACCCCCGGCCAGGTCACCCGGCCCCCGCGCGACGGCGAGGGCGCCCCCAACAGCGACAACGACGTAGCGCTCACCAAACCCGACGACATCGCATTCGTACAGGTGGGTTAACGTTGGGTCATCGTGGCTGCAGGTGGGTTAAAGTTGGGTTACCGTTGGTTACGGTTGCTGCGGGGCCATGCGCGGTTGCATGGGGGTAGAACCGATCAGCAGCTGTACTCTGCCTCGACCGCCTGCTTCACCAACCAACGCAAGCCAACTGACGCCCGTTTAGCCCTTGTTTGTGCTTGTCATCGCAGGGCCTGCTGGCTCAGGTGAACGAGTGGCTGGCCACCAACCCCAGCCAGCCGCTGGACCTGCCGCCAGTCAACCGCTACCTGCGCTTGCTGGTGCGTGGGGGCAGCGATGGAGGCGGTGTGGGAGGGGCTGGTTCGTTGTAAGAACTTCCTATGTTTCTTGACACCGGTAATTAACATGGATACTTGCGCCTGCTGGTGGGTGGGGGCCGTATGAGGGTGTGGCAGCGCCGTGCGCGGTGCAGGAGAGAGATGGTGGGTTGGGGCCGTGTCGGGGGCTTCTGAAGCGCGGCAACGTGCAGAACGCTGTTGGGGGATGCATTTACTGTGTACGGGTTGCAAGAATATCTGGGAACTAGGGAGTAGAGTGCATCCAGGAGAAGGGCCCAGCGGAAGGCGACCGACACCTCGTTCGCTGTGGCGACGCAGCACCGGCAGCGGCGCGCTTGTGAACACGCTGCTCCGCGTCATCCTATAGCTCCTTGGGTAGCCCTCGCCCGCAGCTGCTCGAAGTCCTTTCAGCGTGCCCCAACCCTTGCTCTTCGCCGGCCTTACCGTCCCTGCTCCCCCATGCCCCTCGCCCCTCCCTCGCAGTCCTACCAGGCGCTGGCCAAGGCCGATAACTTTCCCTCAGCCCCCGGGGCCCAGGGCAACGGCAAGGACAAGGAGGGCAGCGGAGCGCACCGCCTGGGCTTCTACGTGCAGAAGGTGAGGAGGTGCAGCGCGGGTTGGGAGAGTGCAACTTGGGCAGTTGCAATCAGCGCATGCTCACGCTGCCTGCGGCGGCATGCACTTGTTGTCATTGGTAGTATCTGGATACCGCCTGGGCATCTTCGTGCATGGGGTAAGGAGCGGAAGCGCAGGGTGGGGGCGCCAATACGCGATGGGCGATGAGGAAAATCCTGTAGGTGATACAGCTGTCTTCGCCGCTGTTCCGGTCTTCCACCCCCCAGACGTACGACGACCGCGGCTACACTCGGCTGCGGCTGCTGCCCTGCGCCACTGCGGCCCAGGCGGCGGCGCTGGAGGCGGAGGAGCGGCGGGCGGCGCGGGCCGAGGTGCACGCGGCGGCGGGCTTCGCGGCGGTAAGAGCACTGCAGGTGCCGCTGACTAGCCTGTCTGTACAATTCAATGCCTATTCCTTGCAACGTGCCACAGCGGTGGCGTTTGGCCCTCGCCGGTCAGCCGTATAACACCATCACGGCCTTGACCTTGAGCACCGTAACCCTCTGACCTTCTTTTTCGCCCAATGCCACCGCACCACACCGCACCCCCCGACCCGCTGCTCCGCTGCTCCCCTGCCCCTCCGCTGCCCCTCCCCTGCATGCAGGTGTTTGAAGCGATGCGCGACTGCGGACGGCCGGCCGTTGGGCACAACTGCATGTTCGACCTGGCGTACGCAGTGGCGCAGTTCGGGGAGGGGCGCCTGCCTGCCACGTGGGAGGCATTCAAGGTAGGGGCGCACGGCCTGCAGGCGTGCGCGTGTGTGATTAGCCACAGGAGCACATGGGCGCAAGTGCCTTCATGGTGCCCGTGCGTATTGCGGGTAGTCAAGTGCCAGTGCTGCAGACTACCTGACAGTGTTTATTGAATACATGACTGCCCCTCCGCTGACCTGGGCCAACCCCTCCTGGTTGTTTCCCTGCCGCACACGCTGAGCCGCTGCCCCCTTCGCCTCCTCTCCTCCCATGCCCGCCCCCCAGGACCGCGCCTCCTCCTGGTTCCGCGGCGGCGTGTACGACACCAAGCACGTGTGCCGGCAGCTGCCTGCGCTGCTGGGCGACGAGACCAGCCTGGGCACCATGTACAAGGCGCTGGTGCCGCAGGGGGGGCAGCAGCAGGCGGCCGAGGGGGCAGGTGAGGCATGGGAGCATGGGCGGTACGTTGGTGTGGCGGGGGGAGGGCGAGGGCGGCTGCACGCCCGGAGGGAGCAGGGTTGTCAGTGGGGGCGGTACGGCATGGCGCACGGTCGCTGGTGGCGCGGCGGGGGCAGCAGCACGCAGGAGAGGCCAGTCGCGGGGCATGGGCCGACCTCTTGCTGACTTGCTGGGATGACGCCGAGAGTCCTTCCCATGCACATCCCCATGAATCTGGGACGCATGCTCCAATCCAACCGCTGCCCACATCGGCTATGCGCTTCATGATATCCTGCTTTGTCGTTTGCATGGCTTCTCCCGCGGCTCTCCTCGCCTTGTGCCTCGGCAGCCCCCTGGGCCGTGCGCCAAGCCGCGCCGGGGGGCGCGAGGGGGGTCGCCACAGCGCACCCCAGCCCCGACTACCAAGCACCGCGGCCGGGTCCCGGACGGCGCGGTGTATTTCACCGCGGGGCACAGCACTATCGTACAACGCATAGGAGCAACCAGCAGCAGCTGCAGCAGTAGGAGACTGCTTGGTTCGTGCATAATGTGCACATTTCGTGCATAATGTGCACAATGTAATGTAATTTGCATACGATGAGTTCGCACTCGTGTGTTGTCACTTGCATGGACCGGCTCCCTACGCCTCGTGCCTCGGCAGCACCCCAGGCCGCGCACCAAGCCGCGCTGGGGTGTGCGTGGGGGGCTGGCACAGCGCACCCCAGCTCCGACTACCAAGCACCGCAGCCGGGCTCCGGACGGCGCGGTGTATTTCACCGCGGAGCACAGCACCCTCATCCTACACACCCGCACGACTACAGCACTGCCCTCCACACTACACAACCTGAACCCTTCTAGAACCCCTCTACTCGCTTCTGGCAACAACACCAGCACATTTGGGGGTGTCGCTAGTTAACCCACACGCGCGCGCCCCCATGACCGGTCCCCACGCAACCAACCCCGCAGGCGCGCTGCCCGCCCCCGTGTCCGTGACGCACGCCCCCGGCTTTGAAAAGTACCTGGCCGTGGCTGCGGGGCAGCTGGCGCACGAGGCGGGGTACGACGCGCTCATGACCGGCAGCGTGTTCGTGGCGCTGGAGGCGGTCATGCAGCAGCAGCAGGTAGGTGCCGGTAGCTGGAGGTAGTCACAAGTAGGTAGCTGCAGGTAGCTGCAGGGCTGCTGGGGGGTAGCGGCGCGCACCTGCGGTGCACGGGGTGGTAGCGGCGTGAGGCTGCGAGTGCCGTTAGCAGGGTTGGCGGGGAGGGGTTTGAGGGTATCTGGGTATCTTCCCTGGAAAGTTGCAATCGGTGGTAGCGCGGGCAAGCGCGTGCAACGCCGCCTGCACACTGTAGACGCAGTGTCTTGCGTTAGGCACCTGCAGGCAGTAGTACCTGGTCGTGGCACCCTGCCAGCCGCTGCCTAACGCATCCTGCGCAATCCCTGGCCACGTCCACGCTGTCCCTCGGCGCAGGCCGCTGCGGCGGACGCCAACGGCTCCGCCGCCGGTACAGACGCGGCGGCGCCGTACGCCTCCGTGGTGCCGTACGTGTGGCGACTCAACGTGACGCGGTCGGACCTGCCGTACGCCCTGCTGCGGCCAACCGTGGTGGACGAGCCTGCATCGCTGGTGCGTGCCAGAAGGACATGCTCAACAGTGATATAATGCACATGTTGGAGCCTGGGCCTCCGGTCAGTGGTGCTGGTGGTGTTTCTGCTGCCACGTACGACCCGCATGCAATCCCACATGGCATAGCTGCCCAGGGATGGCGGTTCAGCCAAGGTCCTCCCCTGTGCACGAAGGACTAGACAGCAGTTTGATTTAGCTCAGCACTTTTTAACATGTAACCCGCCCACCTTCCGCAGGAGCCTGTTCCCGAGCGGCCCACGGTGTTCTGGCTGGGCCCGCTGTCCCCCGGGGTGCGAGCCAACGACATTCACAGGCGCTGCGAGGAGGCCGGGCTGGGCAAGGTGAGGCGGCGCGGGGAGCGGGCTTTAAACACTTTGCTGGTACACCAGCACTGCTTCTACTGTCGGGTGGCGGAAAGCTTCAGCAGCACAGCGGGCTGCCGTGCGCCCGCGTGCCATCAGCATCCTCGTGGGCCCCCGGCGTCACTCTGTCGTACTGGCTCCCTCACACCCCCTGTCCCGCACCTGTGCCGTACCGTACGGCGCCGCCCGCCGCAGGTTCGCATCACGTTCCTGGCTGCGCCCGCCAACAGCTGCCTGGTGGAGCTGCAGGGAGGCGAGGAGGCGGCGGCGCGCGCCAGGGCGGGGGCGCTGGTGGCCACGGAGCTGAGCCAGGAGGTGCGGAGGCCGGGGCAGGGGCGGGGACTTGGGCACAGGGAGGGAGAATGTGGGTTATCTCGTGAGAGTGGGCCACAGAGCGGAGCCAGGAGAGACGCAGAGAGTGGGGCGGGAGAGGAGCACCGTTCAATGGTGGTATGATGTGAAGCGCGAGAAAGTCTGTCGGGAGTGAGGGGACGCTGATACCTGCAGCCACGAGGTGCGGGTAGAAGGCGCGGGAACAGGAATGCGGAGGGGTGGGCACTGGAGTTGGGTTTTGTGGTGAGGACAGGCGGGCTAGTGGTCATGGCGGGAGGGGACGCTTTGGGAAGGGCGGGGGGCAAGGCAACTTCATCTGACACGTACTTACGGCTTCGCCTGCGCCAAATACCGTACACCACATGTGGTGGGCTGGTAAGGGGCAGTGGACTCATAGACCGCAAGGCAAGCGCTCATTATCGAGTCGCTGTGTTGTAGCTGTTGTGCGGCAGCATGATCACACTTACGCCAAGGCGGGGCTGCGCAGCTGCTGCTGTTGCTACCCATGTCGTCGCTCACGCCGACCCTGCTGTACGCTCCTACCGTACAGGTGCTGTCGTACAGGGACTTCCGCGCGCGCAAGGACGCGGCGCTGCTGGCGGGCACGTGGCCCCTGCCGGGCGGGTACGGTGGCGGTGGCGGCTACCGTACTGGCGGGTACGGCGGCGGCGCTGCTGGTGCGGCTGGCGCTGCTGCCAATGGCGGCGCCGCCGGCGATCGACGACCGGTGAAGCGGTCGAGGACGGAGATGGAGGCGCCTCCGCCGGCGGCACCGGCGGGCGCTGCGGAGGGGGCAGAGGGGCACAAGGATGGGCTGATGCAGCGGTGTACCATCATGTGATGGGGCTGTGTGGGGATGCGTGGGTAAAGGGTCTAAGGCTGCGCACGCACACATGCAGGCGTGCGTGTTACCGCTATCGGCTGCATCGCCCTTACACACACGTGTGCGTGTCGAGGCTCGGCGTGTGTAAGCCGCCGCGGGGGGGAGGGGGGACAAATAGGAGTAGCGCGCACGCCTGCATGTGCGTGTGCTACGCCGGTGCGAACGATGCCGGTGCTGATGGAGGCGCTGGTGTAGGTGTGGGCGTTGGCGCTGGTGTTGCCTGACCTGGTGGGCGGGCCAGCCTTTCGTGCAGGTGGCCGGTGGCAATCGTGTGGCGGTCTGCAGGATATAGCGACACCCGTAGGCTGTCAGGAGAAGCTGCAGATGCCTGTTGGATCTCCCGGTTATCGAGGAGATTGCACTGGTTACGACTGCTTACGAGGTGCTGGTTTGGTGGGTTCTACTCCTGTGGTCGCGCTCTTGTGCAGTCCGTACCCATGACCCTGTCTGCGCTAGCTGAGATTTTGGGGGCCTACCCAGCAGGCCGGACAGCTCGATACCGGGACTTGATACGTTTTGAGTTGTGTGTCCTGTGCCAAGAACAGTACAGGGTTCTAGGTATTCTAACCTGGCGCTGCGGGATAAGGGGGTTGTGTGTGTTTCCTTGTGGCGCTGCTGCAAGCTGCCTTGCTGCGGTGACCCCCAGGCCCCAGCCAGGGTACGGTCACGCATTGCGCGTGCCAGGCTTTCGTTCAGCTCGTGTATCAGGTGTACGGTCATGAACTCCGTCCTTGGGAGGGGCATTGGCTTTGTCAACTGGGGTCGTGGTGCTTTGGTGGACGCAGTTTGACTACCGGCGGTGCAGGTGCCGGTCCATGTAAACGCCTGCTGAGACATTTTTTCTGTGGACATGTCAGTATGCCCGCTCATGTGGCTCTCACCCTGCCACGTGCTGCACCATCCCGTAACGTTTCAGCGCCGTGTCGGTATCATGTAAGGCTTTGTGGTCGTGCAACGAGCGACCCAACCAGCGACCCGTGTCGTGCCACGTTGCCATGTGCGTGTACGGCAACACCACGCTGCAGCACGTCGCATGTCCTGAAAAAGCCTGTATCCGCTGCGGTACGGACCAGTACGGACCTGGTGCGGTATGGACTTGTGCGGTTAGCCTGACACACTCGGCGCCTCTGCCTGTGGCTTTCGCAATGTGGTCTGGCAGTCCTTCACGTCAACTATGGTCCACTGCCCGGCGGCTTGTCAAGCCAGGTCAAGCGCCTGGCACTGTGCTGGCAGCCTCTCAGCAACCGTATCGGCAAGCTAATAACACTTTTGTACCTTTCATACCTTTGTACCTTTTGTACCTTTCTTTGTACCTTTCATACCGATAAGCGTGGGCTACCGAGCCGAGGAGCAAGACGCCCCGTCCCACTTCAGGGGCATACCTTGGGGATGCATGGCAAGGTGGCAGGGGAGAGTCTCACGTAACGGCCTTCGGAAGCGTGATCAGTCGTCATCCATGCTCTGGGCTGCCACCAGCCCCGTTTTGTTTATAGAGGAGCGCAGATACTAGCGCGGTGATAGTATAGTTCATACCTGCGGTTTGGCCAAGCGGAAATCAACAACGTTTGCGCGACACCCGGTGCACATTTGGTTCTTATCCTAAGAGTACTTAAATATATGCAGCATATACCTCCTATGTAACCTTGCACCTTGTATCAGCTCCTCTCTGACGTGCTGGAGAGAGGGGCAGGACGAGGGAGAGATGAGCTTCGCCTTCAAGCGTTTTAACTTCTTTCAGCCCAATCAAGTGCACAAGCATGCATTTCCTCCAAATGCGTGCTGCGTTGTGCCGGGAGGGCCTCTGCTGTGGGTCGGCACGGAGTCGGGTGCCGTGTGCATCCTCGACTCTCGGCTGTCGCTCCGCGGAACCTTCAATGCGCACGGCCACAAAGTCTTGGAGGTACTCTGGCTTGAGGTGAGCAGCATTATGCCTGAAATCCAAGCGCCGTGTGTTACAGCTGTGGGCCTGACCTATTGCACCCGCGGACACCTACCCCAACACACTACTCTACCTGAAGTTGTGGAGGGAAAGGCGCATGTTTCACGAACTGACCCAGCTGAAGTGCCAAATGGCGGTAACAATGCAGCACACCCTGCACACTAGGTCGTGTATCTTGAACTCTGGGCGGATGTGTTCCCCCAACAGCCAAGTTAGAGCCACCACCACGGAACCTCGGCACGACCTCGCACCACACCTTGCACCACACCTTGCACCATCCCTTACACCACCCCTTGCCCTCCCCCTGCAGCGCCTGCAACTGCTGGTTACCGTGGGGGTGGAGGAACCAGGCTGCTCCTCCACCACTGTGAAGCTGTGGCCAGCGGAAAAGGCCCTTGCGTCGGCAGCGGCAGCAGCAGCAGCGGGGGGCGGCCAAGGGGGAGGAGCCCCTGACGGGCTGGTGGGCGCGGGGCTGGGCAGCAGCATGACAGCGGTCAAGACCACACGGGTGAGCAGCGGAGCAGCGGGCGGTGGGGTTGGGTTGTGCGTGGCGGAGGGCTGTCGTTTGTGGCCTGGGGGTGGTGGGGTGGTGGGGTAAGGCCGGTTGGGCTTGTGGTGGGATGTTTGGGTTGGGGAAGGAGTGGGCATCTCGAGATGGCCGCATGCGTGGGTGTGAGCGTGCGGAGGCTTTCGCAGCTGTGCCCAGGCATGGCCCCACCGCACTGACCGCCGGCTGGCCACGCGTACGACAGTGCCGTACAGCCGCGCTGTGTGTGGGGGTTTCAGTCCGCATAGTCTCCGCGCGGCCCCATAGCATCAGCGGCTTCCCTCCCTCACCCGCGCCTCTGGAGTGCATTGCGTCCTCACGTGGCTCTACGCCTTCCCCTTGCGTCTTTCACTGCATCAACGCTTTGCAGGTGTTTGGCAGCCACGGTGGCCAGGCCTACCCCGAGTCCCCTGTCACGGCGGCAGCGGTGGCGGAGGGGCTGGCGGGCGGCGGCGCGACGGGCGGCGGCCTGGTGGGCGTAGTGGGCGGCGGCGCCGCCACCGTGCTCAGCGCCGCCGCCGGCGCCAGCGGCGTGCTGACGGGCGGCATGCTGGGCGCCGTTGGCGTTAGCGTCGGTGGTGGCGGCGTCATTGGCGGCGGTGGAGGGGGCCACTCGTACCTGACGGTGGCGCTGGGTCTGGCGTCGGGCCACGCGGTGGTGCTGACGGGGGACGTGGCGGGGCATGGTGGGTGCTGGCTCCTGGGTCGCAGGGCCACTTGGTTTGCCGACCAAGTGCGGTGTGGGTCTCCAGGGCATGCAACGGCGCACCATGAGGCGGGGGGCGAGGGGGCTGCCTGGCATGGGGCAGCGGTTTGCTGGACTGGCAGTTGCAGCTTACAGCAATGGACCTGCTGTCTTCCCCCGCTGAAGTTAGCTTTGTTTCCAAAGCGCGCTCGTGTCCACCACCCTCGCCACCCGGCCTGTAGGCAAGGCGCGGCTGTCGCACTACCGGCGGCTGAGCGCCCGCTCGGAGCAGGGAGGGGACAGGTGGAGCGTCACGGGACTGGAGCTAACAGGTGGAGGGGGGGGAGAGGAGGGGGCACCGGGGCAAGGGGTAGGGGCGCCAGGGCGAGGGGCAGGGCGCAGGAGGCACCATGGCGGGTGGGTGGTGTCGTACGCAGGTAAGGAGGCACTCCGAGGTGTCACGTGGATGCTACCGTGGCACGTGACGGGATCACAGAAGGCTGAGGTCAGGGGAGCAGCGCACGAAGAAAACAAGGTTGCGCCAGGTGCCTGTTGGAGTGGGCCTTGACGTGCGGCGGTGCACTTGCAGCGTTGTGGAGGTACCCTACATCTTGAACGCAACCAGTCAAACCTCATCACCCCAGTGACCCCCGCTGCGGCCCTGGCCTGCTCCCACCCCCTGTCGCTCAGGCACCCCGGACCTGCTGTCCCTGTTCGTGGTGACGGAGAGCCAGACCGTGTCCTTCAACCTACAGACCAACACAAAGGTACGTACCAGCAGGCTAGCTATAGTGGGCATACGGTTTAACAAAGCGCTGCGCTAGAGCTGTAGTAGAGCTGCAGTGCACTGCACAATAGGGTAGAGCTGCAATGGTGGCAGCTCCACTCTGGCACCGCAACTTGGCGATTTAGCCGGCAGTCCGGATGGTACTCTTCCTGGTGGGGTGCCGGATGCCCTCCACAGTGCTGACGCTAGTACTTCCACCCCAACTGTTCCCTCTTGAGCCACCCTGGCTGCTGTCATCAGTATCCGCCCACGGGTTTGCTGCAACATTCTGCTGTCTACTTGTGATCCACACGTATCCCCTATTGCAAACCTCCTCTCCCCGTTCCCGTCCCCTGCCGCCCCCCTCCAGACGGTGCTGGACCCCCAAGGCGCCCCTGCCCCCCGCTGCTGCTGCCTGCGCCCCGGCGGGGGGCTGCTCACGGTGGCCAGGCAGGAGGTGGGCAGCCACGGATGCACCTAAGCCATGCAGCTGTTGCCCATCAACACAGTGCAATTAGGACACTTTATCATGGGTAGTGGGTGGGGGCCAGGCAGGAGGTGGGCAGCCCCACATGCACACACGTCATGCCCTCAAGTAGCTGTACCCCTTACGCATTGCAGTCAGTGCACATACACTACTGATTACCATCAATCACATGATTGTATGGCAGTGAGTGTAGCAGTTGTACGGTAGCTGCGGGTGAAGGGCGCTACATTCTCCAGCCGTGCCGTTCCCGTACGACACTACTGTAGGTGCACGATGCGCTCTTGTCGTTCTATTCTACTGTCGTAGCTTATGCACTGTGCCGTACTGCGCAGGGGTTGTACGACTACACGGCCGACACGCGGGCCGGCTGTACGGTGTTCGAGGGGCCCAAGCAGCGCCTGGCCGCCTTCGGGCGGTACCTCGTGGTGGTGGGTTGGTGGGCTAGGGGCTGGGGTGGTGGTGGTACACGTGAAGCACGCAGAAACATTCCTAATACGTCACGGCAGTACGGCCGTACCTCATGGTGGAAGTGGGTTACGGAGGGCGGCCACGCTTGGGGCTTGCAAGGTGGAGGGGGCTGCAGGGGTTTTCAGGGCGCGGTTCCTGGGGTGGTGGGTTGCGGAGGCGGTGGCGGTCGCCGGTTGGGTATGGGGTGAAAACGAATACACAGCTGGGCGCCAAGGGCCAATGGTGGGTGCTACCAAACGGCCGGTCGCCGGTGCGGCCAGTCACCCTCCCTCCCACCTCCCCTTTTCAATCCCTCTCGCGTTGCACCAGTAACTCCTAACTCGTGCTGCACGCGTAACCCGCCCTCCTCCCCCCTGCCCCTCCCCCGCAGGTCACCCGCGACGACAGCGCCCCCGCCAGCTCCGTCAGCAACCTGCTGTCCTCCGCCTCCTCCGCACTGCCCCTGGCACCCCCCTCCACCTCCACCTCCACCACACCCGGAGCTCCGGGACCCACCCTGGCCCCCGCCGCGTCGGTGCCACCCGCCGGCGCCTCGGGCCTGGGCCTGGGGGCGGGGGCTGGTGGTGGTGGTGGTGGTGGCAGCAGCTGCCTGCAGCTGGCGGACGTGCGCACCAAGCTGCTGGCGGGCACCTTCGTGCTGCAGGGCCTGTGCCACGTGTTCTGCGCCTGGGGGCAGGTGCACGCAGTTACAGGTGGGTGTACGGCGGCGCCGAGTGCGGGATGGGGGTTCGGCCGAGGGCAACGGGACGTTGCTGGCAGCAGTGAGACGCTCACCCATCCATCCTGATCCCGCCATCTCGTCGTGTCGTGCAGGGCACGGGTATGCTCTCCGCGAACTGCTCCACCTTCAGCTTCACCTTTCAACCCTTGTGCACAAGTGCTGGCTGCTTGGTCTTTCCTGTCTCATCATAATAATCTGAGGAGTCCCTCGCGTGTTGCTCCCTTCCCACTGCCTGCCCGTGTTCGTCCGTCCGTCTGCTACACGCTGTACGGCACGTGTCGTGTCGTACAGCTGCCGGCGCGGTGTGGTCGTACAAGGAGGCGGACCTGGCCACACAGCTGGAGGTGGGGGGAACCGGGAGGGGGGAAGGGGAAAAGGGGAAGAATGCGGAACAAAGGAGTAGACTATAAGAGGGAAGGGGCGGAGGGAGGTTGCGTGTATTACACGTTGTTAGGGGAGGGGGCAGGCACCTGGTTGTCGCGGCGCTATTTTGATACTGGTGAAAGAGAGCCTCGAGAGCTGCACCACACCGCGAACGCCATGCACTTGTTTCAAAAGGCGCGATAGGCAGCGCACACTGTAATGACATCCGCGCCTTCGCCCCTACCTGCCTCAGTCAACACGCCCTTGCCCCAGTCGCACTACCCACTCTACTCCACGGCTGTGATAACCCTTACTCTTCGTCTATGGGGATTCTGTGTCTTCCAACCCGCCAGGCTCTGCTGCGCCGCTCGCTGTACAAGCTGGCGCTGGACGTGGCTCGGGCGTGGGGGGCGCAGGGCGGCGCGGGGCAGGGCGCGGACGCAGCCACCCTGGCCTCCATTCACCAGCGCTGGGGGGACCACCTGTACAGTAAGGTACGGGGGCGGCGGGGGCGCGGACGGGTGGTGTTGGTGGAGGGCCATTCGAGGCTTGAAGCACGCGCAAGCTGTGTTGGGAAGGGGAGCAGGTGCTGGAGGTCAGGGGCAATGCGGCGGGCTGCCTGCAGGGCTTTGCCACTGGTGCAGTTCGTTTAGCAATCGTACAATACCCATCGGCCCCCACCCCACCGCCGGGATGACTATGACGGCGCCATGGGGCAGGACCTGGAGACAGTGTCACGGTACTACGTATTATAATTTATCCACAATACCAAACATGTAGAGGGATATAGGGACCTAGCCAATGCGACAATAAAGGAATGATTAATTACAGTCATAGGGACCGAACATGTAGGGGGATGTTTTTTTTTTTGCAATTGGCACGATGGCAGCGCCTCACCAGGCAGGCTGCCGGGGGCCCTGCCCAGTAGAAGACCAGCCCGGCCGACCCTGCACCTGATGAGGCGCTGCCATCGTGCCAATTGCAAAAAGTAAAAAGCAACTCTACATGTTCGGTCCCTATGACTGTCATTGATAATTCCTTTATTGGCTCCCCACCCCACCCTCCAGGGTGACTACGATGGCGCCATGGGGCAGTACCTGGATACAGTGTCACGGTACTACACAAAATGATTGGATTATATGTCCTCCATTGTCGCATTGTCCCCCCGCGGCTCCACAGGGTGACTACGACGGCGCCATGGGGCAGTACCTGGAGACGGTTGGCTTCCTGGAGCCCAGCGCAGTCATCCGCCGCTTCCTGGACGCACAGCGCATCCACAATCTCACAGCATACCTGGAGCTCATGCACGAGCGGGTGCGGGCCGGACGTGCGTAGTGTACAGCACCGCTTGGCTTTATGCTCTTATTGTAGCGGGTGACGGATCTATATGCCCATGCGCCGGATGCTGTGGCAGACCTGGGCACGGCGCACCAGCATTGGGTTTATGCACCTCGGGCACTCAGAAGTGCAAGTCACGGACGGCGTGCAGCCGCTGCTTGGTCCGTCCCGATGGCCTTTCGCCATGCGCCATGTGCATCCGTGATGGTGGGGGTGGTGTTGTCGTGTCGAGGCACGGGACTCCTCAAAACCGCTACGGCGCCCGCATGCTTGCCGTACTACCAGTTCACGTCCTTACCAGTAGTATACCTACACCCCTGCTAACCCTTTGTGGCCCCCATCTACCCCCAGGGCCTGGCCACGTGCGACCACACCACGCTGCTGCTCAACTGCTACACCAAGCTCAAGGTGTGTATTAGCGCTACCGGGTGCGGGCGGCAGGTGAAGCTGGCGGGTGCACCGACCCATGTTGCCCATCGTGACCCCCTGTGATGAGGGCGGACGTAAAAGTGTGTCTGCACTCAGTACGACGCTGACGCGCGGTGGGGCGTTCAGCAGCGAAGTGTGCCGGACTCCCTTTGACGCAGGTGTTCAGCAACAGTTCTGAAAGGGCTCATGCTCCGCCTTGCTGTGTCTTTGTGCTCTTGGATTTCTTGTGCTCAGTAATGTGGTATGTGTCTTAGCCCAGTTCTCCTCCCCAGGCCCACGTCCCCGTCTGTCTGTCCTACCGCACCCTCCGCAAACCCATTACGCCTGTCACAAAAGCACTCTTCCTTCCCTTGCAACAGCCATGCGCTGCCCCCTGAACCTGCTGCCCCCCTGTCCGACATGGAATTGCACAGGACGTGTCCAAGCTGGATGCCTTCATTCGCCGCGGTGGGGTGGCCAGCGCTGCCCCGGGGGCAGCAGCCGCACAGGCACCCACACCTGCAGCGGCGGCAGCTCACCCTCATTCACACGCACATGGGGGCCCGGGGGCCAAGCGGCGTAGCATCGGTGGTGACGGTTCGGCGCACGGTGGCGGCGGCGAGGCGGGTGGCGGGCGGCGGCGGCTGCGCGCCAGTTACGTGTCATCCGGGGCGACCGCGGCGGCGGCAGCAGGGGGCAAGCAGGTGGGGGCTCCGCGCACTCCTCTCTCTTGCTAACCCACCAGCCACCACCTGCCCTCCCACCTACCCGTACCCTCACACGGCCCCTGCTCCCTGCATCCCCCTGCCCTGTTTCCGCTTCCTCCACGGCAACCCCCGAGCATGCCCTGCCGTCCTGCAACCCCATGCACGCTGGACAAACCCATGCAACCCCCCGCATACTGCCCCCCTTCGCCGCCCCGCAGCCCGACTCGGGGCCCCCGCCCGCGCTGTCCTTCGACGCCGACACCGCTGTCCGAGTGTTGCGCGGCGCGGGATACGCGGAGCACGCACTGTGGGTGGCGGACGCGGCGGGGCAGGTGGGTACAGAAGGATGGACTACCGATGGCCACTCATATGGAGTTATGAGCGCTACACCGCTGGATACAAGGAGAAGGGTTGGGCTTAATACGGGACGAAGCATGTGGCTCTGGGTGACGGACTGGGCGTGTCAGTTGGATACAGTGGGGTGGGGGGCAGGGGTTAGGGACGGCAGGGTTCAGGGGCGCGGGACGGCGGCGCCAGGGGCCGTCTTCAGGGGCAGAGAAGGTGCACAAGGGCGTTGGACGTGCCACACTGCAATGCTCGCTGTAAGCGCGTGGAGTACGGGCGACGTAGGAGATGGCGCGGAGCAGGAACACGCCGCGGACAAGGAAGCGGGGTGTCCTCTGTGTGCCCTGCTGGGGCCCTGCTGGGTGCTTGCCCTTCGCCCCATACGCTGCACACGCTGCGGGGGCGGGGATGGTGCCGCCCGACAGCGGTCCGCACCATGAAGCTGCACGGACTCGCCGCCATGCTACAACGCCCTCCTGGCCCGTCATTTCGCTGCTGCCGTACACATGCGTACTGCCGTGTGTGCCGTACAGTCAGTACATGATGCATTGGTATTATGCCGTACACGCAGGTTGATGCGGTGCTGGACATCCTGCTGGACGACCTGGGGGACGCCGCGGAGGCCATCGCCTTCCTGGAGACACTGCCGCGGAAGAGGTGGGGAGTGCAGGGTGGATGAGGGATCGCAACCCACAGAGCACCTGTGTGCACATCACAGCAGCTATCCGGCGTACGACACCGTGGTCCCGCGTTCAACTCGCGCAACACTAGCTGTACAACACTGCATACCGGGTATTCACTCCGAGCTGAGACTCGCGCAAGCCCCAGTATTATCCTACTGCCCACGGGATCCCGCCCGCCCCCTGCTCAGGCGCTCCGAGGCCGTACAGCGGTACGGCAAGGCGCTGATCAACCTCCGGCCCGAGGAGGCCACGCGCCTCATCATGGACCTGTGTACGCAGCCGCAGGGGCAGCACGTGGGGGCAGGGGCAGGGCAGGTGGACGCAGGTGGGTGGCTTGTGTGACGGACGGCCCTTCCCGGTGTCCTTTTGTCCTTGTGCTCCTCGTCCACGTGCTGCGGGTGTGCTGGTGCTGGTGCTGATGTTGAGCGCGTCATAGGGAGTTGCAGGCGACGCCACGGCCTCTGCCACGTGCCTTCGCAGTCAATGTCCACCTGTGCAGCAAGTCGCCCGGCTTCGCCTGTCAATCGCCTTGCTCCAGGCCCTCCTGCTCTTCCTCCTCCTGCCCCAGACGCCGACTACGTGGCCAGCGTGGCCGACTTCTCGCACCTCTACTCGGACGAGCCCACGGCGCTTATGCTGCTGTGCGAATTCATTCTCAACACCAACGCAGGTACTTACGTGTGGCATGGGTTGTTGCGAGTTGTGCGATGCTGTTCCTGCCTTGCCCGCAAAGCACACCAACGTGACGCGACTGCTCCTGCCCTGCCAAGACAGTCCGCCCGGCCCACCTATACATCCATCAGCACAGCACCCGGCCCTTCCATGTAACCCGGCCGGACTCTTTCATTATCACCCGTCAGTACAACGGGTTGCCCATGCACACCTCTCCTCGGTCCTCGCCAACCCCCAACACCGCCACTCGCGTTCCCGGCACCCCCCTGCCACACAGCTGCTGCCGCTGCTGCTGCCGCCGCCGCACACCACGTGCACCACCACGGGGCCCCGGGGAACGGCGCGGCGGGGAGCGGCTCCGGGGACGGCGGTGGCGGCGGCGGTGGGGTGTTTGGTCGGCTGCGCTCGCACGAGCGGCTGCTGTACCACACGCTGCTGGAGCTGTACCTGGCCGAGCACCTGTGGAAGGTGGGGAAGCGAACTGCTGTTTTTTTGTGGGATCGAAGGACGTGTGTAGCGGCGGGAAGGTCAGGATGGTTGCGTAGGTGTGCATTGGGGGCTGGGCGGAGGGGTTGCCGCTAGGGGGGAAGAGGTCTGGACGGCACCAGGGATGGCTGGGTGTGCTGCATCTGCAGTCTGATTGAGCAAGAGTGTGCACTTTGCACGAAAGGGAGGGGCGGACTTTGAGCACGGCTCCTACCGCCCGCTTTCCCCTCGCCCCACCCGCACAGGCCCCCAACGCACCACCACCGACATCGTCCTCCGCGTCGAACCCAGCCGCCGCCACACCCGAGCCCTCCTCTGCTGCTGCTGCTGGCGGCGGCGGTGCTGCCCCGCAGGGTGCCTCTCCCCCATCCACCGCCACACCGCCACAACCCACGGCCGCGGCCGTGGCCCCCGCCCCTGCGGACCCTGACCTTGAGGTGGGCTGGGCGCACGGTAGCCTGTGCTTGTACGGGTGTACGGGTGTACGGGTGCATGCTCAGTAAGCAGTGTGCTGCAGCTGCACTCCAGCTGGCTGCCGACCTGTGATCGATTGTTGCTGGCCCCGCGGATCGGTGTGCTAAGCACACGTGTGCACGGCCAGCAGCGGCAGCAGCAGCACCACCACGGCCGCCGTACGATGTGCCGCCGCCGCTTCTGCCTCCACTGCTTCCGCCGCTGCTGCCTCCACTACTGCCTCCATTGCTGCCTCCACTGCTGCCTCCGCTACTGCCTCCACCGCTTCCGCCGCTGCTCCCCAGATTGCTGTTGTGGGGCAACATGGACTCTGGCCCTGCTGCTGCCCAAGCGGGGCTTTCCAGCCCCACCCCAGCATGCCCCGCACTTAGGCCTTGCCGTGCTTCGAAACGATCGCCCACCCTGCAACACATTCTTTGCACCCAACCCTACCCAGCTGCACCAACCAGCCACCACATTAACTCAACGACTACACCCTTAATACACACCCATAGCTGCTGGCCCGCGGCTGGCTCTCCCACCAACCACCAAGCCAACTCAACCACCACACCCTTAATACACACCCCTTAATACACAACTGCACCCTCAGGTCCGTCGCGCCAAGGCCCTGGAGCTGCTGTCCCGCGGCTGGCCCTCCCACGCGCCCTCCCCCGCCTACGACCCCGACCACGCGCTGGTGCTGTGCCGCCTGCACGCACACAGGCGGGGGCTGCTGTTCCTGTACGACAGGATGAGGCTGCCGAGGGAGGCGCTGCAGGTGGGGAGAGAAAAGGGGGTGCAGAAATGTGTGTGCGTGAAGGGGTGGGTGTGCGTGTGGGTGTGGTTGTGTGACGGCATGTCATACCATGTCGTGCTGCGACCCTTGTTATGAACCCACCCGCCCATCTCCCCCAGGTGCACATGGCGTGCGGGGACCACGACGGGCTCATCAACGCAGTGCTCAAGTACGGGGACGCGTCAAGGTGGGTCACCGTGGGTCTGGGTGTGGCCGGGGGAAAACCAGGAGGGCTTCATCGTTTAACCTGAGGGAAAATCTGTAAAAGAATAAATCGCAGTTGAAAAGGCAATCCGGTTGAGCTGGGACGGGGGCCGGTTTGGCCGCTGATCAGCTGTCAGGCTACTTCTGGGTGTGTTGAGTTTGCTGTGCCGCACAGTGCCCGCAATCACACGCTGCCCCTGCAACCAGCAGTTCTCTCCTCGGACCCTAATGCCGTGTCGTAGCTCAATCGTCGCGCCTCTGCTGTTCACTACCCACCCCACAGGGGCGGCACCCGTGCTGTGGTCCAAGGTGCTCTGCGATCACCCCCAGTGTTTGACCACCAACTGAGTAACCTCTTTCCCTGATCCACCCCAGGGGCGGCGACCCCGTGCTGTGGTCCGAGGTGCTCGAGTACTTCGTGGCGCAACACGACAAAGACCCCCCGCGCAGCGACTGCAGCAGGCAGATCACAAAGGTAGGCGCGTGACACTGTGTGCTCGTGGCTGCTGACGGTATGTTGTCCCCTACCCTTGTAGCACATATGGACACGTGCAGGTAGAATTGTAGTGTGTAGAGTGATCTGCGCATGTGCAAACAGAAAAAGGGGTTGGTCACAGAGCAGAACATTGGCCATAACCCACGTGGGCACGTGCACATCGTCAGCAGTTCACCAAGCGAGCAGAGGGGCACCAGGCGCATGTGCACACCGCCGTGCACCACGGCTACGCCTGGCGCCTCACATGTCCATGTCCATGTCGAGGCACTCCTGCCCTTCTGTTAGTACTATATGCGGAAGCTCCCACCTACCTAGCTATATCATTACCCATCTATCTACACACCTACCTACCCACGTATCTACCGACCTACCTACCTGTCTGCCTAACGCACGATTGTACTGCAGGTGATTGAGCACGTGGAGCGCAGCGGTGTGCTGCCGCCCCTGGTGGTGCTGCAGGTGGGCAGGGAGCTGCGGATGTGGGTAAAGGGGTTCCGGAGCAGTGCGTGACACCGGTGACGTCGTAGCCGTAGGTGCTGGGCGGATGGGCCGGTGACACCTTCTGCTGTTGTGTGGAGAGGTGGAGAGTACCTTATGAAGGGGTGGGGCAGGTGGGGCACAGGTGGGTACTGGGCGGGGCTGGCCGTCGATGGTATATCGACGATACGGAGGGGATGCCCGGTCGCTGGGGGCGGGAATGCGGGTTTGGGGTGTCCTCGTGCAGGACACGGTCCATTGGGCGCCCTCGTGACACCTAGGTGGTCCTTAAAAGGGCACGTCTCCTTGCCTTTCCGCCGGTGACCGTGCCTGCACACATGCTCCCGTGCGCCGCATCCCTTGCCTTTGCTCCTTTGTAGTACCGCAATCTTGACCTCTCGCCCCGCCCCGCTACCCCGGTGCTGTCCCCCTCCCCTCATCCCCTTGGCCCCCCAGACCCTGTCCCGCAGCCGGCGCCTGCCGCTGTCCCTAGTGCGTGCCTACGTGGGGAGGGCGCTGCAGCGGGACACGGACCAGGTCAACAGGGACCACAAGGTGGGATGCAGGGAGAACGGGTGGGGGGATGCAGGGAGAACGGGTGGGGGGATGCAGGGAGAACGGGTGGGGGGATGCAGGGAGGACGGGTGGGGGGATGCAGGGAGGACGGGTGGAGGAGCGGAGGGGCGCGGAGGGGTGGCGGGGTGCACACGTGCTGTTTGCCGCACCAGAATTGCGGACCTCAGGAACTCGGCCATGTGCACGCCCCAAGGGTAGGGTGCACGAAAGGCTGTCCGAGATCGACATTTACTGACGCTGCGAGTGGCGCGATGCCGCCACTCGCACATGCCCGTCCTCCCGTGCCGTAAACCCGCATTACTGGTAGTTCCTGCTCACACCCCGTCTACGTTTCCTCACCGCCCCATCCGCAGGAGATCAGCACCCTGGCGGCGGAGACCGCGGCACTGCGTGAGGAGGTGACACGGTTGCGGACGCAGGTGCGAGTGGAGGGGGAGGGGAGGGGGCCCGCAGCGCGGGCAGAGGGGCAGAGGGGGGCCAGAGCGGGCGGTTGGGCGGAGGGGCGCCAAAGCGTGGGCGGAGGGGCGGAGGTGGGGCGGAGCAGGCGGCGGGGCGGAGGGCGCCACACGGAGAGGTGGAGGAAAAGTGGAGGGGGGCCAGAGCGGGCCGAGGGGCGCACGGGGGCTCCCAACGAGTGGGGCCGGAGCGTGCGCACTGCATCACACGCCGCATGGCTCGCGCCCTCCAGTAGTATGCTTCTGACCACCTCCCGTGCCGCCATGTACCCTCATACACTCCCCACCCTACCCCCACGCGCCCACCCGCAGCCCCGCGTGTTCCAGAACTCGCGCTGCTCCGCCAGCGGCGCCCCCCTGGAGCTGCCCGTGGTGCACTTCCTGTGCGGCCACTCGTACAACGCCCGCCAGCTGGGGGACGGAGACAGGGAGTGCCCCCTGTGCGCGCCGGACCAGCAGCGCGTGCTGCAGATACGCCGCAACATGCAGGTGAGGTGTGGTGCGGTGTGGGCGCGTGGGGTGTGGGGTGGGGGTACGCATGTGTGGAGGCAACATGCGGGTGCGGGTGTGGAGGGTGTGCGTGCGTGGCGGATACGGGTAGCAACATGCAGGTGCGGATGCGGGTGTCAGTGGGTCGAGAGGAGTGTGCGCGGGGCTTGTCCGTGGGACGCGTTGCTGTTCTAGCAGCAGCCGGGAGCACCATGACAGGGCCGTGCACATGCGCCCAGGTGCCTGTGCCGGCCGTGTTGCTCCAAGCCCTGACACTTCCTCACAGAGCTGAGGGAGGCGGACTCGCTGTTCAACCAATTAAAAGTACTTGTAATCACCAGTAAGCACCATATCATCAACCTTGATGTGCCCCATGCAGGCTGCGTCGCTGCACCCGGACCGCTTCTTCACGGAGCTGCGGGAGGCGGCCGACGGCTTCAGCGTGGTGGCGGAGGCGTTCGGCCGCGGACTCATGAACGTCACGCCGGCGGCGGCGGCGGCGGCAGCGGCGGTGGCGGCGGCAGCGGCCAACACGGCGGGCGCGGCGGCGGCGCTGCAACCGTTGGGCGGCGCGCTGTAAGGCGGCGGCTAGGGGCCCTGGTTTCGGATTTGCACACGCAATGGAATTGCGCCCTATGGGAGCAGGTGGCGACCATGGTGCTGGTGGGATGTATGTGTGGGGCCAGGAGGAGGAAGGGGAGGGGAAAGGCGGGAGAAGGGAAGGGGGAAAGAGGAGGAGGATGGGATGCGCACATGCTGCGCCCAAGGCCTCCATGTTGTGGTGGACTGCACAAGGCCAAGCGCGCTGTCCCGCAGGGCCGTCCTGCCCTGGCGTGCGTGCTGAACAGGGTTGATGGTGGGTGGAGAAAAAGGGCTGGCGAACATGGCGTGGCGTGTAGCCCAGGAGAGCTCCCCTGGTGCTGCTCCTCTGTCGCCGTAGCGTGGACGTGTGTAGCGGATGCGATGCGGGAATGGGATGTTCAGAATCCGTGACGAGCAGACAAGTAGGTCATTTACTGTATGACAGGTCTCTCACTGCCATACCCCGGAGAAGGGAAACACTCTGAAGTGATGGGCGAAGGAGGCGGCTGGAACGTAGAAGCTTCGCCCAGCTGTTTTTTTTGCCGAAAGCTGTTAGCTATACAATCTGTGTCGGGTGCCGCCGTGGCGTGGACGTGTATGACGTCCAGCTGTCAGGGCTGGTGTTCGAACGGGCAGCTGTATCTGCAGCGCCTGTGCTGAATGGACGGGCAGGGGCCGTGTGTGGGTGCAGGGGTGAAGGGCACTGAGGCACGGGACGGCGGAAGGGGGCGAGGGCAGTGCTTTGCGGGGGAGCTGTGGCCAACGGTTGGGTGCTGTGGAAGGAACGGAACCGGCCTGAAGTCTCAGTTGGATTGCACAAGGCATGTTACATGTTGAGCGTCAAACAAGCTACAAAGGCAATTGCGCACAAACCAGGGAGGAAAACCGGGCGACGGGCAACGTGCAGCGTTGCGTGCGGATGCAAAGCATGTGTGCGCCGTGCCCTCGGTCTCCAAGTTCTGTTGATTCAGTTCCAAGCGGTGGACCAAACACCCCTTGTAGTGCGCATAGCAAGGCACGACTAGAGCTACGAAGTACCGTACCACACGCTACCCGGACAAGGATGCACTCTCATTTCTACGCTATTGGAAGCAAGCACGTGGCCATCACGTACCAAGACAGGATGGCAGTGTGCAGAAGACGCCGCAACTGCGTACACCTGCCCAACAGCAAATGCACTTGTCGTACGCTTGTCGTACAACAGTATAATACAGATCGAGGGCAAGCCCTACGCCTGCCTTCACTGCACGCGGGACACCCACGCGATCACCCGCCAAGAATAACAGCCTTTGCGCCGTACAACCGGCAGACACCGCCTCAATTGCTACCGTACCATGTACCACTGCTGAGTAACTGCGACAGGCAAGACGCCATGCGTTGCAGCAGTATACAGTGTGCAGTGTGTCATGGGGATTTATCAAAGGGTGCGGGCCCAGCAACATGGCGCACTGCTGCCGCACCCGCGGCGGCGACAAGGCCTGTTGCTGCCCCCACCGCTCCGACTGCACCCCATCAGCGACCACCGCTCTAGGCACTCCGTGAACCCCGCTGCCGCCGGACGGGTGCGTTGCCATGCGCGCTGCATTGTGTTGCGATCCTTTTTCCTCAAGCTGCCACAAACTCGTCCTGATTGCCAGACCATTGTGCACCAACCTCTGCACCAAAGACGGTGACGTGTCCACCCAACAGAAATTGTACGAAATACAGCTTGGTGTTGTACTCTTTCTCTCGCTTCAGCTCACATGTCGCTCGGGAAGACGCAACAGGAAAACACCCCTCGATGAACTATCCAGCATACTTTTCAAAACATCATCTCGCCAAAGGACAGGCACCAACAACAGCAGCAGCAGCAGCAGCGCCGTCGCCCCCACGGGTCGCAGACCCACACGTGTGCCCCAGGTGGTCATGCCCGATGCGCACCCACGTGCAGAGTGCCTAGGCTACAAGTTTGTCGCAATAGATCAAAGGCTCCTGTCGTACATCTAGGGCAGTGTTCGTACTCGGCAGCAAAGCCAGTCACACCAACCGCCACGATCCGGAGACGCAGCCACGCTTCCGCCGGTGCAGGATGAAAAACCCAAATGCCTGCCTCTCTGTGTATTGTCCTGTGTGCGTCAGTGGTCCAACAAGCTAAACGCAATGCGTCCTTGAGTCAACGTCATGGTTTGTCATGTCCCGCGTGCAGCAATTCATCACTGCTTCTGCCCGATGGGGCTTATTGATTCTTCTCCAATCCCCTCCCATCAACTCACGCCGCATGCCCCCGGCCCAAGCCCACATCCCATCCTGCACCGGGACACTGTCATACGTACGACACATGTCGTACAACCACGTGGCAGCGATGCTCCACACGTGTGCGGCCGCGTGTCTCCCCGTGTGGAACGCTAGCCCACCGCCGCCTCACGCAGACGCGTGCTTGGCAATCAAGTCCTCCAGAATCTTAACCTGTGGTGTGAGGAACCGGCCGGTGGACCGGGGTTCAGCACACAGCTCAGTGGAAACGAACACGGGACAGGCGCACGTCCGGAGGCATGGACACCAAGGCGAGCGACCTGCACTGTGTACAAGGTGCCACCCCACGGTGTGCTGGTAGGACAGCGTACCCTCCTCAACCAGCGTACCCATCCATCGGCCCAGACCGGCTGCCTATCGCCTTTCCGCCCGCCATCTGCCCCTCCGTTTCCCGTTCCGTTCCCATGCCGCTTTGCGGTCACACCCTCTGCCCCCCGCCCGACAGACGGCTCCTGTCCCGCAGGCTGCTGCGGCCTAGGTGCTGTGGGGAGGAGACCACAGACCACCCCGCTGCGAGTAGCATCCACTACCAGGCCCCAAGCCCAGCGCTGTGTCCTCCCCACCATCCCTTCAGCAGCAGCCCGTCCCCTCCTCGCACCGCTGGCTTTAGCGCACACGCACACATGCCCCTGCCCTTGCCCCCCCCATCCAGGGTCCCTTTCACCGCCACCCCCGGGCCCCCGCCTGTTTCCCCTTCCCGTGTGCCCGCTTTGCGGCTAGCCCTTTCCCCCTGCCGCACCTTGGCCCCCGTCATGGTGTCCACCTGCTTGCCGCCGCGGTACAGGTGGAAGGTGGGAAGCGCCTTGATGCCCAGCGACATGGCAAGCCTGCAGTCACAGGGTGCAGAACGGGGGGGCAGTGGTGTCACAGTCACAGGGTGAAGAACGGGGGTGAAGCGGTGTCACAGTGACAGGGTAGGGAACGGGGGTGCAGTGGTGTAACTCCGTGTCCACAGGAGCAGAACAGAGCACGTGGACCCCTGAACCCAGTGTGCAGGCCGCATGCTGCGAAGCCCACCTGGAGGTGAGCGTGCCAGCGCCGACATGCCAACAAAAAGCACATTGAAGGAGAAACGAGGGGCAGTGCAGGGTAGGGTGTGCTGGGTAAGAGAGGGGCCGGGGAATGGGCTGCTGGGCGGCGGCGGATAGAGGTACTGCTGATCCAGGTGGACATCGCGTTGCACATGGGTAAAGGCGGATGCAGGCCTTTTGAGAATTGCATCGGGACGAGGTTGGCAGGCTTCAGGGGAGGAGGTTGGGGTGGGGGCGACGGATGGCCTCCGCGCGAATGTGCCCTGCGGGTGCCGATGTGTGCTCACTTTTTGGTGTCGTTGTCCGCCCCGCAGTCCAGCTTGCCGAACACCACCTTGGAGCTGTCCCACTCGGTGGCAAGGCGCTCCACCTGGGGGGCAATCATCTTGCACGGCCCGCACCTGCGGCACGAGGAACGAGCAATGAGTGATGTGTTGTGGGTAATCGTGACGAGGGAGGGTTCGGGGGAGGAGCAGGTAACCTTATGGGCCGTGTAGGGGCACGGCAGGACGGAATCATGGACGGGCAGGAAATGGAGTGCGGCTGGCTGGCGGTACGAGGGGCATGGGTCTGGGGTAGCGTGAACCAGTGCATGAGGAAGGAAGGCGGACGCTGAGCGCAGGTGTTCGTGGGCGAGGCGAACGGGTGAGGCCGTTCTGAAGGGTGGGGTGCTAGCGTTCTGGGAAGCTGTCGGGCTCGTGAGACTGTGGCTCTAGGGGTCCTGCGCCAAGTACAGCTTTATGTTGGGCCTTACCAGACGGCGTAGAAGTCAATGACGGCGAGCTTGTCCGAGTGTGTTTCGAGGAACTCCTGGAATGATGCTGCGGTGAGCTGAACTACAGGCGTGTCAACGGCTGTAACAGGCATCGACGCAGTCATGGTCGCATTGTCTGCTCTGGCAGTTGGCCGCATGCTTGCACTTGCTGGCTGAGAAGGCGCTGGCGAAGCCGAGCAGCGCGGCCATGCGACGGCCATGGGTCTCAATGCCCCCCGGGAGCGACCTGCGACACAAGCGCAGACAGAAAATCCATAACAGTTCCAGAAATGAGACATTTTAAAGCATGTCAGCGGTGTGCGCCTTCGGGAAAAGAGGCGTCTTCATGGGGCGCTCTGCCGCTTATTCACCCACTCACGGCTCGGCAAGGCTAGCAGAGCAGAGTACATACTGCTTACCAACGGTTCTGGAGGAGCCATACGTCAGAGCCTTGGCGCGAAGGCCACAAGTTGCGCTGCTCATTTGTGCAAGTAGAGGGGTTGAGAGGCCGTGCGGAGCCACAAGCACTACAGCAGTCGCTTTTTACTTGTGTACAAATACACCAAGGCGACGTTGGTGACCTGGCGATACAACAGAAGCTTTATTTTCTGCAGTATGGACCAGTACGACCTCAACAGAAAGGGAGCCAGGTCAGCAAAGCTCCACGGTTTCCGTTTCAGCTGCTATGTGTTTAAGGAGCTCCCATTGACACGCGCTGGCTACAGCGAAACGTAGAGGCATTGGAGGTCCGGTGGTTGTATCTCAACGACAGGTCGTTGAGGTACGCGCATCAGGTACACTCCACTTCCGGTACGCGCAAAATGTAAGCTGACATACTCTGGCTATATATCTTCTTCAACTTCCGTCTTCAAAGTGCGCCCTCCAACAACGCCTACCACACTTTTCACACCCCTCTCGCCACCGCGCTCACCCTCCAACGGTAAAAAGGTGCCTGGGGGTCACCACCGTCGTCAACCCGCATGCGTGGTCAAGGGAAATGGGCGCGCTCACTCCACGTGTTAGCAAGCGCATCTGCGTCCTCCTGCATGCAGTGGAGTATGATACCTCCACAGCTCGCAGCAGGCACCCTTGCTGCAGCACAGGATGGCGCACATGGGCTGCCACGTGTGCGACCTTGCAGATCGGCCCAACCCGCTCACAACCAGACTTAGTCCCCGGCGCCCACCCAGCGGAGCTCCTCTATCCCCAGCTGCTGCACCTTCCACCACGGCGCTATGGTGCTGTCTGGAGCGCCCCTGTTGACACACGGGTTAGACTCCTAGGTGCTTAGCCAGGCCTGGCCAGGCTAAGCACATGGAGCTGTCAGCTGTGATCTTGTGAGGCCACGTGGTCCTGGGTGCGTGCGGACAGGTAAGAGTTCCTGTATTCATGAGTTCGGGCAAAGTATGGAGAGCTGCAACGCCTGGGCCAGGCTGCACACCAGCATCAGTTGCTTCATGCACCTGCTGCATCTGCCTGTGGGTGTGTGGGTTAGCGCAGCTGGGTTAGCTGGTATGGAAACTTTGAGAACCGCAACACCAAGGCCAGGCTGCCCGCCAGCACCAGCTGCGTGACGCAGGTGGCCGGCTTGGCGCACCTTTGCCACCACATGCCTAAGCAGAGGGACGACATTCGGTAGGGGTATGTTGAGCCGCGACGTCAAAAGCCGCCCTCTCCCCGAAGTATGTGCCTTCCTCCCGGTCTCTACATGCAGCCTTGGAATTTCCTTAAATAACACGTGAGGTGCGCCAGTAAGGGGCTTCAGGGTGTTACAGCCTTGAACGCTTAGAACCGATGCAGACCGGGGTACCGGGAGTGGACAGTGTCGCTTGCAGCAAGGGTGTTGAGGTCATGGTGGGACACTTCCTGTCCTGTTAAGGTTGGACGTTTTCTTGTTGCTGTACAACAGCAACGCAACGCTACATGATTGATTCCTGATAGGTGTGGTCGGGACCAGTAAGGATCGTGTGGCCACACCACCTGGAATGTAACACAACATGCCAAAATGTTGAGGGATTGCTTGCAGCAAGGGTTTCGAGGTGCCCAGGTTGGCGTGTGCCAGGGGTGCTCCGTGTTGCCATGTCATTGACAATGGTCGTTTGTGGTAGCGTCATGGCCCTGTACAGCTGGATCCAAGTGGCTCTTCACCACAGAAGAATAATCTTGAGGTGCCGTTGCTTCAGTTGCCTACAATGCAGCTCCTGTGAGAAATGCTTGCCCCACCGCCCCTTGGCTCCCCTCGGCCTTGGCGGGCAGTGTGACAAAAAGTGTCGAAGGCAGACTGGCCTGTCGCTGGCTCTTGCCTTCTGGGCTTCACGCACGTTCGGCCGTATTGCGGGCTCGCGGCGCATCAACCCACCACCTGCTGCCACCATCCCCTGGCTGCCACCAGCCCACCACGCACTCAACAGCGCACCCCTGTAAGACAACCGGCATACCCTGCTGGCGGAGTGGCTTCACATGCCGGAGACGGTTCACATCGTTGAATTGGCAGTGCCAAGAGCGGCCCCGAGCGGCGGGTGCCCCTGCCCACGTGAGAGGGCGGGGCATGAGCAGGGGAGACCCCGTGTCCCGTGGCCTGTGCAGGTCTGCGGTCGGCTGCTGCTATTGCGTTTATGCCATCTGAGGCACGCTCAGGGCCACTAAGACATCACGTCCTTAGAGTATATCCGACATGGTGTTACCTGTCTAGGATTGTTGGACTCGCGTTTCCGTATTTGCAATCGATCGCAAAATGGGACGGCGCACAATATCTAAACGCAATGAAAGCCCAAATCATATGGTTGCAACAACCCATTAGCGGCTGGCACTATTAAACAGCCCGCGAAACGGCTTTGCCCTCCAATACCGCGCGTCGTCCCCTGCCAGAACGCCAGACTTTCCCTGCGTTGGCTCTGTGATGAGCTTGGCATTGGACTGGCATACTGTACCAGCCGGTCTTCCACTTGCCTCTGAGCAAAACAACGCGGCGCCGGTGGCGACGTCAGGCCCTAGGGTCGTGGGCAAGGCCAGCTGCCGATGCCTGCCCCGCTGCCCCTGTTCCAAGTCCTGATAGAGCCTGTGGAAGATAGCGCCTGTAGCCCTGAACACCGGGGCTGCTCGACGGAAGGCGAGCAGAGGCAGCAGCAGCAGCCGTCATGCGGGAAGGGGCGCCAGCCCTGCCCCGTGTACGACTGGGCGTGCGAGCAGGCCGCCCTGCTACCTCGTGTTGTGGGCGCTCTGGACGCTTACACGGATCTGTGTACCGAACGCTACGGAGACCGCGAGCATGCCGTGCAGCAGGGTGCCCCCAGAACGCAGCAGCAGACGCAGCAGCAGCAGCCACAGCCACAGCCTCAGCACGCAAGGAGGGCCAGGAGGGACCCAGCTGGAACGCCGTCCCAGCCGCCGGCAGCAGCACAGGACGCAGGAGCAGCAGCTGCTCCTTCTGCCTGTCCTTCCAAGGTCCACTCCAGCTTTGAGGCCAGTGCTGAGGAGTGGGAGGCACAGCTGGTCGGCGACCTCGACGCCCTACTGCCGGGCCTGTCGCTCGTTCTGCCCCGGGAGGACGAACCGCAGCACTGCATGTTGGCCAGGGGGTGCGGGGTTGGCAGCTGCAGCGCTGGGTCGGGGCAGGGGCAGCAGGGGCAGAGTGCAAGAGATGTGGATGTCGAGGCGCTGCGTGCTGTGGAGCTGGGTGCCACGCTGCTGCACCTCAAGGCAGTGGACAGGGCGAGTCGGGCGGCGACGAGGGCGGCCGATAGGCTGGCCGCGTGTGTGCAGACCGTCGGCACCAGGAGGGGCCTGGTCTTCACAGGGCACCACAGCGAGCCTGCTGAGCTGAGGCAAGTGCGGCGCTGTTGTTACCGGACTGGCAGTTGGCTTGGTGGTTGGCAGTTGCAGCGCGCCTGCTGAGCTGAGGCAAGCGCACGCTGTTGCTGCACCTGGGTTGGCGGCTGGCGGTTGGTGGGGATGCCAAACCGTGGGCACTACCGGCAGTACCGGCACTACTTGACAGCCTACCGGGGCGCTGCCTCCAACGACGCTTATACAGGCTGTTTCTCAATTGTGCAGATGACAGGTGTCCGAGGTGCGCACTGCCGGTCCGGCTTCATATCCGCACGTGCCTCGAAAAAATAGATCCGCCGTACCTGCTCGCGTGACCACACCCCGTGCCCTCCCCTTCACAGGTTCGCGCTTGCCTCCGTGGGCGTGCTGGACGCTGCGTCCGGTGCGCTGCTGGCCCTCCGCCGGGCGCTGGGCAGGGGGCGCCTGGACCCCGCCCGCCTCAGCGGCCTGCACACCACCACTGCGCAGGAGGTGTGCTACGGGCTGTGGGTGCAGGCGACGGAGACTGGGTTGTACAGCGTGGTGGCAGCGGCGTTCTAGGGGGCAAAGGGCCTGGTTGCGGCGGCGCCGGGGTGCCCGTGTGCTGGGGGCAACCGGGGTGCGGCATCCTGCGACAGCAGCAGCAGCAGGTGCGATCTGGGCGTGGGCAACTGGTGCCTGCGGCACAGCCCGTCCTACCTGCTGCTGCTATCCCGGGCATGCCGCTTCGCGCACGACATGGTCTCACTGGTGGCGTGCGGCGGCGGGATCGAGGTCGGGGGCGGGGGCGGTACAGCCGGAAGCGCGGCGGCTGGCGGTAACAGCGGCAGTGGCGGCGCACTGGCGGCGGAGGATGCTGCCAAGGACGTGTTACACGCATTATACGAGGCCGCTTTGCTGGTCAAAGTGCGTGACGCATTGCTCGCAGTTCCTCCGCCTCCGCCTGTCTCCTTCGCCCCGACGCACAGCAGGAGCCCCAAGGGCATCCCGCCCCTGTGCCTGCCCGATGACCCCGACCACAACCTGCCCCCACACGTGGCCAGGAGTTGTCGGTGCTGCAGACGGGGCTGGGGGACGCGGGAGGCGAGGTGGGGCAGGGCACGGCCCACGGGCTGCCCACCGCATCAGGCAGCACAAGTGCACACGCCGGCGCAGTCAAGGCGGTGACGAACCTGCTATCAGCGCCCTTCCTCATGGTGTGGGGTGTCTTGGCGTCGGTCGCTGAGGAGGTGGTTGAGCAAGAAGCGGCAGGGCACGGGGAGGGGGGTGGCCCCGGAAAGCCGTGTCAGTCCCGCTGGTGGCCGACATGATGCAGCAGTAGCAGGAGCAGCAGCAGCAGCAGCAGCAGCGCCATGCTGTACAGACGCCGTTGGCCCTCTGGCCTGGGCCTACCTTGCCCGTCTGGTCGTTCCGCTGAGTGCAGCCGACCTCGCGCATATAGTGAAAGACGCAAAGGCACGGGCGGCACTTCGCCTACAGTGCGTGGAGGTGTTGGCGTGGGCGTTGATGGGGGCAACCGGGGCAGCGGAGGCGTGGCTACGGCGGACGAGGCATGTGCTTCAGGATGGCCTGAGCTCAGGGGATGCCACGCAGGGTTGTGGAGTGGGGCAGGGGCAGGCGCAGGCTCAGGCACAGGGTCAGGGGCGGGGGCAGGGCGGTGACATCGGGTCCCTTGGCACCTGCCGCAACCTGGTGGAAGTGGTGGGGCAGCTGGTGGGGGAGGTGGAGTGAACGGTGTCCAGCAACGAAGACGGTGGGTGCTGCGAGCGGTTGCAACCTGTTCCGTTGGGGTCAAGGCCTGTGTACAGTCCTTCCCTTCACTGTGACTGCGTTATAGCAATTTGCGACAGCACTGGAGGCCGGGTTGTGGGCAGAGGCCATGACATGATTTGTCTGCAGGTCACACTGACGTTGCTACCTGTGCGATCGGCGCAGCACATGCCATACCCTGAACTCACCCTGTCGCACATCCCCCACCCTGAATTTATCCTGTCGCACATGCGATTGCCACAGCGGTGCCGCTGCATGCGCGACCCACACGTATATCTGTACCCAAACTCTTCGTGCCACGCAATGCTGTGCTGGCACCACGGGCCGTTACACACCTCCCCCTGCCCACCACCCCGTGCCACCTGCAGCTGACACCCAGGTGCCCCTCGACCGCACCCGGACGCGTGCCGCACCCTGACCAGCTGCTGCCTCTTCCGCAGCCTAGACCACGCGGTCCGACTGGTGGGGGCCACGTACCCTCCTGAAAACATGCCTATTCATCTCCCTCCAGCTTTAGACAGCGCGCCCTATGTCGCAGTGCAACTGTGGGAGGTGCTGGTACGGGGCGGCAGCTGCTCAGCTGGGCTGGGCTCCATTGCTGGGCGTGCCGACAGCGGCTGGACCGGGCAGGTGGCGGCAGCAAAGGAGCTGTGTGGGGTGCGGGTGTCGCACGAAAAGCTGGTGAGGGTGCTCACTCAGCGGGTGCTCTCTGGTACGGCAGCGCTCCGTCTCCTGTTGGCAGCTGCACGCCTCGACGCCCACAACGCTGGCGGTGGGAAGACGCAGGTGCAGGTGCAGGAAGGGGACGGGAGCGGAGGGCCAGGCGGGCCTCAGGGCAGCGGCGGCAGCGGCGGCAGCGGCGGCAGCGGCGGCAGCGGCGGCAGCGGCGGCAGCGGCGGCAGCGACGCTTTTACGGAACTGTGGTTTGCTACCTCCGCGCTGAATGGTACTTTACAGCGCGCGCTCAGCCGTCTCCGTCATCACATTGGTGGACAGCAGATGGTTCGCCTGGGCCCTCAGCGTGCTGACCGGCAAGCCGCGGCAAGGCGCCGCCACACCGTACGGCACCGCCGATCCCGCCGCCCTTGCCGTGCTGCGGGGAGCCGTATCACAGCACGCAGCAGCGGTTTGCGGCGCTGCCCTGGCGCACCTTCTGGGCCAGGGCGTGCTGCGCGCGGCCCTGTACGGCAGGCAAGCAAGACAGCTGCTGAACAGCGAAGTTGCTCGGCTAACTGAGAAGGATGCTTCTCTGTTCCTGGAATTAGATACGGCGTTATGTAGGCTCTCCAAGGACTGTAAGTCCCTTGGGCTAGCTTGGGGGATGCAGGCGCTGGCGCTGCTGCTGCCGGCCCTGGGCATGACCCATGGGTCGGCCACTGACGTGCCACGTGGCTGGCGACACGTGTTGGACGTGAGGACAGCGCTCGCGGCGTGCTGTGCGGCGGCCGGCATGGTGAAGATGCGTGCTGACGCGGCCGCGTGGGCTGCGGCTGAAGGCATGGGGCCCGGGCGCGGGGGAGGCAGCGGTGCAAGCGGGCAGTCGCAGGTCCAGCAGCAGCAGCAGGAGGACATGGAGGGGAAGCAGCTGCGCTCCGGTTGCTGTGCGGTTCTGGACTGCGTGCTGCGTCTGGCGGTGCGGGAACACACGGCAGGGGAGCTGGTCGCGTGGGCGCAGGAGGAGGTGGGGCGGGGAGGGGATGGGGGCTCAGGGGGGCCAGGGGAGGGTACGGAAGGGCCGGTGCGGGTGGGAGGGGGAGCGGGAGCAGCTGCTGCGGCGGGCCGTGGTGCGTGCGGGACGGCGGGTTGGGACGAGGAACAGCTGAGCTTTAGCGACGCGTTGGCGAGGCTGCAGGCGGCGTTGGCGTCTTTGGGCCTAATGCGGGAGGGGGGGCTGGCCGGGCGCCTGTCGGCGGCGGCGGCGGTGGCGGCAGGGTCAGCAGGGGGTGCAGGAGCAGGGGCAGGGGCAGCGGCGTCGCCACCGGCAAGACCTGACCTGGACGGTGGGCCGCATGGGCCGGGTGCGGAGGACCTTGCTGTTGGTGCTGACTGTGATGCGTGTGGTGCGGGGGCCACTAAGGCCGCTGGCGGCATGGCTAAGGCGGGCGGGCGGGGCGGCAAGGCGGAAGACAAGGTGCAACAGCAGCAGCTGCAGCAGAAGCGTAGGACGGTTGTGGATGCCTTCCGCCGCCAGGCTCGTGAGCTGCTGGCTGCCTTCAGCGCCTTACCAAGCTACCCGTACAAAGCCCTGGGCCTGCACGTCCCCAGCAGCAACAGCAGCAGCGGTAACGGTGGTGTGCAGCTGGGTCGCGGTGGGCGCAGCAAAAAGCGCGGCAAGGGCGGCAGCAAGGCGGGTGGCAGTGGCGGGGCTGGGGCGCAGAGGCAGGAGGTGGACGACGAGCCGCTGGCTGAGATGGTGCTGCCCCGTGTGTGCAGCAACCCGCTGTGTGCTAGCTTCGAGGGGTCGTGCGAGGAGGACCTGTGGCTACGGAAGTGCGGGGGATGCCTGGCGGTGCGGTACTGCAGCGGGGGCTGCCAGGCGGCGCACTGGGGGGCGGGGCACAGGGAGGAGTGCAGGGCGCTGAGGGAGGCGGGCGTGGACGAGCAATAGCGGCAGCAGATGGCGGTAACTAACTCGTGTTGGGCGCCACTGTTGGCAACGTGATGCAAAGGAGGATCAGTGCATGCGCGGATGGGGTCAGGGTCTAGGTACCTCACATGGGGTAACATGAAGTGCAGACGAACGGGTTACGGGGCCTGGTGCTTGAGGGATGCAAACCAGCAAGACCTACAGCACGCGCCTGCTGCCAGCAGGGTGTGTGGAGGAGGGTTGCACAATGGCGGCACGCACTAGGGAGGCACGCTCGGGGCGTGGCTGATGCATGCCGGACGCTGACCGTCGCTGTGCTGCACGCATGGGGTGTGGAGGTGTGGTGGGTTCTGGGTCATGGTGGGTTCTGGGTTGTTCGTTGTTGTGGGTCGGGGGTTGTGGCAACGCTGCAGGGCAGATGGTCTGAGCTGGTCAGGGCACGCATGCACCGCGAGGACGTAGGGTGTGCGTGGGTGCGCACGGGGTCTGGTGCTTTTGAGATGATGGACGCTTACTAACCGTCTGCATTGCGGAGCGCTGCATTGCTACGCTCATGTATCAGGTTGAGCTCCCCAGTGAATGGGTAGGCTGTAGAGAGGCTTAATGGTACACCAATCCTTGGGCATGCAAAGCTTGGTGATGCACCTGCGGCAGACGTACGGATAGAACTCGCACACGTCAGTATGCATGTGTTGCTTACAAATACAATTGGGTTCTCAGTCGATCAACCAGGGCCAACTGCCCGATTTACAGCACTGTCCGGATTACAGCAGGCCACCTGTACTTAGTGTGACGCCTCATACCATATGGCCTTATTGTATGTATGGTTCTGCAACTGTATTGTTGGCAGGGAGGGAGCTCCACTCTTCCACTGACGGTTTCTTGTTATGCAACAGGGTATCATGGGTGTAACCAGGTGTAACGTTACAAGGGCTTGTTACTAAGGACTGCACTGCCGTTATCTGTGCTTGTCCACACCGTGCGCTTGCACTCCATTCCGTGATGCGTGTGAATTGCATTGCAGGTGCGAATAGTGGATGCCACCGTCGTCCATGATCCAGCTCTACCCTCCATCCCGTCGTGCGTCGTGCCCCTGTGGTCATCACTCAGTCCACCGTTGAAGCAGGGTGTGGAAGATTGGGACCATTACGCGTACGGTACACCTGCTGCGCCCTGCCTGTTGCCCAGGTTAGGTTAGGTTTTTACAGGGGACCTCTTCGGTCGGGGTGTCGTACCACACCCACCACCCCGAGAGGGCAACGAGACAGCCCTCCCAAAGCAAACAAGCCTGCTACTGCCCAGGCCTAGTAATCGCGGCGAGGGCCCACGTTGTAGTAGGACACACAGTCCACCCACCTCCTACTCCAGAAAGGAGCGTTCCTGGCAACTCGGGTTAACCTATTGCGGCTCCTACTAAATTGGTATCAGAGCAGGCAGAGTGCCACCGGAAAATTTAATTTCTACCGAAAATGGAGAAACAAATCCGGAGGTCACCAGATCGATCCTGAACACACACGTAGGCGTCAATCGCGATAGGTATTCCGGCCCTAAAGCCACAGAGCAGCAGAGCTTGACCGCATGACCGGGAGTTGGCCGCCCTGGCTTGACGGTGACGTGGGACGTGGCATACCCCACAGCGATGCATGGGTAGGGTCAAACGGGCCCGGGACGTGCCCTTCAGAGGGGGGAGAGTGTAGTAGGACACACAGTCCACCCACCTCCTACTCCAGAAAGGAGCGTTCCTGGCAACTCGGGTTAACCTATTGCGGCTCCTACTAAATACGTTAAGCGGGTAAGGTCGCACAGCAGACATACTGACAAACAGCGCAACGGCACACGCTGCCACCGTGCACCGAAGTTCCACGGGGCACATGCGGAACCTTGTGTTCTGCGCCTTGGGAGCTTTCCCCTCACGCGCTGCATGGCAGCCAGCACCCCCACTGCCGGTCTTACTCCTGTGCACGCCTCTGGGCGTGGCACGGGCAATCAGTCGCACCCCTCCGTCAACACACATCAAGTACCGTGGTCATTAGTTTGGCTACATACATCAAGTACCGGTAGGTAAACCAGCACAGCCCACTCACGTCATCGCTTGCGCTACAGCTCAATCGGACATTCGCAACCTGCAAAGCCTCGGCGGTGTCCATAACCGCCATAACCGCCATGCACCAGCACACAACGTTGCGCTGTATTCTGGGACCTACACCCAGTAGGTGGCGGTTCACCTCACTAATGGAGAACCTTCTCCAGCTGCCCAGGTGTAAAGTGTAGCTCATAACCCGTTCATTCGCCATTGCCACAAGAAAGGCTAACACGCGGTTCAGCGTCCTCGATCGTGCAGTGGAGGCCAGGGAGCTCTCCCGCGTGCGGCGCACCCCCAGTGACGCATCCAGGTCACACAAGCACATGCACTGCCAGGCCATTTAGTACATGCACTCTAGACTACTCCTCCCTTAGCAGACGCTGCCGGATCAAGCGCCCGCCGGCTCTGCTGCGCAGGATAACCCCACCCCTCACCCCTCGCCCCCGCCACGCTCTGCACCTCCGCCTCGTGCTGCTGCAAGCCCGCCATTACACAGACTTGGGTCCCGTATCAGTGCAGCTTGACGGTGTAGGGCCCCACTCCGCCGTTGCTCCTAGCATACTCCGTGGCGTACGCCGTCACGTCGGTGTCTCCGTGCTTGTGGTTAAACTGCTGGTTGGGGGAGGCCTGCGGGGGAACGACGGGACGGGAGTTTCGCATGAAGCAAGCCGTTGGAAAGGGTTCGATGGCGGAGGGCCCCGGCCGGGCGGGCGCAGAGTCGCAGGGGGTCATATCTACGTGACAACATGGGGCTACCGTACCGGGGGGTACTGCTGGTATAGGGTATGCTTCTGGGGGCGCCGGAGAGGCAGGGTGTGCGGGGCTGGGCAGGGCTGCACGGCAGGGGATGGAGCCATTGGGTTTGCTAGGGTTGCCGTACGACTACGTCCCAGCTCCATACGCCCGCCAACACACCCCACCTGCTCGTTGTATAACAATTATGTCGTGACAAGGTGTACACAACACGCAGCGGGAAACCTGGTGAGGCACGTGGCCACCAGCTTCCAGTGGCTCCCGGCGGCCTGTCCTGGCCGCCACACAGCGGCCATGCCTTTAGTTGCTGGGACGCTGGGCGCCCGCGTGCCAGCTGAAAAGCGCTCCCCCTACAATGCAACTCCTGCTGTCAGTACTGCCTGTACGTACCGTTTGGAGTTTGGAGAAGAAGCCGTACTCCATGTTGCCAGTGACCGGCAGGGCGAAGCGCTCAGTGGGGGCCTTGTCATGGTCCTACAGGAGTGGGGGCATTGTGGTGTGAGCGTTTGGTGGTAGGCAACACACATCAGCAGATGTTGGCGTTTAATCAAGCTCGTAGGAAGCGTTCTTCTCTGTGCAGTACCGCCGCGCACAGGTGCTCGTGTGAGGCCCGGGCAGGCTCTGGATGCAGCACTGGCTGAGTTGCACGCTGTGGCGGGGCGCGCCAGGAGACATACCCTCTGTGGCTCACCCTGACAGCTGATAGCCCAGAAAGAGTTTGGTTAGCTGCGGCGATGGTGGCGCTGTCCGGGTTTTGCGTTGGCACTGTGCGGTTGGGCTTCTCCGGCAGGATGTCCACTGTGGGGGTGGGGTGGGGTCAGGCTCTGGTGCGCGTCAGGTACCGTAGGAGGGGCCCAGCAGGCAGCGACACGTGGCGCCTTGCGCAGAAGTCAAGGAGGACCAAGAGTTGCGGCGGCTACTGGGGGCTGCTGCTTTCGGGCAGCGGACCGGCCCACGTGGCCTCCATGCCGATGCCGCAGCAGCCCTTGCAAAAATGCACTTGACCCTTTCCTCCTGGGGGCCCGTTACTTCATCATGTGACGTACTTTTGCGCGGGTCCGCTATAAGGAAGGTGTCGTTCATCTTCAGTGTCCGATTCTCCTTCTTCACATGCTCCTCCCAGACACGGTTTACAGACACGGCGTCCATTTTGCCGGCAATCATCGACATGGTGCTTTGTTGCTCTTTATAGCCGGGGAAGCCCCAAAGGTCTAAGATACTAGCGGTGAGCCAACCCTTGCGTTCAGAACTCGCTACGTAGAAAGCTCTGTCGTATGTGTTTGCAGCAACCGATGGAGCAATTTTAACGTCAGTATTGTAGCTGTGAACACAGTGGAGTTGCAAAAGGGCAGGAAAGCTCTCGAAGGTAGCACGTAACAGTATCCCAGAACCGGTGGTGAAAGCGACTGAGGAACTGATGTTGTAGTTGATTGTAGGTAAGCGTCGCGTCAGCTTGGATGACCATCCCTGTACGGCACAGTGGAGCTCCCCTGCAAGCAGACGTTTCCCATGTGGGTAGACAGTTTTTCGCTTTCTCTATACCATATGGCGGACAGAAGACTGCCACTCCTCATGCGTCTGCAAAGCTAATGGATCACGGTACTGCACATACGGTCTGCAGGGCCGGGGTGAGGCAGGGGTTGCGTTGCAGACCAGGGGTTGCGTTGCAGACCAGTGGAGCTCCCCTGTTGCAGACCCACGGCGCCAAGACGCCACAGCGGTGGCTGAGCCAGCCTTCTGTGCCTGGAGCCAGCCTTTTGTGCTGAGCAAGGGGTATCATGGGCAGAACGTCCCTTCCCTGGTAGCGGTAGTGGTGATTTGAGTTTGTGTGTTTGCATTGCAGAGCTGCAGAGCCTAAATTGTGGCCTGGGCGTTTTCGGGGGCCGGTTCAGGCCGGTTCAGGTCGGGGAATATAGAAACGCAGGGCGGAGGAGGCAGAGACGGAGGGGGCGAGGCAGGCCTCCTGGGGAGTGCCCCAAAGACACAAGCGCCCCGGAACAAAGCCATGCGTGGCAGGCGTGAAGAAAGTGAACAGCCATAGGTTGACTCCAGCCATAGCTTCTGAACTTCAGGACGTTTTGTGCAAGATGGTCAGCATGGCTTGTGCGGTGAGCAGCGGTGAGCGGTGTGATTGCCCTGCCTGGCCGTGCCGCTCTCATGGTCATCATGAAAGCCTGAACAGGCTTGCTTGGTACAAGGTACGCTTGCATCTGGCGTGGCTACTGAGGCGTGATGGCAACGTCACTGACTTGCTGCAGTGGACACCGGTTGTACGGAGAGTTTAGTTTAAAAAAATCGGCTGTTGCTGGGTGTTGCTGGCTATTGCTGGCTGGACCACTATGTGACTACGACAGCACCGGACACAGCTTCAGTATTTTCGCAAAGCTACAAATTCACTACGAAAGCGAGGCCGCTGCATGGCTACCCTCTTAAGTTCAGCGCCATGGACCTCCACCTTGACGACTATTACCATCATCCCGAAGTCCGACGAGAACACGGCTTATTTTATGGTCAACTTTCAACAACGCTGAGGTCTATTTGCGAGAGTGCGAGCCGCGGCGAAGACGCGACACACGAGGAAGTCAGCGCTGCTTTGAGTCGCGTCGAGGATCTGCTCTGCTTCTGGAGTGACAAGACACACAACATAAGTCCAAGGTGTCGAATAATTCATTCCCTCAATCTCCACCTGCGACAACAAAACAACCTCCTGACCGACCTTGTGACGGCCTATGCCTGCCTGCTCCGCTACACCCCGATCGCCACCCCTCCGTCAGCCCGGCCCTGGTCGCGGAGCTCCGCGAGGCCCTCCAGCGTGCCATCCATTGCATCCTGCGAGTGTCTGTCATTGACGCGTTTGGCGAGGCACCCCTTGTCGCTGCCAAACACTCTGTCTACCGGGCGCTGCTCCACACGCAAACACTCCACTGCTTCTCCCTTGGGCTCCACAAACACCAACAGCGTTTGGACTTCGCCCAGACCAGCGGCAACGTTGATGAGCTGGGAGAAGGCCTGCAGGAGGCATGCGACTCTTGGTGCGCGGCCGTCCGGCTGACCGGGTTGCTCGCAAGGGCGTGCGGCGACCTTCCAAGCCTGACCCAGATCGCCTCTTCGCGTATACTGGAGCGGCTCTGCGGCCTGCGCTTGACGCTGGCCGGTGCTATGCTCTGGCTGGAGCAGAACTGCACGAATGGCAAGGCCGCGCAGACTCCTCAGTTCCTGGCTGCGCTGCTGGACAAGGAGTCCGGGGACCTGTGCCGCACACTCGCCGCCTGCTCACGCCACCTGGTCAAGGACCACACGGCTGTCACCGTCTCCGACACCCGTGTGGAGCTTCCCCTAGCCTCCAGCTGCCGCGCCAGCCCCCTGTGGCCTGCGCTGTCGCACCCGGCGGTGCAGTGCGTGCTGGGCTGGTGGCTGTTGGCCCCGGGCGTTGCCGGAGGCTGGCCAGGTGCCGGGGCATGGGGGCTGCCGGGGGCACTGGCCCGGGACTACAGCGGGTCTGCAGCCCTGCAGCAACAGCACAACATGCTCACGCTGGCTCTGGAAGCGGCTGCGAATGTTTGGTCAGCGGCATTGCGGAGTGGTGCGCCGCTCGCCCCGCCGGCGCGCCGCAGCGGAACCGCAGCAGCTGCAGCGTCGGCGGGCCCTCGAGTGGGGGATGTGGAGGTGGCAGCAGCAGCGAACGGTGCGAGCGTGGCGGGATGTGGGTCTGCAGCTGGCCTGGTTAGCAGCACGGGGACAGCCTTCGCGAGGAGCAACAAGGGGGCGGCCCTGGGGTCGGGGGCGTTGGGCGGCGTTGGCACCGCGCTCTCGGCACAGCCATGCAGTGGTGCGACCTCGCTCAGCAGCTTTGCCTTGGCGTACGGCCCTGCGCAAATGTACAAGCTGTGCAAGGCCGTCATGCAGAATGGTGGGGAGGAATGTGTTGGGGAGGGCGGCAGTGTGGGCCTGCTGGTGGAGTGCCTGGTGCGGCTGCCGCCGGCGGCAGCTGCCCGCGACCTTCCGCAGGTGTGGCGCTGGCTGCTGGACGCCGCAGTGGACGCCAGGCTGCCAGACGTGGCGTTCTGGCACGCAAGGCAGCTGCTGAGCATGCTGCAGCAAGTGCGCGCCCCACGGAGGGCTGGCAACAGGGCGACCGGAGGTGAGCCAGATGCTAGGGCTAGCGGCAAGAGCGGCGGGGGCTGCGGCGGAGGGAGCGGCAGCCGGCACGGCGATGCCGGTGGAAAAGGTGCAGGTGGTTGCGGCAGCGACAGCGGAGGCGGCTGCAGTAGCGGCAGTAGCGAAGGCGGCAGCGGAGCTGGCGACCGCGCGAAGGCGACAGGCGTGTGCGGTAAGTTAGAAAGGGTAATCGTCGACATCCATGCAGCCGAGGGGCCTGGTGTATGGCTTGCGCCATGATAAAAGCCCTTGCTTCTCAACACACATTAAAGCTGACTGCTTCATACACTTTAAAGCCTGACACAACAAGCACTGCACCCTAACTGGTTTACACGAAGCGCAACAGGATAGTCCGAGTCATGTGCAACTAGCTCCGGGAGAGCTTCATACGATGTACCCGACTGTCCCTTTTCGCATGTCCTTGACAGCGCCCGCCGCGCCTGAAGCGATGGAGTCGGGCAGGGCGCTTCCTGCAGGCCCCGCCGGGCGGGGTGTCCCGTACGTGCTGTCGTGCGCGCTTGCCCAGGGCTTCCTTCCCGCACTGGAGGAGGCGTTGCGTGAGACCCGGGAGCAGTCCCAGACCGCCAGACGGCGGATGGTCACAATGGTTGACCTGGCCCTGCGGCGGCCTGGCTGCTGGCCATCCATGCTGGCGTACGGTGATGCGCGGCAGGTGGGTTAGCGGAAGCACAGCGTACGCCGCTGAGCCGCGGCAAGCCGTGGTGCTTCTCTTCACATGTCCCTGTTGCAAGGCGTGACCACTATTCACCTTTGTAGTAGATCTGGAAATTCGACGATGTAAGTGCTGTTCTGGCGGACGCCCAATGCCATTGCAGGCGGCGGCGCTGGTGGTGACGCTGGGCAAGCTGGCGCGGGTGGCGGCGGACCCAACGCGGGTGCAAAGGGGAGCACCTAGACGCCACCCCGCACTGCGGCTATAGCTGTGGGGCCTGTTGGAGCAGCTCATGCCTCAGCTGTGGCTTAGCGGAACAAACGCAGCCGCTGGCTCGGGCAGCCCGGGGAGCGCTGAGCAAGGCTGCCCTCAGCTACAGTTGGACCTGCGCAGTCTAAGCCTCAACCGTGGGCTGGGAGGTTGCACCCTGGCAGGTGCTGCTGGCAGCGCCGCAGCGCCACACAGGCTGCCCACCAGTGAGGAGCAGATGGCCGGCGCCGCGCTCTCCACGACCCCACCGTCCAGCTGGGCTGCGGGGCCGCATGGCTCCGGCCCCACATGGCAGCAGGTGGTAGACGCCGGGGGCTGCCCTGCGCCCGGCACGCCGCAGCAGCGGCAGCTGTTGCAGCTGACCGCGCTGGCGGTGGCGGAGTGGCTGCCGGTGCTGCTCAACCGGCGGTACCTCACCGCGGCGCCATCGGGGGCTGTGCTTCCCACGCCGCTGTGTGACCTGCTGCCCCACGGGGCGTACCGTGTGGCGTGAGCGTGGCTGCGGCTGGTGGCATTGCAGGAGGCGCACCCGGCGGATAAGGAAGGGGAGGCGGAGGAGGAGGGGGAGCGGCACCAACAGCAGCGGCAGCAGGGGGGCGTGACGGCGCCGCAGCGGCCTTGGAGCGACTTCCTGATCAAGCGCGTGATTGCTCTAGGTCAGGTGGTGCAGGTCACCTGCGGGGCCAAGGTGCAGCCGGGGTTGCAGCCGGGGTCCGGGGTTGACGACCCCGAGTGCGTGTCGGCTGCACGAGAGGTGCTCCCGGCCGCCAAGGATGTACTGCAGGTGGTGTCCCGCGTGCTGAAGGAGAACGGAGAGGGGCAGGAGGCCAAGAGCCAGTTTGGAGGCCAGGGCCCTCTCTGGGGCTCGCTGCAGGGTGTGGTGCGGGGGCTGCTGGGCAAAGAGGGGCGGGGGGAGCCGGAGGGGTTGCTGGGGAGACTGATGCAGGGCCAGGCACTGAAGAAGCCTGTGGGCGGCAGCAGCAGCAGCAGTGGCGGTGGTGGTGATGGTGGTGGCGTTGGGCACGTGCCCGTACTGCCGCATCCGGAAGAGGTTGGAGGCGGGGAGGCGCTGGTTTCGCGGTGCGGATACGCGTGGTGCTGCAACCTGGAGGGGCGGAGCGAGGCGGAGGTGCGGCTGCGTGCGTGCGGGAGGTGCCGGGCGGTGGGGTAATGCAGCGCCGAGTGCCAGCGGGCGGACTGGGCGGCGGGGCACAAGGCGGAGTGTGGCAAGGCCGCGGGGCGCCAGCCGAGGTGTAGGGAGTTTCAGAGGTCACAGGGTTGCCAGGCGTGAAGTGCAGAGCTGGGCGGCAGATCGGTAGCAGGTGTCAGCTAACTTCGAGGAGGTTTCCCATTCATGAAGGCAGGGTGGGATGTCTAGCCGCATGACGAGGTACTGGGTGGAGGCGGGTTGGCCGTGCTTGGCCGTCTGATCGTATGCCACGCTACTGCCGTACCGTGTTCCGGTACAGATTTGTTCGCGACATGCTGCATGGCCACCATGGACTTCCGGTACACTGACATGCAGACGCTACCGTAGCAGTTGACTGGGACAGTGAGACCGTCCTGCCTCCGAGCTGCGTGCCTCTGCTCTGCTGCAAGCGCCAGCAAGCGCTTAGCTCGTATCGACATGCGATTTCTGTGTACGCATACGCAATCTGCTGTCTTCGCATCAAACGTCGTACTAGAACCCCAAAGAGGGGAAAGAGCATTGCTTGGCCGTGCGGTACTGTAGTCGGGGCATGTGCCTTGCGTCTGGGGACAGGGACAGGTCACGTTACATGCCACCAAAGCGCTTGCAGAACTGAATTCAGTTGAACCACCACAGAACTGAATTCAGTTGAACCACCATGCGTACTGCTCGTCAGGGCAGCCAAGCAGTTCCAAAAAAAAGCAGCAGCCTTTCCTGCAGCCTGCACTCATGCAGGCTCAGGGCATAGAAGCCATCATCCGCTGCCAGACAGCTAGGCATGCTCTACCAACCTGGACGAACGCCGCAACGCAAAGGGCTGCTGCATTGACACAAAGATGACACAAGCTACAAGCATATGGGAACCCTCATCTGTCCTGAGCCCAATGCAAGTGGGCCTACAGCATATCCTCGCTTCCTTGCACATTGTCCAAAGCCCACAGCCCCCACCACGCCCCGCCATGCTTTCCTCGCGTTTTACGCGTATGCCCACCACGCCTGCACTACAGCCCACATCCCCTGGCCCAGTGTGGCTCCTCCCCTGGCATCAGCAGCCCCAGCCTCCCCAGGCACGCCACCGTCGCCAGGTCCCCCTCACACACCGCACCCACACACGCCGCCCCGCTGTCACGCCCCACCGGGCACCCCGCACCCACCACGTACTCCACCACCGCTTCACACCCCCCAGCACACGTCGACACGAGCGTCCGCCCGTTGAACCCACACACGCCCTGCTCCACCAGCCACACCACCAGCGCCAGCTCCCCAAGCTCACACGCCGCGTTGACCGCCGGGGCGCCCCCCAGCGGACACCCCGCCCCCGCCAGCAGCCGCACCGCCTCCAGGCAACCCCGTGCCCCTCCCCAGCCCCTCGCGCCTCCCCCAGCCCTCCCTGCAGCTCCCCTGCCAGTGAAGCTCCCCCCAAACGCCTCCACCCCCACGTTCTCTTCCTCCTGCTCCTGCACCTGCTCCTGCCCTTGCCCCTGCTCCTGCTCCTCTTCGCCCCGATCCCCTGCCCCACAGCCCTCCCAGCCCCCGCACCGCGGCCACTTCCGTATTAGGTCGCCCACCGTGCCCTGATCCCAGGGGCACCTCCCCTGGCACACCAGCCACCGTACCATCCGTACATCCCCTCGCGCGCCCGCCATCGCGTAGGCGAACGAGTCCATGGGACATCCCTGGACCGCAGCCATGTCACCATGGGGATGCTGCCGGAAGCTACCGCCCACGAGAAGGAGGTGCTGTTGAGCTGCTGCTGCAGCTCATCCACCAGGTACGACACCACGGGCACGTTGCCACGTGTCAGTGCCGCGTCCAGGGCGCGGCCGTGCAGGCGCACGCCGTGCGACAGCAGCCAGCGCAGCTTGGCGACCGAGGAGCCGGCGGCCGCCTCCCAGCTGAAGATGATGTCATTGTGGTGCCTGGGGACCAGGGTGGGTGGGGGTTGCAGTGGGGACAGGTAATACACAGGGCTCAGGACGGGTTTGGGCTGTCGAAATAAGAGGTAGCATGAACCCTTGGTTCCGGACTGCTCCCCGATGGGAAAGCTGCGTACCGAGGCGAACGACTTCAGGGTCACCGGTTGGGTAAACTGGCTCTCCTGCTCAGAATTGTTGGTGCAACCTGCTGGCCGCGTGTCCTAGTCGCAGCTCCGGCTCACCACTTGGCGCTGGGCGCGGTGCAGCCTCCCGGGCCCACCAGCCACTGCACCACCTCCAGGGGCGCGTGCTTGAGCGCCGCGATGATGACGGTGGGCGAGTCCAGCGGGCAGCCGCGCGCGTGCAGCCACTGCAGCCGCCCGCAGTCGCCGGACTCGGCTGCGGGAGGCGGCGGGGCAGCAGGCATTTCAAGCGGAAAGAATGGTACCATGTGCCTTCTGACCATGCGCGCTGTACCTACATCCACCGCAATAATTGACAACAGTTCCGTGGCACGCAGGCATGGTGCAAGGGCGACATCCCCAATCGGCTGCCATGCAACAATAACCCTTGTCTCTCGCGCATCTGCACCTGCTATGGTATGTTCCCACGCAAGCCCACCCGCTACCACCACCGTCCCCATGTCCCTCACGTGTTGCACGGGTTCCTTGCGTTTTACGCGTACGCATCACAATTCAGCATCCCAAATGCCCCGCCTTCGCCTTGACCTCTCATCCGCCCCCACCCCAAGTATGCGTGGACACCCATGGACGCACGCACACCCAATGTTCGCCTTCCCCTGCTCCCCGCTTGACAGAATGCTACCATGTCCCCGCAACCGCATCGCTAGACACAACCCACCTGCAGCTGCTGCCACGAACAGGTCCCAGTGCCGCCAGCAGCCCTCGCCCACCAGCCACTGCAGCTTCTGCATGGCGTCCGCCGTACGAGACCGGGCCGCTGCCGCCAGCGCTGCGTCGTACAGTGCCTGTACGGCGACCCCCGGCTGTCCAACGCCGCTGACGTCTGCGCCATCATTGCAAGGATTTGCCGCCGCCGCAGCAGCAGCCCCTGCCAGCACCATCCACGTGTCTTGCAGTACGGGCAGCTCGCCGTACTGCGCTGCAGCCGCCAGCGTCCGAATGGGGTCCAGCGGGCAGTCCCGCCGTACCATGTACGGAAGCAGGTGCGCGTGACCCTGCCGTACGGCAGCCGTACCGGGGTCCTCTACGTCACCGCGGGACCAGCAGTCGGCCCCATAGGCGTCCGGGGACCGGTGGGGGGACAGGCAGGGCCGCAGCATGCGCCACGCGACGTCCAGGTTGGTTTCGGAGCCAGATGACGCGGCAACGTACGACAGGGCGTGCAGCTTGCGGCGAAAGGACAGGGTGTGGAGGGCGGCGGGACTGGGTTCCGCCCAGGTTGAGACGTGGGGCGGGACGGGCTGGGACAGGTCCGCTGTGCGGTGGCGGGGCAGGGACAAGCGGGCGCAGATGTCCCGGCTAATGAGGCGACCGCTGCAGACGATTTCGGTTGGGGGCAGATGGGACAGGACGTAGATTATGAGGTCTGGGGAGAGCACGGGAAGGGGAGGGGAGAAGCTGGGAGGGCTGCTGTTGGTCTGGTCTGTGGTGCATGTCAGGGGTTGCCGGCCTGGCTGCGTCACAGCAGTCTGCTGCCCTGGGGCGAGACTGTTTGACAGGGAGGCCTCGCGACCCTCCTCCTTGGGCCCCGCCAGGAAGCTTCCGAACTCCTGGCGGTCAGGGGTGTCCTGCAACAGGCGGACGGGACTCGTCAAGGGTTGGCTGCCAGGCACGAGAGACAGCAAGGTTCTAACCTGAAGCATACGCATCGTTTCTTCATGACTTTAATATATGCGTCAAATCGCAGCATTTAGAATCCGCTGGAAAGCTCCAGTGCGCTTGGGCATCGGGGTCATGTCGTCCAAGTGCACCCGCAACAGCAAACTGTTTCGGTAGGGCAGGCTCCACTGACCTCATATCTAGCTTTGTTCATGCTATTGGCGCCGCTATGGACCCTCCATGCCGCCAGCCGGGCAAGGAACGGAGCACAGCAGTGCAGCATGGCGAGCTGACGGGTGGCTCCGACATCCAGTCTTAACTGGTGTCAAGCACAGAGCAACATGTCCGTGTGAAAGAATCAGTGTGTACTGAGAAGTCCAAGGGGCTCTAGAACAGGATGTGATGTGCAGTACTGCTGTGCCTCGAACAATCAGAGCCCTCCCCTGCTTCCCTTATCCAGGTGTATTGCCCTGTGGCCCTTCCAGTGACCTAGTTCGGTGCGCTGGGGTGTCCGTGCATGGCTGCACGGCACCCCAAGGGGAGGGGATGTTCTGCCCCTAAGGTCTTAGGTGTACATGGACCTGCATGCCTACACCCTAGCCCTCCTATGTAATTCTGCATTCTTACCCAGGACCGCTCTGGCACCATCTGTCAGCCAGGGGACCCCTGCTGTCAGCAGCCAGTGTGTACGGATGCAGTTGACAGTCAACAGTAGCAGAATAAACCGCAAGTATTAATTGCAGGGTTGAAGCAAGGAGCAGCCAGTGTGTGTTACTTTAGCGTCCGTGTCGGGATCCACAGGGATCCACGGCACTTCCCTACGAGGACCGTACGAGGACCACCACCATTCACATCAGTCTTAGAGCCAGTACCTTGCAGGTAGCGAGGTAGGTCCACATCCAGCAGGATCCAGCCATTCTGGACTTATAAACGGTGCCAACGAAGGATCCCCGTGGTGGAGCGTGGTGCCAGGTGCAGACTTGGGAGGTGCATGTGCGGATAGTGGGGCAGCTTGCGTGGTGCCTCACAGTCCCAGGGAGCCAAGAGTATGGCTCACGCCTCCTTTTATCCTGGAGACCACCGTTTTTCTTCTGCCCTAAGTGCCTTTTCATGGTATGTCCTAGCACCGTGTAGCCCCGACAGTCGACATCGCACCGCCCGCCAACGACGCAAGCAGGGCGCCAGCGCAGGGCAAGCACCACACTGTACCAGGTGGCACGGCGTAACATGTGGCGCAACGCTCGGCTGCACGAGATGACGCGCCCTGCTGTCGAGCTCCTCGAGCAGTGCGACGTTCCTGGGTGCTCCCAAGTTGACATGTCGTGCCGCCCAAGTGCCTGCCACGTGTGTGCCAGTGCGTGCAAAACCCAAACGGGCAGCTAAGTAGGAATAAAACTTTGAGTAAAGAAGGATCTACTTGGGAGGGTGCTGCCTTTCAACGGGCCCTCCTCGCCATTGGGCGGGCTTGCCAAACGCGCGAGCGGGCACAGCGTCAGAACCAGCAACGCACTCGGATCTGTTAGGTAGCTTTCCAGAGAATGGTGGTTGCGTGAGCGACCCTTCACTAATGGCTCATAAGACAATTACGCGCCGTTTGGTTGAGGCACGGGGCAGTGTGCCGCTGGGCTTTCTGTCAAACCACTTCACACATACATATAAAGGCACTTGTCCTCTCCGGTGGCCTCGTGCTAGTTGCGGTGGGGGCGTCATTGCATGGGACCTACCTCCTTCATTCTGAGGAACGGTCAAGGTGCGCTTATATAAAGTGCAGCCAGAATCTGCCTGCAAGAGCTCTCAATCATAGAAACACCACCTGCATCGCACTGAACTCTTACATATTTTCACGCTTTTTACTTACGTGTCCTTCGACTCCGCAACAGCCACATAATCGCTGGACCCTTTCTTGTAGTGACCGACAGCCACCCGCGCTTGCAATGGCTCTCGCGCATGCTTCCACGGTCATGCATGGCCACTGCGCGAAGGCCGTCACCACAGCTCCGGCGGCTGTGCGCCCAGCACATCGGACAGTGGCCCCTGTCTCAGCGCCGTGCTTCAGTGGCCGCGTCGATGTTGAGCACTTCCCTGGGCTCAAGTTTGCTCAACACTCTCGCTCAGTGCGCGCGCGAGTTGCCGCCAGCGAGCCCCTGGCGCGTCCATCTCCGAACCAACTCGAGAAGCACCAGAGCTCCAAGTACCAGCCGGCCCGCCACGAAGAGGTCTACTCTAGGGAAATGTAAGTTGCTTGTCTGCTGCATCGATGGTAAAACTTCGGAAGGGGTTCAAAAATCCCTGGGCCACGTCGGTCAAGCTTCCACGCCCACGCGCGCTTTTGTTCAGTGCACATAGATGTATTTGCATATGGTATTGAGTTTAGCGGTGATTCGTGCTGAGGAAGATGCCAGCACCTGCCACCACAGGTCCTGTAGTCATACCCTGGCCCAGCGTGCCTTTGCCAGTTGAGCAGGACTGAAGGTTGGAATGGTTATTTCTTCATATGCAGGTCATGCCCGATGGGCGGTGTTGAGGCCATCATGCGGAAGGCGTCGCAGGGCATCCTGACGACGACGCCCGACGTCACGCTCCAGAGTATCATCCCGCTGCTGAACAAGGTCACAGGCCTACCTGTGCTAGGCGAGGACGGCACCGTCGTTGGCGTCATCAGCCGCAAGGACATCATCCGTGTGCGGAACGCTGCTGGGGTGCTCAGCGACAAGGTTGCCAAGCACATGACCGCACCCGCCATCACGGTTCCGCTCCGGGCGACTGTTGAGGAGGCTGCGGACATCATGCTTCAGTACGGCATCCGGCGCTTGCCAGTGGTGGACGATGCTGGTGAGGCTTGGGGTCGGCAGAGTGGTGGAACCCTAGTTCTCACAGCTTTGACGGGCTCAACTTGTTGCTGCAGCCGGCCTGGATTCCCTGTTGCGTTGGCTTGACCTGTCTGAGCACTCGGGTCATGACACTTAACACTCGCTGACGGCACACGTTTGGCCCCGTCAGGTCGTCCGCTGGGTGTGGTGTCCCGCTCGGACATCTTCAAGCCGCTGGGCGACTACACCAAGGTCATGGAGGAGGAGGTGGCGCTGCTGCTGGGCAAGGGTAGCTGGCAGATCAAGGTACGCACCTACGCTCCTATTGCTCGCACCTACCCAGCAGTGCGGCAGCCAGCCGTACACGCGCTCATGCCCCCTTGCCTCAGTAGGCTGCCTTGGCTATTGCTGCTCCTTGCCTGCCCTTCGGACACCGATACCGCCGTGCCTGCTTGGCCCTTCTAGCACACCTCTCACCCTCCTTCCCCGCCCTTCCTTATCCCCCACAGTACCTGTTCGACGGGAGCTGCCCCATCTGCTCTTCCATGAAGGAGCTCCTGGAGCGCCAGGACAAGGGCGCCGGCCGCATCATCTTCGTGGACGTGTCAGCCGGCAACTACCGCCCCTCCAAGAACATGGGCATCTCGGTGGACGAGGCCATGACCACCATCCACGCCATCCGCCCCGACGGCTCGGTGCTGCAGGGCACGGACGCCATCCGGGCGATGTACACGGTGGTGGGCCTGGGGTGGCTGGCCTTCCTCATGGAGCTGCCCCTGTTCACCAACGCGGTGGACGTGCTGTACGAGTTCATCAGCCGCAACCGCATCTCGCTGGGCGCGGCCATGGACACGCTGCTAGCGGGCAAGAAGCTGCAGATGAGCAAGCAGGGCGTGACCACGTGCAGCGATGTGGATGAGGAGTGCAGCGTGGACTGGTAAGGGGCGGTTGGAGCAGAGGCGCAGAAGGTGTGGTGGTTAGGAGCGGAAAACGGGAGGGAGGTGTGTTGGGCAGCAAGTAGCTGCGGTGCGTTGTGGTTTTATGATTCTTAGAACCGAGTGCGGTTTGCAGGAGGTTGTAGGTAGTGTGCACGTGCGTGTGTGTATTACAGGTGGACCGGGCATTGAGGAAGCGGGGGATCTGGCCTGGACCGAGTGCAGAGGCGCGCCTGGTCGCTGGCATGTGATCTGCGGCATCCGTTAGTACGGGAAGGTTGGCGTGGTAAGGAGGTGGCGTGCACAACGCGATCTTGATAATAACGTTAGGCTAAGTAGGAGCGGCAACGGGCGCTGATGATGCATGTCCCCACTGATGCGTGGCGATGAGAAGGTCAAAGTTGGGTTCTCTGGGCAAATAACCTCCGTCGCCTTGGAGCGTTGGTGGGTGCACGTGAGGCGGGTGCAGTGCCATTTGCACTTGCACAGCATGCGATGAGCCCGCTCCCTGAGCGCGCTTCGGGGCGGGCAAGGTTACACGGTGTGTGGATTGTTGGTTTGCGCGGTAGGGCGGTGCATTGTTATTGCAGCTATCCATCTTTGCTTTCCAATTAATTCTGATCTGTTATTTGTCGCGTTTGGTGACTGGTTGGCGGCTGCGCATTGCGGCACCAGCAGGGCGTTTGGCCGCAACTGCATGCGTGGACAGCTGTGATAGCCTGATGCCGGGAACGCGGATGGTGCTAGCTGCAAACCGTGGGTGCAAGGAGCTCGGGCCCAGTCAGGCTGTGACCACGGAAGATGTTCGGAGGCGCCGAAAATGGTGGGTAAGCGGACACTGCTCCGAAATACACGTGCCGACGATTGCTCGGCCATCTGGTTTGACTGCTGTGTGCCGACAGGACAGGGCTGCACTGTGTAGCACCGGGTTGGCGGCAAGGACGGTCAGTCCTTCTGCTTGGCAGTCCTGTTGGCTGTCTGACGCGGGGGCGGCCGTATGTGGGCTACCAGAGGAGGGGAGGACACAGAGTGCGTTACGAGCTGGACTAGCGCTGTCCAATCCTTGGGTAAGAGTCAGTGCCGCGGTTGTGGGTCAGGGACGGGTGCCATGCCGAGTGCTCCGTTGATCTCATTCTCACGTCTTTTCGTGGCTGCCATTGCTGCATCTCTCATCTTTGGCCCCGGTGACCGCACGGGACGTGGGTTGTGGGACGAGGCTGCTTGAGTGTTCATTTGCCAGTGTGGCCATCGCCTGATGCTGGTTTGTTCTGTAGCGCGAACAGTGCATGACGGGGTCTGCATGGGCTCCCTCTTCTTTAGATCCCTGCGACACTGAAGTGTCTTGACATCTGTATTCTTACAGCATTCTGTGAGCGTGTTGACTAGGCAGCTGGCGTGCTGGTCGTAGCACGTATCTCATACTTATCCACGCGTGGCGGTGGTGGCGTATCGCCGGGCTCTTTTCGTGGTGTCGCGCTCTGAGGCACGTAAAGCTGTTAACGGTACGGCAACACAGGGAGCGCCTGTTCTGAGGCGCGTCAGCACACTATGGCGTGACGTTTGACGGAAGAATAACTCTGACGAATGCGCTATTGACTTCGTGCAGTCTCGAAGGTGAGAGTTACCGCGAGTATATGTACCGCGAGTGTATATCGTATTATGAGCGCGAGGACCTTGGTGCATCATGTTAGCCACATGTAACACGACTCCGTACACGAGGACTGGGCGGATCCAAGGCGTCCATGCACTTGGTCCTCAACTTGCTTCTGCAGCGGTTGTCATTTCAGCTGTACTGCTTCGACTGCACTCTTCGATTAAGAACCAGTAGTACTAGATGCAAAATACCAGTACACAACACATTCTCCTCAAGCTGGCACTGTTACACGCGATCGCTGCGCACTGAACAGCAGGCAAGGCGTACCTGGATTCGCTGTATCGTCAGTCAGTCAGTCAGTGTTACACCCTCCAGAAGTGCAACGACCCATGTACGAGCCATAGGTCCACAAGCTAAAACCCCATACTAATGCACGTTGTGCAGAAACGACATGTCGTATTAGTTGCCATGCCTTGGCCGACAGCCGTCGCCCCGGCCGTGCCGTTTGATGGTGGCTGTGAAGCACGTGGCAGCGCTGGGCAGCGCCAGCCCGGTGGTTGCAAGGTCGTCGCCTGCTCCCCCCTGAAGTTGCCGAGGCAAGCCATACAACCCGGGCAACACCTTGCAGCCAATCAGTCAGTCAGTGTTACACAGCGAGGGTTCTTCCCCTCCGCAAGTGCAATGACCCATGTACGAGCCGGAGGCTCAAGGGCCGACAAACTCAGTTCCAAGAATTTGACTTCGTCTTGACCAAAGCTTCGATAGCAACTCAGCTAGCTTTGCCTGATGACCTTGCATCATAACATCACGCATTGTGGCACCTTCACAAATCTCGGCAGCAACCCGCAAGTCAGCGTAAGCAGGGCACTCGAGCAGGACATGTCGCTCGTCCTCAGGGGAGAGGGGTGTGCAACTCGGCCCCATGCAGGGGATGTTGCGCCAAAATCAAACCTGCGACCACCTGAAACGCACCCGGATGCATCATTACATATACTCGTGCCCTAAAGGGACTGCAGGGACGCCTCCAAGCCTCAATCGGCCCCACCCGGGACCGAGGCATTTCGCGCAGCACCAGCATGCCCGGCGGAGGAGGTCAGAGTTCAGTCTTGACACCCTGCGCGGGCCCAGAAACCCATTTAAGTGACTATAATGTCATTGCGCGGGGCCGCGGGTGGTTTTCGGGCCCGAACCCCTGACAAAGCTGAGAAAGTGTCCCCGCGCGGCAGTAATTGGCGGTAGAACCGCCCCACAGAACCTCACAGAAGCACGAGACCGCCCCAGGTTGACGCCTGAAGGTGTATAGGGAAGCTTTCTAGGCCGCTCGACCGCGGCCAGCCGCGGCCGAGCTTGTACACCGTCATCCTTCAGCTAGCACAGGCTGCCAGGGGAGACCTAACAGGACCGACGCCACTGAGGCACACAGCCAGCGCGACTTTACAGCTGCTGCATTGTAAATCAAGAATATTGAACGCTACGCACGGTCGTTTGCATAACATCCCACGCGCTGGAAGCCTCCCTTGGCGTGAATGTCATGGCCTTTTGGGAGCCTGTGTTCAGGTGGGGTTGCCACCGCTGACCACAACCACCTATTCCACATCTAGACAAGGTCCTCGTGCCACGGCCGGTACCAGCGGGGCACCACAGTGGCGCCACGGCGTCAGGGAAATTCGCGCAATTGAACCACGGCGTCACCACAGCAGCAGGCGATGCCGCATTGGCTGTAGGCTAATATTGACACATCGCTTCAATGAAGAGTATGATCAAATGCTGCGGCGGGCGCTTTCCGAAGAACCTTGGGGTTGGGGATGTGCATTCCTTGACCGCTTTGCTGCACTGCATGTTGAATATCGCCTTCCTGATGTACCAGCACAGTCCTCGTGTTGCGGCGGGCATCGGCTCAGCAATGCAGCAGCGGTACGGGGTGAAGGGAAATCGCGCAACTCAACCGCGGCGTCATCGCAGTACCTGGCACTGCCGCCGCTGCAATACGGAACTACTGAGACATCGCTTCAATGAAGAGTATTATCAATTGCTGCGGCGGGCCCTGTTCAGGCACTCTTGGGACTGGAGATGGGGTCCTGGCCAGCGCTTTGGGGCCCTGCACTTATGGAATGAAACCAATACACCGCCCTCAAAACGCTATGTGCAATGGCGCAGTTCCAAACTGCAGTCTAGTGCCCCAAAGCCCTCCACCTGAGTCGCGCAAGGCTCTCCTGCATCAACCTGGGGCTATCCAACGTACTGTTTGCCCTAAATGACTATTATTTGGTATCATCCATTGAAGGGCTCGGTCGGCGGGTTCCATCACCCTTCATATAAGCAGAGGCACGACCTCGGAGAGCGCATCGGGCGCGACTGGACTAGGACTTCGAACGAGCATACGTACCAGGGTGGCGTAATAATTGTTGTAAGAAGCATTTACAACCATGTCACAGGCACTAGCTCGTCAGATGCGTCTCGCCGGGCATGCTGGTGCTGCGCGAAATGCCTCGGTCCCAGGTGGGGCCGATAGAGGCTTGGAGGCGTCCCTGCAGTCCCTTTAGGGCACTAGTATATGTAATGATGCATCCGGGTGCGTTTCAGGTGGTCGCAGGTTTGATTTTGGCGCAACATCCCCTGCATGGGGCCGAGTTGCACACCCCTCTCCCCTGCTCGTCCTCAACCACCCCCGTCCCACACATTCTGCAGACTCGTTGCTCCCTGAGCACCGACGCGCACAGCCTGTTTGCTGCCAGAGGCCAGCAGCAGAGCCTAAAACGCATCAACTGCTCATGCTGCGCGGTGGGAATACCAACCTTGATATGCGGCAGCCAGGGCGCCACCGCCGCCCCAAGCGCAACACCACCCATCCAATGCTTGTACCTATACATCTTCACACCAGGTTGCTTGCCGTCCGATACACAATCACGAGGATCTTCAACCAGCCTAGTCAGGCCTAGTACTGGACCACGCTGCAGAAAGCTTCTCACGAAAAGCCGCCAACTGGCCAGGGAACTGGTGGCCAGGCACAGGGACGGGACGCCAGCCCACACGTCAATGCCCAAGGCATCAAGCACGCCAAACAGTAGCCCTACCCAACCATCATTCCAGCCCTCCAGGTACAATCGCACCTCCTCGATCAAAACAGCAGCAGCCAATGACTCAGGCTGGTGCACCATCCGGTTCCAGAAACCAACAACCATTTGCAGCCAATACATATGTAACGGCAGCTGGGAGAGCTCTGTGAACAACAAACGGTGGGGCGGACGTTTCGCACTACATGTCGTACGCATGAACATCACTTGGAGCTTCACCGCTGGGTCGTCTAGGCACGCTTCAAACCACCCGGCCTCCGTATTGCTTGCTTCACGGCGTCTCGGCCCACGAACCAGCGCATACAGGACCTCCGGGCCCCACACCTCGCAACCGTACGAGATGATGGGCCGTACCTGACCCTCAAGCAGCCGCATGCGCAGATCCGGAGCCCAGATACGCAGCTTACCAAGCTTGTTCATTAGCCCAAACATGGCAGCCCTTCCAGAGTCAATCAGCTAGGCCCGGCACGACTCAAAAGGGGCTCCCGGGTCGTACCCAAGGCCTAGGTACCTTGCAGTGGGTACAGGGCTACCACACAACTTGAACGGACAGTTCTCCAGGTGCTGCATGAGGGCCCGCACGCGCTGTTCCTGCGATGCAAACACCATACCCTCGCACTTGGTTACGTTCACCTTCATCCCACCTTGCAGCCGGACAGATCGGTGTGCATCACAGGCTCGCTGGCCGTTGGCCGTTTGTGCCGGTTGCTGTACCCCACCCGACACCCTAGGACCAGCATTACAAGCAGTACTCGTACTACCATATCGGGTATCAGCGTCACAGTTGTGCGCTGACAGAGGATTACGGAACCCTTGAAGAGCGAGGGGAGAACGCCGATGCACGCGCCTGCGTGAAATTTAGGCAGTCCCTCGGCTCGAGACCATAGGCTGGTGGTATGCGGCGCCAAAGAATGGCGCAGCTATGCTTCCTGGTGTTACTTGTCGCGGCCATGGTGCAACACTCGCGTGCGGGTTACTCCATAGAGTCCGCTGGCCTCAAAATCATCTTTCCACCAGATAACAAGAAGTCAATCACTATGGCGATGGCTGACTTTGGCCAGCCCCGCTACGGCGGGTCACTTCTGTGAGCGAAGGAAGCCCTTCTTACATTTCGCCAGCGACTACAAGCTGGACTTGGACCACAAGCTTACATACTGTGCCTCCTACTGCCTTGCAGCGGACAACTGGTGTATCCGGCAAGCCAGGGTGGCTACAACCCATACCGGTCCTCCATGAAGTGCTACCCAGAAGACTGCGAGTACGGTTGCAGTGCCTTTAACGTAAGAACGACTTGTGGCCGCGGGCCTCATGATGCTCTGACAGATTCCCTCAGGTCACACCCTGCGTGCTCGTCTGGGGGGGCTGTGTAGCCAGTCGGGCCCAGACAACTTGTGCAAACCCCTCGGAACTGCGCACATCAACATGACTCCCTTGGAACTGCTGTCCGCAGGAGAGCGTTCCTCCCTTCCAGATCCAGCGGGAGCCTGGGCGGTTCTACGTCATGCTGCTTGACCGTGGCCCTCGTGAGTACGGGGGCTGTGCTTGTAACACGACGGTACCCGGTGTGGCCCCGGCTGACACCCATACTGCAATAATGATTCAAAGCGGAGAAGGAGAGTGAGCATCGGACTGCATGGTGCACTCGCATACCTATCCCGTGCGCCCCTACCTGCACGGATGGCGCCCTCTAGTTGAATATGCTCGTACTGGGCTACGGCACCTGCCTGCACACCCCGCGTTGGGGCCAGCGTTGGGGCGTACCGGTACTGCCTGCTGCATGCTGCACGGCCCGTACGCCGCCTCTCCCTTCCCAGGAAACATGGAGGGCCACAAGGCCTGCTACTTCCTGGACAAGGTTTACAACGCACAGCTGGCGGGGGCGGACGCGGTGGGTTGGACAGCCATGGTGGCACAATCTCTATTGCTAGAGCTCCGCTGTAAGCTTTGGGCAACTGTTGCGGGAGCTTCCCTGACGGGGTCTGAGCTGTCGGGGCCCTGCCATGTACACTGTGCCCAGTTACAATGGCAGCGTACATCGCCTCACAAGGGGTCCTGTATGATAGTCATCTGCTGGCGCTTGACATGTCCCTGGACACCTTCTGCAAGGGGCCCCACAGCCGTGCATGCACGTCTAGCGGCACCACAGGCGCCGTGGTGCTAGCACCGTGGCGCCATGGCCAGCAGCCCACCTTCTGTGCCAGTACTGTGCCACCAGTGGCATATGGTGTCATCTGGGTCAGGCTTCGCTGCCAGCACGCTGGGCAAGCCTTATGCACGCACACAAAGGACACCCTCTTGCAGCCTTCGTGCTCCAGGACGTGCGACATCCTTGTTACCACCCCTTCACCCCCTACTGTTCAGGTCATTGTGGCCAACGATGTGCCCGGTGACTTGTCAACCGCGGTGGCCCCTGAGGCCGACGCAACCGCCAGGTGCGGGTCAGGGCCGGTGCATTGGCTGTGGCATGGGCCGGGGCCGGGGCCAGTGCATTGCGTGCGGCATGGGCCGGGGCCGGTGCATTGGGTGTGGCAGGGGCCGGGGCCCCGTCAGATCGGCATGAAATTGCATTTCCGTACGTAGGCACTTGTGGCAAGGCGACTTGCATCGCTCCTGCATGCTGCATTCCCATGCAGAGCCCATCGGCGCTCTGGCAATCTGCCTTAGACCTCCTGCCCGCCGGAATGCACCAGAGTATCCAGTACCACCAACCAAAAAGCAAGAGTTACATGACCGTTGAAGTGCATTTCTGTTGTTGTTTCGTGCTACAGGAAGGAGCTTGAGGCGCTGTCCATCTCCGCCGCCATGGTCAGCCTGGAGGACGGGCAGCTGCTGAAGACGCTGCTGCGTGTGTCCAACGTCACCGTCATGCTCAACTGGACCAGCGTGGTGCCGCCTTCCAGCACGGTGAGAGGGCAGCGGAGGGGAGGCGATGAGGGGTGTCTACAGAGGAGGGAAATCTGCGTTGAGGGGGGCCTGATTGGCAAAGGTAGCCTTTGTAACAGCACCACGCGGGATTGGCATTTTGCGGGAGAGGGCGAAGGAGGGGGTTGAGCGCTTTGCGGGCAGGCGTAGCAAGTGCCTTGCCACGGTGATGGGGTAACACCGGGTGGATGGGCAGCTGCACGGGACGCATGGCGGCATGGCCTTGGGGGATCGGCGGTGGCAGGACAGCTGGGACGGGCGGATACCCCCTCCCCCGCTGGCCGGGAAATGGAAGTGCACACCCCTGGTGGTGCTGCTGTCCACGCCTGCATAAGCAGCTGGAGCTTGCCCGCGTGGCCGCAGGTCAAGTGGGAGCTGTGGACCACCACCAACGACATGTGCGGCAGCTGCAAGGACCGCACCACGTTCCTCAGGGTAGGGGGGCCGCCGGCGTGGGGGATGCTATAGGGCGGGCTGGTGGAGTGACAATGCAAGTCGTTCCATGGAAGTTGTTACGGCACGGGGCGGATCACATGACCAAATTCGACGCGCACAGCGCCCGTGTGAAGGCCGCACCGGCGGGAAAGGGGAACGTTCCAGTATTGACTGGGCGGGGCCGAGCAGTATTAGTAAGGGTCAGTGCTTGGCAGCCCAGGTGATGCGAAGAGCACAGAGGTATAAACTTCCACATTCCCAGTGGTGCCCTGACGTAACCCCGTCTGCCATGTGCCCGTGTGCCTGCAGGGTATCAAGGACAAGGCTATTGCACTGGAGGTGGGTCTGGGCAGCAGGGGCGCACGCTCGCATGCGGATCCGTTTGGCAGTCCTTTGACCTCCGCACGGCACATCTGATTACATCTTGGCAGACCCTGTACATGGCAGACCCTGTACATGGCATGTCCCAGCGGTCCAGGCAGCGCAGCTGCCCATCCAGTGATGCCCTTCAGCCCCTTAACAAAGTCGCCCCGCTGCCGAAAGGACACGTGCACACAGCTTCCTGTCCTCAAGCACTCGCTCTCACTCCTGCACCCATCACTCACCTGCTGACAACCCCGGCCGCCTTGTTCACCCGCCCCCCCCGCCCTCGGCGATTTGTGGACTTCGTCCTACCGCTTAACCCCCCCTCTCTCTCAGAAAGCTGGCAAGCTGGCCTTCTCGCCGCACTACCTCATGTGGTCCTGCCCGCCCGAGTTCCTCAACACCACCGAGTGCGCCTCCGAGTGCTTCCACAACGGCACCTACTGCGTGCCCGAGCCAGACAAGGACGCCACCAAGGGGCCCTCGGGACGAGATGTGCTCAAGGTGGGCGTGTGAGCCACGTGGCCGAAGGAGGGGATGTTGGCACGTGCTGCAGATATGTGACGTGCTGCACCCCCCGCCAGTACAGGCAGTGTATAAGGCTCTAAAGCAGCCGCTCAGTCCCTGCAACCCTTGGCCCCGGTGTGCCCACATCTCGCGAGCAGTCCCTGCCCACTTATCCATGCCCGCCCCCTGCCAGATGAACCTGCGCGCGCTGTGCTTCTTCCGTCTGGCAGCAGCAGCCGGCAACGGCGCGCTGTGGTGGGACTATGCGCTGCGCTTCGCCGACCAGTGCACCACCGCCAACAACACGTTCAACACCGAGTGCGCAACCAGGGTGCGTGGGCCCAGGCGCGCGGGCAGCTGTAGGCTTAAGGGACTTACAAATACACGGTCAAGCGTCAAGGGGAACACGTGCAACTTGTGGGCATTGTCGGGCCGGCACAACGTGTAACTTCCCGTGTGCGCGGGAGCCCGTGCGCAATACCTGCATGTCGGAAGCGGTTGGGTGCAGTAACGAGGGACGGTCTGCTTTGCGCTGCGGCTTTGATGCAGGTGTTTGACTCGCTCAATGGGGCTTCCCTTGCCGCCAACAACACCGGCCGGGAGGTGTGGGACAAGTGCTCCTTCATCAACGAGACGGCGGGATCGGGGGAGAAGATACAGCTGTTGGAGGTAAGTGGGGCCGCGGGGGGCTGTTGGGCGAGCTAGGTAACGCACCAAGGGAGCAGTTGGCTCGGGACGCTGCAGGCTGACTCCTCCATGGCTCTGCGGAGTCGGCAGTTCCTGCGAGGGTATTGTGGCGCTTAATGGCTGCTCCTGGGTGTGAAAAGGGGGCCTCACAACACGAAGTGCCGTCCAGGGCTCGCGGATCGGTCCCGGGTCGAAATGCTGCTGCCGGCACGCCGTATGCGCACACCTGTGCACGTGGCCTCGTGCCCCGGGCCTCACTCGTTTCATACCCCACGTGCCCTGCCCCCCACAGGACGAGATCCTCGCCCAGCGTGGCAACGCGTCCCAGGGCATCAGCTCCGCATCCATCGACCCCACGGTACGGTAGCGCGGCTACACGTGTGTAACAATGGGGCCGCGGGACTGAACCAGATGCGCTGTGGCTATGTAGCGGATGCGGTGCGGGATGCCGGCAATATGAGCATGAGCCGGGTACAGGCAAATAGCGCTAGGAGACAGGGTGTAACAGGGCAAGGCAAGGGGGTGGCAGGTCGTACGCGCTATGGATCATGGTTGGCTTTGCGGCACGGCGATTCCTTTCACGGGACTGCATATGTCCATCACTGCCCTGCTGGGTCCTCGCAGCGCCGATGGTAAACCGTTGGGCATGCCTTCGCCGCCGCCGCCGCCGCCTCGCCGCCCACCACATGGCTTGCAGGATATAATCACAAACCGTGTCCGACACGGCACGGTACGGCACGGCTTCGCGTTAAGCCTGACGAATAGCCGTGTCCGAAACTCCGCATGTTTCCTTCTGTACTCCTTACGTGTAGATCCGCATCAACGGCAAGCAGTACCGCGGCTCGCTGCAGCAGTACCCCGTGCTGCGCGCGCTGTGCGCCGGCTTCCCCGCCGGCCAGGAGCCGCCCGAGTGCAACAGCGCCGCCGTCAGCGAGGACGAGTGCGCGCCGGGAGGGGTGGGCGAGCGCGCGTGCATGAGCAGGTGAGGCGCGTAGGTGTTGTAGGGGTGATGATGTGGAGGCGTGGGGTAGGAAGGGCAAGGTGGGCGGAGGGTAGGGGCACTGTCATTGAGAGGGGGACGAATGTGGTGGACTGGGCAAGGGGCGCATGGGGTGACGAGGCCGTTGGGGCGGGGCGTGGATGAGCTAGGTGTAAGGGGGGATGGGAGTAGGGGCAAAAGTGAGGAGACAGGGACGGACATGGTGGACTGGGCAGGTGGCAAGGATGCTAGGGCCGCGGCAGGTAATGGGTTTGCGCGCTGCTTTTGGCAAGCGCTTCGAATCTCTTGACCCGGCGTTCCTACCGCGAATCTTGAACCGCCTGGGCCTTTCCCGGCCTGCACAATTTGCAGTGAGTCCAAGGTGGCCGGCAAGACCAAGTGCATCAACACGTTCGCCGGCTACAAGTGCGATTGCAGCGACGGAATGATTAGGGTGGGTGGAGCGGTGTGCACGTTGGACCAAGGGGCTGGGCTGGCAGGGTTTCTTCCAACAACGGACCGTGAGAAGGGAATTGGTGCTGCTCCAGTTGCTACGGTGGATATTTTAAGGCGCTGAAGCGCCGGGTCTGCACATGTGCCTGAGGTGGCCGCGCATATCCGGAACGCAGCGTGGGGTGTGTGGTGCAACACAGGTGGCGCGAACACAGAGCCAAATGGGTTTATCATATGGCTTGTGCCTGTTTGCACCCTGCTGGTCCACAGGTTTCGCGCTGGTGCGCCGCAAGTAGGTCTCTATTTGTCGCTCACACCTCTCAACCCGTCATCTGCCTGCCCCTCTCCGCAGTACACCAACCCTGATACCGGCGAGGAGCGGTGCGAAGATGGTAAGGCACGCAGGGGGAGGGCAGCACTGGATGTCGCGATGTCCACGTTTCACAACGCCACCCGGCTTCAACATCTGACGGGTCACCTGCCTGATTGCATCACACGTATCCGGCACCGTCAAATCGAACTAGTGTTCTTCCACAGCCCTACCATCGCGTGCCAGCGCCTGCGTTGTTCTCCAAGCTTCCTATATCCCGCTCTTGCGCTGCTCGTGCTGGTACATGATGCATGATACGTGGAGCAGGACATGGTGTATGACCATGTGTCCCGCGTCATAACCTGATTGACCCTCAGCACCCTCGCTGCAATGCCCTTCCCTCCCCCCCCCAGTAAACGAGTGCCTGGCCACCAACGTGCCGCTCACCTACCCCAACTGCTCGTGCTCGCGCTGCGCCTGCATCAACCGCGTGGGATCCTTCGGGTGAGGCTGGGGATACGCGTAAGTGGAGGCGTGAGGCTATGGAACAGAATTCCTCGCAGCTCAGTGAGCTGGTGCCTGCTCCCACAGTGAGACGGGTACCAGGTTTGGGGCAGGGTGAGGTCGGCCTGGGGAGGCTCACGCAGGCGGTGCGAGGCAGGCGCGAGGGATCCACAAAAGGCACTGCCTGAAGTACACCAACATTGTGTTTTCCGACTGGGCTTTGCCCGTCGTACCGGCCTTCCGTGTCCTTGCTTGCCCCTGTTCCTACCGCCCTCCAACGAGTGCACGCTCTGACGCGGCATGTGTGCCATCACCACCCCGCAACGCCCCCGCCCCACTGCTGCCGCACCACATACCACTCCTACTCTTTCTCGGTGCTGGGCCTTTGCTCCCCGCCCCTCGGTCCTTCAACAGAGCGTGCAAATGTTAATACACCTCCCATCCCGCCCACCCGCGCAGCTGCACTGGCCCGCTGGACAACCAGTGCACAGCCGACAACCACTGGGGCAACTGCTGGCAGCAGGAGTTCACCGTGGGCGGAGCAAAGAAGACGTACCACGCGTGAGTACAGTGTCCCTAGAGACCCTTTGCTCGCCACCTGTTACCACGTGCACGCTGTCCCCTTCGACCCGCTTCCGCAGCTGCATGGACGTCGTACAAGGGCTGTCGATACAGGCCCGCTGGGTACAGGCCCGCTGCCATTCTGCTACGCTCTTGCATTTTACGGCACAGTGTTTTATGCCCAACCCTACCTCCCCTCGCAGCTGCATGGACACTGTCACGGAGTACATCCAGCTGGCCGCCCGCTACGCTTCTATGCTGGCATGACTCACAACAAATGGCTTTATGCCCATCGCTCCCTCCCCTCGCAGCTGCATGGACACTGTCACGGAGTACATCCGGCTGGCGGCCCGTGGCCTGGTCAACGCCAGCAGCACCTGGTACCGCTGCCAATGCCCCAAGTGCTTCACGCCCACAGCCACGGGGACCTGCGAGCCCAAGTGCGACCTGGCCACGCAGTGCAACGAGGACTTCGGCTGCATCATCATGCCGGTGGGTGTTGTCTCTGTGTCACCGTCTCTTAAGCGCAAAGCCGTGTCGTTTCGGCGGGTGTGTGATGGTGGTGGTGGCGGTGGTGGTGGAGAGTGCGTCCATGTAGTGAGACGAGCGGAAGGCTTTATTAATACGGTACGTTTTAGGCCGGGTGTAGAAGGTGCGCGTTAAATGGTAAGCATGCAACCGCTTGAACCTGTTGAAGCAGCAGCGTAGGGTCGCCAGCGAAAGTGAGGCGTGTGGTGTCAGCCAGTATGCCGCTCACACCCACTGAAGCCCTCCAGCTCAATATGCGCGAACGGCACGGTACACCGTACCAGTACCACCTCGCACCTTGCTGACGCCCTTATCCTGCCTTATTATATGCTTTGCTATGCCTGCACAACATCCTAATAAACACTTTGTCGATGCGCCTTTGCAGGCGGCCGACACCCGCGGCGGCGGTGGTGGTTCCTCGAAGGCCAGTGAGTACGCCCACTGCTGTAATGGGTCATGACAGCCCTCCGACCGTGCTCCGCTACCCCCGTGTGGCCACCGTCACTTGCTCCTGTGGCACGCTGTCGCCCTGCCATGTCGGAACCGGCCTGCCGTTCTTTGCCGTCCCACCACCCCACACGAACTCCGAGCAGCCCATGACCTACACCGGTAGGCCAGCCACAGCCCACGCCATCCGCCCTGTTACCTACCCGCGGTATCCTCGCTTCCTTGCCCCACCGTCTTTATGCCTACTAGCTAATCGTCTTCACCTCCTCCCTCGCTCCCTTCCCTACCCCCGTCCACCAACCTCAGGCTCTGGTGTGGGCGCCGTGGGCCTGGTGTTCATCGCGCTGGCCTCCGCCGGGGTGACGGCGATGGTGGTGATCGCCGCAAACCGCTATCTCATGCGCCAGCGCATGGGCGACGAGATCCGCGACATCATGGCGCAGTACATGCCGCTGCACGTGGGTGTGGGATGGGTTGGGGATGGGTTGGGAAGGGGTGCGATGGGATGGGGTGGGGTGAGGGGCAGGTACGGCATAGCGCGTGCATGGCTGAGCCGTGGTGGTTGGGGAGTGCGGATGGGCTGCGGGAGGTAAGAGTGCAGTCCGGGGCTGTTGGGGTATACCGGCATCGCCCTTGCCATCCTACGTTGTTAGGCAAGAACCGCTTGTGCCGCACGTAGTTGCTGTTACCTGTGACCTGTTTCCTGAAGGCTCACCAGCAACTGCAACCCCCTTAACCCGACCACAGGAGCAGCGCGAGCGAGAGGCCACGCTGGCGGCCGGCGGCGGTGTGCGCCGCGGCGGCGGCGCCGGCAGCGGCGGCCGCGTCAAGCCTGACTCAGACTCCGACGAGGAGACGGGCGTGGGGGCGTATGGCTGGCCGGCGGCGCGCTCGGCGCCGCCGCCGGCCGGCGCTGCCTCGGCGGGGGCACCACCCCACCTGGCGGCTGCGCAGCAGCGCGCGGTGTGGGGCCCGCCGCCGGTCAACGCTGCGGCGGCGAGCAGCCAGCCGCGGAGCAGCAGGTCGGGGGCCGCGACTGCAAGCTCTCCAGGGGCGGGCCGGCCCGAGGTGAACGTGTTCACGATCGGGGCGGGGGCGGACGGCGGGGATGGGGCCGGGGAGCCGCTGGGTCTGCCGGCGTCTGGGCGCGCCATGAGCGACGCGGACCCGCTGCTGGGCAGGGAGCTGTCTGGTGGCCTGGGCGGATCGAGTCCTACCCCTGATGGGGATGGGGCGCAGGGGGGCAGCAAGCCGGCGGGCGGGGACCCGTTTGCCTAATGAAATGAGCGGCCCTGAATGTTAGAGTGTAATCATGCGGCAGGGTGGGTTAGTTGAGTGTAGTAGGGCAACTTAAGGGCTGGGAGGGCAGGGCAGTGATGCGGGGGGCCGGAACACGGGTTTTGAGGGCGGGAGTGTTTGCGGGTTGCGGGTACCGCCTGTGGGGTAGCCTTCGGTGGGCTGTGGTGTGGCTGTTGAGAGAAATCGTGTACAAGAAGCTGCCTGCCTAGCCCTTGCAGGCCTGGTAAACAGCTCGCTTGGAATTAGAATGGATCGAAAACAGCTCTTACGGGGTCCACCGTAGCAAGGCGCGCCTGGCAGTGATCTGAGGCTGCGGTCCCGTCACGCGAGCATGTGATCGGCAGGTTTAACACACATTTGTGAAGCGCATGCATGGACGTAGGCCTGTTGTCTTCGTGCTGGATGTGATGGCAACTACGGCAGGACAACGTAGGACTTGACGACTTGGGTCACGTGCGTTCCCCGGCGATACATGGCGATACGCCACACCAGGTGCGTGTGCTTATCTCTCATACCGGTACAACCGGTACGCTGTCAGCGACGTGACGCTGACCTGCATCGCGGCGGAAATATACTGACGCCGTGTTGTCATGCGCGTAAGCATAGCTCCCCACCATTTAAACTGTGTAATAAATGCGGACAGGTGTGCTCCATTGCGGCCTTGCCTGGGCCCACATGCAGCACATCAGGGGCGGTACCTGTCGGCCCACGCATCAGCAAAGCGTTCCTGATCGTTCACAAGCGCCTCTCACGACTCCTAGCTCCGTCCGAAACCCGCAAGCTACCCCAAACTCTCGCAAAATCAGCAAATTGATTCAGCAGGCACCGGAACGCAAAATAACCGCGTCCGCTCAAGCACTCTTACCCGCCTAGAATGGGACGCTCCCTTCAGACCCTACGAATCTTGGTGTCACTGCTGCCCCTTCGCCTCCCGATGCAGCTTTCCACACCGCCCCCAACCACCTAGCTGCCGCTGCCGCAGTGACGTTACTCAACGGCACATGTTCGCTTGCGCAGCAGTGCTGCCAACCTACCACAGCGCGTGTCTATTGAGCTTGCCCGTTGGCGCTGACCGCTCAACGTCCCGCACGCGTGCCACCACCACAGCCCCATCCCCCTGCCCCCACACGCCCCCTGCCGCTCCACCCAGCCCACCCCTCCTGCTCCTGCACCCACGCTACGTGCACACGCCAACGCCTCGACGCCCGGTGCACAGCCGCTGCCATAAGCACCGCACCTTAACCTCCCCTCTTCCTCAAGGGCCAGCTTCTGTTCCACCTTTCCTCCTCTTCCTTCCCCAGGCCCTGGACCCACACCCTCTGGCCCCTTGGCATGGCGGCCCTCCTCCCGGCCCGCTAGCATGCTCCCCGCGCCGCCCCCAACCACCACCAGCGCGATGCCAACCACCACAACGGTCGTAGCCGCCCTAGATGCCCAGCTGGCCAACCGCTCCGCCCCCACTGCGGGCAGGAAGCCCACCGCCAGGGGCACCAGGTACACCCATGCCGCAGCCGCCAGCAGCCGCCAGCGGAAGCGAGGCCCCTGCTTCCCCGGCAGCCCTGCAGCACCTGCGGACCCTTGGACCGACGCTGGCATGTGGTTTGCAGCACAACCATCGACCCGTGTGTGCAGCTGATAGCTGGTCCCATCAGATGCCAACGGCAAGGGGCTGAGCAGGGCACCTGCGCTGCACCCATGCGCCCTTGGCTCAGTGTTTGTTGCACAGCTGCCCGGCTCCGTGCAAAGTGCGACCGTGGCGTACGGCAGGCCCACGTGCCACGCCAGCTGCAGCAGCAGCCAGGCGGTGGGGTGGCCCCGCGCGAGGACGAGGGCCGCCAGGGTGCTGGGGGCGTGGGCCAGCAGCGCACGGGCGGACAGCAGCAAGACCGGGAGGGCGGGGGTAAGCTGCGGCTGCTGCTGCTGTTGTTGCTGCCCGTGTGCTCCACGCTGTGCCACTGTCGCAAGGTAGGGATGTGCCCTGGTGGCGCACACAGGCTGCGCGGCTGCCTCCTGGCAGGTGGAGGGAAAGGCGCCCTGTTGTTGCACGGCGCCGGTGCACTGCTTAGCACCAGGCAGCATGCAGCCCAAGGATGAGGAGTTGAGGAGGGTCGACAAGGCTGAGCTTGCGGTCGGTGGGGCTGTGCCGGGCGCCTGGGATGTGGCGCTTCTGCTGCGCCTGCTGCGGACGAAGGTGGTCACGAGGAGGGTGGCTAACAGCAGCAGCGAGGCGGTGATGAGGCGGCCTGTCGGACGTAAGGGACAGGGGGTAAGGACAGGGGGTAAGGACCGGGTACCAGTATTTGCCAGTGAGCGGGCAGTCACCCTCCCACGCACGTGTTGCCGTGTCGGAGGTGTTGCATTGTACCTAAAACGGATGCGTCCTGAGCGCCTGGCAATGTTGGAGCTGCAAGTTTGTGCCTGGCTTGCGCGGCCGCACCTGCCATCACAGCCCTGCACACCGCTGCGGTGACAGCAGACACGGGTCCTCGGTACCCAGCCGCTGCGGCTAGCTCGGAAAGCACGCCACGCGCCACCGCCGCCGCCAGCGAGCCCATTGCGCTTGCCAGCCCCGCCGCATGTCCTGCCACCCATGCCCCTAGCTCCCCGCCAGGCTGCTGCCCACCAAGGCAGGGACCTGCACTGCTACCCCAAGCCCAAGCGCTGCCACCAGCAGAGGTCCCCGGCAGCCGATACGAGAGAGAGCCCCGTAGCCCTGGTGACTGCTGCCGGCTGCCACCCCAGATGCCAGGCAGCTGCTTGCTGCCTGCGGACGAGCATGCCCACCATGCGTACGGCAGCTGTACGGCAAGACAGGCGGCCAGGCTGGCGGCCGTGGCGAGCCGCATGCCGGTGGACACGTGTGCGTCGTGCACGGCGAGGAGGGCGCGCTGGGCTGCTGCGGCCACCAGGTTGTGCACTAAGTTGGTGAGGGTGGTGACGTGGCCTAGGACACTGGACAACAGTGAACGGCAGTCCTGTGGTTGTGTAGGAGAAGGGCCGGCATGTGGGTTAGCGCATGGATGCACGTGTTTATCTAATGCATGCTGGTAGCAGGCTGCTGCGTGACTATTACACGTGTGCCGTGTGAGCAGTACTGAAGGTTAGATTACAACGTACCCAGAGCAAGAGGCGGACGTCCCAGATTGTCACAGCGACCAGATGAATTTGCCTACGGACCAGGTGTGCGCGATTAGATAGTGGTGGCACGATTGTATGGGTACAAGGCGTGCAGGCGGTGCAAACAAACCATACTGCAGGCACTGCTCCAAGCACAGGACTCAGCCATGCATACTTCTGTGTATCTTGTGATGGAGTATGAGCCCCTCGTTGTGCTGCTGGGTGTATGGGCATGGTTAAGGCCGGAGAAGTACCTGCACATCAGCTCCACAGGCACCAGCAGCCTGCGGAGCAGACGGTTCGTCTCCTGCTGCTCCAGCAGCAGAGCATCCAGCCTGTCCGAGACATTGTCCCGCTTAGTATACTCCACAAAACTGCCCATCGCGCCTCTCCTCAAGGGCCTAGCAGGACAAGACACCCATGGCAGCGCACCGCCGCGAACACGGGCTGTTTAATCGGCGGCCCTGGCAAATGCAGACACATTGATGGTTAAGTTTTTCTTGCTAACAGACTGGGATAGTCACTGCGCATGTTGGCAAGTTGATAACCAGCTACAGCCAACGTGCGATGGCCGGGCGCTTTCCTCTGACGCTGAAACATAGCACGCACCCAAAACCCTATAACTTAAGAACAATGCGCGCTGATAAAGGGTACAATTAAGTCCACTGTTCTGTTGCCCTGCGTTCTTCGACACGGCCTGAATGGGAAAGATGAAGGTCAATGGCTTCAGATGCCACTGAAACATACTTCTCCATGTCATGCATTTTCAGGATGAGTGGCCTCTTAGCGGCTTCGGCGTGCTCCGGCCATCACGTGCCAGAGTGGCCCCAGGGCAACCCGACCCTGCTCATGGACGCGCCTGGCCCCTTGGTTGTAAGCTCCTTCCATCCGTGTCACGCACTCTCATCCGCAACATGCAGGTAACCCTTGTTCTCAACAGCTTAAGCGACCCGGTCATGAAGCTGACAAGCCCGCACCTGGCCTGCACCGTCGCATGCCACGTACTGCTCCCCCATCTGCAGTTCCACACCCACCGCCTGTCCGCAATCCTATGGCCGGCAAGTCAGGCGCCTTGCATGCGACGCAAGTTCGTGCACGACGCATTTACTTGCAAGCAACGTCATCATCGCATGTGACTGGTCGTAAGCATTGCCTATGATACAGCAGCCGCGCCCCCCATACGAGCAGCTCGGCTAACACTTGGTCTGCAGACAACTTCCTCCACCTCCTTGTACTTGCAACATGCCTTGTGTCCTCCGATGCCATGTTGACGCTCCTTAAACAGCCTACTCTCTCGCAGCACGTGACATGCTTGTCCCCACCGCCTGAGCCTTCCCAGTGCGCCACCCTATCCTCGCTCACAAGTACCCACGAGCTAAGCGAACGGAGCAATCAGGCCCATATAGAGCCGTCTACCATGTTTCACTCCTTCATGCCCCGGTCCAGCTCGGCGCGCAACCGGGCGGCAAAGTCGTCCGCGCGGTTCTCGTCCTCCCAGTCAGCCTCCCACAAGGGCATGTCCTCGTCGCCCTTGGCAGCGTTCCAGTCTGAGAAGGCAGGGGCAGGGAAATGCGGCGCGCAGGGACTTCAGCAAACCGCTTATTCAGTGGTTGTTGTGAGAAGGCGACGACCAGGGCAGGAGTTGTACGGCCAACGGAGGCAGGCAGAGAGAGTGCGTGAACCAAGCCAATGCAGTGACAGAACCCTTGCCCACCGTACGCATTCCCACCTTCATTGCTGAATTCCTGATGTGTTGATGACGCGACGAAGCGGCGAACGCGTGGAGGAGTTTCGGCCCAGGTGTGGGGGCACGACAAGTAATGCAGCGGGAGGGGAGGGGACGCAGGTGGAAGGCTGTCGCGTGGAGGTTTTCGGAATCCAGCAGACTTCGTGGATGCGGACGGATATGCCGCACTACCCCATGATACTGTAGTGATCAAGTCCACGCACCTCGAAAAGGTCGTCAGCCTCCAGCAAGTTTTCCGCGGGCTGCTGGGCGGGCTGAGCCTCGGCACCGTTGGCCTGAGCCTTTTCCGGCTTCGACTCAGTCATTTGCAAAGCAACAGAGAGCTTAGATCTACGGATAATGAAGGTTTTGCTCTTTCGAAAGCTTCACGAGAGGCACCAAGCACAAGATGGACAGGTGGAACAGCTGGCAAAAGGACCCGAAACTCAGCAAGCACGACAATGAATTGATACGACTACCTATTTGCAGCATTGTGGTTGCCTGCAAACGCCAAGAAACTTTATGCTACGTACGGGAATGCCATGTCCATGCCGCTCTCACTCCACTACCCAAGGATCTTTTAGCCCTGCAGCACCGCAGACCTTACCATCGCCTTGTCAGACATCACTTACACCGCTGGCCCAGAAATCGTAGGAAAGGCCGCAAGCATAGGAACGGTCGCCCCCACCGCATGTTCACAGACAATTGAACACAGACCTGTGTCAAAATGTCCTTTAGGAGCGTGCGCTGCGGGCATTCTTGCCCTACGCGGACAAGACGCGCCAGCGTCGCGGCTCGTGCTACTCTCTTGCGCCCCAGCGATGTCAGCCTCAGCCAGCCCTCGACCAGCGCGCCGGCGCCTCCGCAGACCCTGAAAGGCCGCGACGTGGAGGACTATGCAATGTGGAGGTGCATTGAGACGCACCAGGCGCATAAAACAAGCGTTGCTCGGGGTTTCAAGTGGAGCGGAGGAGTCCTTGACCAGGCGTACGAGAAATGCGGGCACGTTACTAGCGAATACGCCAAGACCTTCTACCTAGGAACCCAGCTAATGACACCAGCTCAAGCCAAGGCAGTGTGGGCGGTCTACGTTTGGTGCCGGCGAACAGACGAGCTGGTGGACGGGCCAAACGCGTCCAGAATCACACCGAAGGTGATTGTCGTTGTTAACCCGACTCGGTTTTCCTTGCACCGCTCTCCAAAGCGCTCGCTGACGCTCCAAATCGCTCAATTGACCTCACTCACCCCCGAACAGGCGCTGGACCGGTGGGAGGAGCGCTTGGAGGCTCTCTTCGAGGGCCGGCCTTACGATGAGCTCGACGCTGCGCTCACGGACACCTGCTCGCGCTTCCCGCTGCACATCCAGCCATTCCGCGACATGATTGAGGGCATGCGCATGGACCTTGTGAAGTCGCGCTACGACACCTTCGACGAGCTGTATGAGTACTGCTACCGCGTGGCCGGCACCGTTGCCCTGATGACCACACCCATCATGGGCATCGAGCCGTCCTACAAGGTGCGTCCATTGCTGCTGTGCGGGGGTGGTGCGGGACCGGGTCACAGACAGGGTGTCCCGGCCGGTGCGCAGGGGCGTTGCAAGTAGGGTTTCGTTGCATCGTGGGTGCGGTGGCCTCCTGCCAGCACACGTTCTCCCACAGCCACACACACCCGACCACTAAATGCGCCCCGGCAAAGTATGGCCAAACCCCTCCTACGCCGCGGCTAACAGCAGCAGTGCTATATCCCCTGCATAACAAGCTGCCCTGCACGCATGCACGGCTCGCCAGGTCCCTGCAGCCGTCTTTGCAGCCAAAGCTCTGCTCCTACCGAGCACCGTCAGCACCTTCCCGTCTCCTGCAAGTCCCCCTAAAGCACCAACACCCTTTGGTCTAACCCTGCCAAAACTTGCAAGTAGCACGTTCTCCCCTGCTCCGGCTCACTGTCCTACCCTTCCTCCGCCCCGCTCTGTCTCCCTCCCAGGGCCCCCTGGAGCCCGTGTACCGCGCCGCTCTGGCGCTGGGCACCGCCAACCAGCTGACCAACATCCTGCGCGACGTGGGCGAGGACGCCTACCAGCGCAACCGCATCTACGTGCCCTTGGACGAGCTGGACAAGTTCGGCATCGCGGAGAAGGAGGTGCGCTGCGCGCGTGGGCAGAAACGCAGCAGCTGGATGGGCTAGCGATCTTGCCTTCAGCGGCCAGCCTGGGGGCATCACTTTGTGGCATGGTGTTCTGTGTCGAGGGTTGTTGACAAGGCGACATGCCTTGTGTTTTGCACGACGCTTTGCCACTCCTGCTGGGTGTTGGTTCTTGACATGACGTCCCTCCCGCCGCGGCCCTCCGTTTCCATGCAGCTGTTCATGGGGCTGCACGCGCCCAGCACCGGCAAGATGGACGACCGCTGGCGGCGCTTCATGCGCTTCCAGATTGAGCGTGCCCGCAAGTACTTCGCGGACGCGGAGGCGGGCGTGGACCTGCTGGACCCGAAGGCGCGGTGGCCCGTCTGGTGAGCGGTGTGCAGGAAACATGTCTCGTGCTGTGGGGTGGTGGACTACGAAGTGTGGTGGACGGTTGCGCAAAGTCCTCCGCCAGCGGCGTACAATACATGATGAATGAAGGGGCGAACATAGGGCCGCCCTTGACGGAGTTGGCTTGAGGGCTACCCGCCTCTGCATGCGCACGAGTAGCCCCCTGCTACGTAATGCCACCACTGTCTGCCCGTCTGCGCGCAAGCCCTGTACCTCGCCCACGGCCGGTAAGGCCTTCGCCTAGCACCGCCCAGCTCTCGCTCCTTACCACGCGCCCCTGCCCACGCCCCCCTGCCCCAGGTCGGCGCTCATCCTGTACCGCCAGATCCTGGACGCCATCGAGAAGAACGACTACGACAACTTCACCATGCGCGCGTACGTGCCCAAGTGGCGCAAGATGGTGTCCCTGCCGGTGGCCTACACGCGCGCGCTGCTGCCCGCGCGGCAACCCGTCGTGCCGGCGGGCGCCTCCTTCTCCAAGTGAGAGGAGTAGCAGCCGGCGGCGCGGGGCAAGGACGCCGTGCGAGGCCTTACGGGCCGGCGGAGCTCGCGCGGTCCACTCGAGGGCCGCGGGCGGACGGGGCAGGCGGATGCAGTAGCATGCGAGCGTTGCGGCGCTCGGCAGCGGCTTCAGTTCTGCTGTTCCGGAGCAGGCTCTTGCTGTGCTCGCGCCGCGCACAGCTGTAGCAATAGACTGGGACGGTGCTGCGTGGGGAAGCGACCGGCGGCTGGGGGAGGAGTTTGATGGCTGGGTCGCTTCGGGCGTGAACAGCGGGCGGCGGACACTGAGTGCATCGGCCGGGGGGGTTGCGGCGGGGTGATGCAGCAGCGGGGCGGTCCGGGACGTGCGCACGTGCAGATGGCCTGGCACGAAGCAGCTGCAGGTTCCTGAGCGTTTTTGCAGGCCTTAGGGCCGCGTGAGACATCGAAGCGTCGAAGTTCGGCGCTGGACAGAGATGGCTGGGCTTATGCCGGGCGTACTCGCGCTGCACTGCAAAAAACTCGGACGCGGCCGGTGTCGTGGACTATCAGATTGCGGCGGTAATACGAGCACGGATCGAGGGCCCGCGGCGCCGGAGAGCGATTCGCGGTGTCGTGGGTGCGATTCCTTGCTGCCCTGTTGGCAGCTGATCCTGGTGCCAGTGCCAGGTGTGGGGTCTGCAGAGGGTTTGCGTGTGCTAGTGCGTTTACTGCGGATGCTGTGTCGGCAGCTGGAGGCAGCTGCTCCGTACGCGATGATGTGGTATTCCGGTGGCAGCCAGTACGCGGTCGCCTGCGAGCCCGTCCCACTCTTTTCTTGTACTATCACCTATTTGAGGCGCCGTGAGAAGAGCATTCAAGCGAGAGATACGCAGCCCTTGTCGGGGGTTGGTGAAGCTCGGAGTGGGTCGAGAGGACGTGGTTGTGTGTGTATGCTGCCTAGCCGCAGGCACGAGGGTTCGCTGACGTTGGCGGGGCGGGGCCCTTGGCGTGACGCCTATACATACAGTGTGCAGATAGTGGGCGCACACTGGCCCGCTAGGTACGCGTGGGCAGCTTAGCGTGAGGGCGGGGCTGTGGGCCAAGGCCCCTCAGCCTCGGCCGCCTCCCTGTAGGCAGGTACACCCAAGGCGTGTGTTAGGTTGCATACTGACTGAGCGCGTGTGTGCGTCGTGTTCTCCTGACCGCGTGTGTGGTATGTTCTATGTTGCATGACCGAAGGACTACGTGCGCTGCTGCCAGGAGGGGCTAATCGACCAGTTGCCCGTTGGCAGGTCTTGCCTTTTTCGAGCACGTGCAGCGGTTGTCCTCTGACCCGACTCAATAAATTGCAGCACTTGCACTTGTGTGGCCAATGTTGATGCTTTAAGCGTTCGGCGCGGTATGGGGGCGGTCGGGTGTGCGCTCGAGCTGCTGGGCCCATGCTAACGGAACGGTCAGGAGGTCTGGGCGACTAATGCTGGGTCGCTGACCAAACGCGGACTCGATGAGGCAGCCAGAGCGAGCCTACATGTTTGGAACCGAGGTGAGCGAGGTGGTTTATGGCAGTGGTTGCAGCTGCGATGCGGCTGGCGCACCGGCCTCTGGGCAAAGAGCTATTGTTTTACCCCCATTGACGCTATTTGATGCTAGGGTCGTGCAGTTGCGGCAGCAAGGTATCCTCTTTCTTGCGTTGACTCGTGTGCGGTATGCAGTTGTGAGCGCCGTGTGCGGCTGTGCGTTGTGCGCTGTTGGTGGCTCCACCACAGGGGAGCGTGGTTGGCCCCCAGACGGAGGCCTGCGGGCGTGCACCACTCGTTGCATTATTATTTGACGACGCCAAACCCTAAACTGCCATGTAACCAGGAAAGTCAACGGTTGTCCTCCGTTGCAAGGCACATCATCCTACACGATTAACTGCTATAGCAACAGCAGAAACATTGCAGCTCCCGCTGTCAGTCTGTCTACCGTACGGCAAGCCGCACCACCTACGCAACTGTGCGCAGCATTGGCCATGGACCATGAGCGACGCGCTGACGCTGTCTTACACTCCACGGTTACGGAAGTGGAAAGTAGGATGTAATTCGCTGGGGTACAAGTGATTCATGAACGTGTGATACGGCTTGGTCAGGATCGTGTAACCACACCGCACCACCCCTGAACCACACCATCTGGATCGTAGCACGAAATGCCGGAAAAGCAAGCCAGTCATGAACACGGGTACGCCCTGCACCACATCCTAGTAAACAGCAAGATCCAATCATCGTAAGGGCTCATAGCCACAACAATGCTGACGCATGCATCTGTTCCTGCCGCCTACGGTACACCACGGCTTCCTTGGATTGCTAACCGACAGCCTGCATGGCCACTGCAGTGGTACACGAAAAGATGGTACACGTCTCATGAGTCCTCGGCCTACCCAGCCACGCCCCCCGCCCCACTCGCTCGCTCGCCCCATGGGGCAGGCGCTCCCATGCTGCCGATTGTCCGGCCATGCCCTTGACCGTCCACCCTCCCTCTATCGCTCCACTTTCTACTCGCTTGCCGCAGCAAACTCCTCCTACTTAATGGAGGTGCTGCACGCCCATGCATTTTCCGAAGTCTAGTTACTCCGCGTGCTAGCCGCCTCAGCACAATGCGTTTAGCACCGCTTGGAGCAAACTGCGCGGTCCGTCAGCAATCGACGTTGCGCGCCCTAGTCGTAGTCCTTGCTTTGCCTCCGCCTCCGTCCCTTCCCTCCGCCGGAATCTACCCCATAATTGCCTTCCAGACTCAACAGCTGCGCAGCAGGGCCGCAGACTTGCATGGCGCCAGCGGCAGTGGGTACGGCCACGCCTCCTCTTCATTCTCGCTGCTGGCATCGCCCCCGCCATCCTGCCCCTTCCCCTCCTCCCCCTGCCGCTTTCCGTTGCCCTCGTTCCCCTCCTCTCCCTGCTGCTGCTCCTGCCCCCCAGCCCCAGCCGCCACGCTCACCTGCTCCCCAGCACCCTGCTGCTGCCTCACGGCACCCGACCAACAACCCTCGGCCTCCCACCCCGCCACCACCTCCGCCCCCACCCACCGCGCTGCGCACACGTTCCGCTGCAGCAGCTGCCGCCAGCTCCCCACCGCCCGCGCGTCCCCCGCCGCCACGCGGCACGGCAGGCGCGCGCTGCCAACCGCACGCCCTGCTGCAGCTGCAGAATCAGCTCCGGCTCCAGCTCTCCCGCGAGCTCATGCATGCGCACGAGCACCGGCAGCCACGTGTGCAGCACGAAGGACGCCAGCCGCAGCATCTGCCGGTACGCGGGTGCCACCGCCTCCGCCTCCGGCGCCAGGTTGCCGGCTATGCCCCCGCCGTCAGTGCGCGGCCACGCCCAGGCGTACAGGCCCCATCTGGTGTCCTCCGGCGGAAGGAGGCCGGAGACAAGGCTGGAGGACACGCTGCTGACGCGCCTTACAAGCAGGGATATGTTGCAAGTCCACGTGCCCGCTGCTAGTAAGGACATCAGCCCCCTCGTTGCCTTGACAAGGGCGGTCAACAGCGTAGCCGCCTGCCCCGCATCCGAGTGGGACAGCAGCAACAGCAGCTCGCCCCTTGTGCCACGCCGTGCACCCTTGCCAGGTTCTTTGCGGCTGTGAGGGCGTCCAGGGAGGTGGTGGCCAGGTCGATGGTATCCATGGGGCCGCCTGAGGCCGCACCACAGGAGCTGCGCACCAGGTCCGTGAGGGTGGGGAGCAGGCCGGCGGAGAGGGCGGCCGCGAGGCCGGGCGGGATGGTGGAGAGCGGAACCGGATCTACAGGGCACGATATGGGGCCAGGGAGGCAAGGTTAAGGCGCTTATGAAGGCGCAAGCTTGAAGCCAGGGCCAAGGAGTTACGGAAGTTGCGCCAAGGGTTTGTAAGTGCGTGTCCTGAGGGACGAGTGTGGCTTGCAATGAGAATGACTAGCACATACGCGTACCGTGATGAGGGTTGCAGAAACGGCACAACACAGGTCTAGGCATGCTCCATGGTTGCATGCAGCCTCCCTGCACCTACCGTGACGCAGCAGCTGCACTGCTGCCTCCATTGCGGCGCGGCCTGCGGTGAGGCGAGCGTCCAGGCTGCACGCCGGCTCGTCGGATTGCAGGACCCTCATGATGCCCATCATGTCGCTGATTATACTCCGTTCCAGTGTCACACCCAGTTTCAGCTCCTGGCCTCCTACGCTGACGCCGAGAGCGCTGCAGCACCACGAAAAGGTCCCCGCCTCCATCTCCCCCGGCTGCCTCAGCGCCGCCCGCACCGCCCCCACCGCCAGGGGCCACCAGCGGCGTCCGAACGACCGGCTGCACAGCCGGGGATCGGCGGATGCCTCCACCGTTGCCATTCCTGGTGCTCCTCCGCCTTCGGTTGCTGAAGGTGGCGCAGCCAGCCCGCCGCCGCCGCTGCTGCTGCTGTATGTTGCCCGTGCTGCTGCTGCCGCCACGGCCGCTACTGCTTCCACCCTTGACGGAAGCGCAGCAGCTGGATACAACGCGGCACATAGTCCTCACCAGGTCGGCGCTGTCATGGCTGCCAGCACTGCCACCGCCGTCGCTGCTACGCACGCCACTTGCGGCGCCTCCATCTGGGTCAGCCTCCGGGCCTCTCAGCACCCTGGCAGCCAGTTGCATGGACTGCAGGGCGATCGACATGCACTTGCCAGATTCCAGGGGCTGCCGCAGCGCCATGGCGGCCGCACCGCTGGCAGGCGGCGGTGCCCCTGAGGCGTTGCTGCCAGCCTCTGCGCCACCCTGTTCTCGCTGCTGCTGTTGCTGCTGCCCGTGCTGGCGGCGGCCTCTCGTCCCCGTCTGGGGCTGTGCCGCTGCGCCCTCCGCGCCCTCCAGCGACGCCAGGGCCACTCGCGACAGGCGCATGCACAGGTTGACCAGGCAGCGGTTGCGCAGGGGGCCCAGGGGCACGCGGGGGTGCTCCGTGACGCAGCTTCACACATTCTTTAAGCACGTCGCCACTAAGTGTCACTTGCCCCTGCCGCCCGGCGCCGCCCCAGCTGCTGTGACCCTCCGCCTGTGCCAGCTCTGGTGGCAGGACGGCGGCGGGCGGCAGGCCGTACAGGGTCCCTCCGTCCGCCGCGTGCAGCTGCGACACGGCCTGCAGGGCCACCAGGTACTGCAGGCAGGGGCCGCTGAGCACGGCGCGCAGGGGCTCGCAGCCATCGCTGCGGTGCATCATGAGGTACGGCAGTACGCCACTAAGGGGCTGCCGTACGGAGCGAGCGAAGCACGGAGATAAGCCTGCCTTCTGGTGGTTGAGGAGTAGCGCTGTGCTGTTTGGGTGCGAGGAGCTATCTTGGTCGGCGGCTGCACGCGCCCACAGGTCTATCATGCGGCAGGAGGGCAGCTGCGGGGAGAGGACCAGGCCGCGCGTGTGGGGCTGGCTTACGCCCACCAGCAGCATGGATTGCATCATGGTAAGGAGCAAGGTGGCGCCTCCGGTCGCGGCAGACTCGGAGGGGCATGGTGTGCCGCCGGCCCTGGGGCAATCCGGTGCGAAGGCCACAAAGCCGGAGGCACCCCGGGCGATGAGGCGGCTGACCAGGGGAAAGCAGTCGCCGCGCAGGAGCTCCTCCAACATCTCCGCCGCGGCCACCGGAGCGATGGAGCGATTCTGGACACTTAATTCGCAGTACACTGCTCCAGTGGCGAAGAGGAAGAGGCGGCCCAGGATCCAGGCCGTATTGCCCAGAACGCGGCCAGCGCCCTGGAAGACCTCGTTGGCGGGGTCAAGGACCGCGCTCGTTTTGCTGCCTGACTTTGCGAATTGATGATGCCCTTCTTCCTTTGTCATGCTCGTTGCTGCGGCAGTTCCGTTGGTATCGCCTGGCGCGATGGCCCGAGGGTCGCAAACGACCCGCAGCGCGCAGAGGAACGCGTGGACAATGGCCATCCCAGGTTAAGCGTCCAGGGAAATGCAGTAGCACACGCTTACACATCGTGACAATCCATGTTCTCAGCTCTTGTCGGAGCGCAAGGTGGCGTGCCTGGAAGCTTTGTGCGCCCTCCGAAGTTTGGAATGCAGCCGTGTCTGTGGCAGAAGGCTTCTGTCTTCTTCATTCTTTTGTATGTGAAATGGCCTCAGACTAAGGAAGCTGGCGACGGCGTTGCTCAACTTGAAAACGAAGCACGACAGATGTGCCCCATTGCACCGCAGGAAAGCAGCGCAGACGTTAACAGTCAATACTATGAAGCAGTATGAATCCCTTTTAACACTGCCTACGACGAGAATTCGGCGATGTCGAGGGTCCTGCAGTGCCGCACGCTGCCCTGTCCACGGCACACGACACGAGGGACCAGGCGGGTAGAAAAACTGGCATACGGTACCGGCAGCCGCCTGCTGTACCGCTGGGAGCCCTTGCATTTGCCAGTGTCTGCCGCCCTCACTGCTTCCGTTGTTGCATCAGCAGCAGTGATAGGAAGCGTTTCATGGTCCATCGGTAGTGGGCCTGTCTGGGCCTGTACGGGGTAGTGCAGCTGTATCGGGTCAGAACACGGGCAGCCGGACGAACCATTCGGTACATGGTGGCCATTCAGAGGTGCGAGCCTGTACAGGGAAAGAGGGGTGCGCGTCCCACATGATGAGGGTGAGGCCTGTGACGCGGGTACACAGGCCCCGTGGACTGTCCACACAGGTCCACATGCTCCATGTCAACCTCCCTGCACAGCATACTGCTCTGGGCTCTGCAAAATTGCACAGAGCTCTGCCTGTGTCTTGCACCAAGCCTCTGGGACTGGTGGCGGTACGGTACCGGTAAGCGCGAAACCGTTAGCAAACCTGTAAGGACAGCCACCATGTCAGCAGCACCGGTACTTGCATGGTGCCGGCATCGACGGTGGGGCCTTTTGCTGCGCACAGGCGCTATGCGCACACGCAGCGAGCCAGGCCCACTAGTACAACTGATTCAAGGCGCCGGGCCGCTGGGTTAGGTGCTGCGGGCCTGCTATCGCAATTTGTTTGCAGGTCATGCCCATGCCAGCGACGGTGCCAGTGCCAGTAGTGCCTGCTGCTGCCGTTATTGCATACAGCAGCACGACCAACATACCGTACGCATGTGGGTCGCATTGCCTCCCATGTGCACCTCTGCCCCGTGCTTCACCCGTCCGAGGCGCTGGCGTGCTGGGCAGCGCCCTGCACATACCGGTACAATGCTGGTGGCAGTTTGAGACGCTGCATACAGCCGTACCGCCTGGGCTGGGGCGCTGGCGTTGCTGCGCCTGTGCGCCCATGCTGGCCCACCCAGCATAGCAGTGGAGGCCAGCCCAGGGCGACGCGCGTCAGCACACGCACGCGGCACCTGGTGACTGCCTCCCCTGTTCACGCCGCTGCACTTGCAGCTTTGCCGCTCGCGCTTTGTGCCTCTTGTACGGCTGTTCAGTAACACATGGGTTTGAGGGAGCCGGTGGTGTTGCGTGCTGCGCCAAGGAGGCCTGCGCCTGTGGAGGGCCATGGGTTAGGAGCCACCAGTGGGCTCACGCCCGACAGCCCCACTCCCGATCCCCAAGAGATATTGCAGCCACCTCGAAAGTTAATACCCTCACCACTGCAGTTTGACATCAAGGCTACACGATGTGCTGCATGTTATATGCAAAGGTGGCAGTCCCTGTTTGACCGTTGCCAGCTTTGACCAGGTACTGCCGAGCCTTCGGCTGGAATCCTAGCAAGTGTGCTATAATGGTAAATACTCATATGGCTGTTTGAAAAGCCAGAGGCGCTCCGACGGCGCGCATGCTGTGCAATGCTCATTGGTCGTGGTCCTTGGGTCTTTCCCTCGTAGACGGAGGCTCGCGCGCCATCGCAAACCAGCAGCCGTAAAACAAAATCTTTATGGTCTCTCAACAATACATTTAATCGCACGGCCCGCTCCTGCACAAGTAATCCTCTGGGTTGACCGCCCTTCCTGGCCATGCTGTCTTGAATATAAGACAAAGTAGAAACTATCAACAATATAAACATAGGACTGGATCGCACCTGTCAATCCCGAGCCTCATCCTGAAGATAGACGACGCGTCAGCGTCAGCGTGCTGCGCTTCCACGCTCGGCGCTTCGGCAGCCGATGTGGTTTATGGAAATCAGCTTCATCTGCATTGTTTCCATGGCGTCTAAAGCATCGCGGAGCCCATAGATGCTCCGTAAATGGAAGGCGTGAGCGAAGTGGTGCAGGGCCTCGCTGCGGCGCCAGAGTTGGCCTCGGGCGGTCTTCCGCGCCCAGACGTACAATGTACAGCATCTAAAGGCCCCAAAATCGGCGATGCGGGCCACAGCGGCACTCGCGGACTCAAGTGCCCGTGGAAGGCAGACGAGGACGCAACACTCCGACAGTGAGCCCCTAAAAGGTTCCACGAACGTGGAACCTTTCGGTTAAGAGCAGACTGGCTTGCAACGATGTCACTGCAGATACGCACAGCTGGGAACTTGCAGCCAACGTACAGACTGGGTGCTTTCTTGTGCCAGTAACCCTGGGTAACCACGTGGGGCGTGCATACACAACGTCAGCAGCAGCAGGGCGGTCGAAGCCCCCTTACAAGGCCTCCAAAGCATGCCAATCCCTCTGACTTGGCATGCTTACCTAATGGTTGTAACCCACTATGGACGCTCGGCCTGCGTCCTGGGTGACCCACATGACTAAAACGGGTTCTTTGGGGCGATGACTACGGTATAAGCACCACTGCTACATGCTCCACGAGTCTCCCGTTGCCCTTTCAGCCCCTTTCGCCCCGGTCGGTGCTTACGCCAGCATACACGCATCCATTGGGACCGTTATAATGTTGCACGCAAAACCTCGGGATGCAAATTGGGGTCTGAGGCCAGGTCCTTCCTACCCATGCAACCCAACGCAGGATGGTGGAGTTGCACGGCTGCGGCAAGTGGGCGCAGGTGGCCGAGGCGCTGAACGCTGCGCTGGGGCGGCCCGAGGGGCAGGGCCGCAGCGGCAAGCAGTGCCGGGAGCGGTGGTGCGGCCACCTGCGGCCTGACATCCGCACGGGCGAGTGGACCGAGGAGGAGGACAGGGTTATTGTGCGGGCGCACAAGCAGCTGGGGAACAGGTGTGCTGGGCGGCAGCGACAGGGAGGGGTTCGCTTGGTGTGCTTGTTATGGCGGGGAGCGGTGGGACGGACTGCATGGGGCGGGCTGCAGTCGTAAATATATGCCTGGCTGGCATGCGTGCTGGCGCGTCGGTGTGTTTAACGGGAGTGTGCGCAAATTGCAGGTGGCGGGAGATCGCGCAGATGCTGAGCGGCCGGACCGAGGCAGCTGTCAAGGTTAGTCAGGATGCTTGGCGGCCCTGCTGCGCTGCGTGAATTCTTCTCACACTGGCAACGCTAATTGCACACCACAAGCGCCCTGGGCTTGTATCGCACCTATCGCCTTTCTAGGCTGTGGCTACGAGCCCAGCTCCCTGCCATGAGCTCCATGCGCCACAGCCAGCATGTGATTCCTTTTTTCATGCAGAACCGTTGGAACAGCACTATTCGGTCCTGCGAGGAGCACCTGCGCCAGGCTGCGGCACGTCAGCAGGAGCAGCAGGAGGAGCAGGACCTCGACCTTGACGAGGGAATCGCAGTGGACGAGGAGGAGGACGAGGGGGAGGATGGGGATGGGCTTGCCCACGCTCAGGCCAGCGGCGGCGGGGCGCGCGGGGGCATGGGCGCAGAGGGCCTTGGAAACCCGCACCAGGGGCATGCGGCACACGGGGGACCTGGCGGCGGGGCCGCGGCACCTGATAGTGGTGCGTCCACGGGTGCGGCGGGCGCATGGCCCACGCCGGTTGCCCGACCGTCGCCCCTGCGGCAGTACATATTGAGCCTGGGGTTGGCCCGCAAGCGACAGCGGCCCAGGCCAACGCACAGCAGGAGGCGTGCGTCGCCGGCAGCGGCGGCAGCAGCAGCAGCAGCAGCAGCGGCCGCAGACGTGGCTAGGGAAGCGGGCCTTGGCGGCTATGGGAAGGGGAGCGGTTGCGTTGCCATGGAGGGGGCGTGGGAGGCGGGTGCGGGGGCAGGGGATGAGGGCGAGGATGGTGCAGGGCCAGGGGCGCGGGTGGTGGGGCCGGGGACGGGAGGGCGAGCTGTGGATATGGCCGTGAGCGGCAGGGAGGGCCCCATCAGCGGAACCGCCAGTGCAAGCAGCGAAGGTGGGGAGCAGTTGTTTGCGGATTGAATGCCGGGTTACGGATTGTTCATTGGTACCTGGTAGGCGGTAACCCGCATGGCGGTTCAAAGTGATACTCTATGACACGTCCCCGTTGTTTGTCTACGTTCGCCGCTGCATACCCCCAATCGTCACGCCCTGATCATGTGGATCTCTCCCGTGCCTCCAGCAGGCAGCTTCCGCGCGGCTGCGGGCAGCGGCAGCGCAACACCCCCCGCCCCGCCCGCCGCCGCCATTGCAGCAGCAACCGCCGCCTGCTCCTCCGGCACCGTCGCACCGCACCCCACACAGACGATGCTCGACGGCCTTGTACCCTTGCCGCAACTCCACCCCATCACATCTGCTGGTGCGGCAGCCGCCGCCGCCGCAGCAGCAGCAGCAGCACCCGGACCGTCGTTTGCAGCTGCTGCTGCAGCAGCAGCGGCGGCGGCCGCTGGCGCCATGCTGTATCCCAGGGCTCCGGCAGAGCCTCAGCCCTGCAGCGCATCACCGGGCCTGCCGCCTATCCAGCTGGCCTCCTTCCCTTACCCCTACCCCGCCATGTTCCCGTACCCCTTTCCGACTCCCTTCTTGTCAGCTCACCAGCAACAGCAGCAGCTTGCACAACAACATGCAGGAGGCATGCAGTCATGTGGCATTGTTGCGCCAGCGATGCAGGCGACTGCGCTTCTAGCTCCTGGACCAGCTGGCGTCGTGCCCTGCAGTGCCGCCACTGTGGCGGCAGAGCAGCGACTGGCCCTAGCCGTGGGACCGCTGCCAGCCGCCCAGGCGGTGACCGAGACGGCAGGTGCAAGGGGGGAAGAGCGCAGTGCAAAGCGACCACGCTTAAATGCGGGGCCTGGTGTAGATGCGCATCAGCCTCCGGCTGGTGCCATGCAGGAGGCAGGCCGGGAGGAGGCGGCAGCTGCAGTGGGATTGGGGGTGTCCCAAGTCGAGGGCCGTGCGGGGGAGCATGGCGTCTGGGCAGGGGAGCTGCGGGCAGCTGCAGGTGGTGGTGGTGACACAGGGCCTGTAGGTAGCAGCACCTGCAACAGCCACAGCAGTGTCCCCGGTGGCTTGGCCTGCACAGCTGCGGCTGGGGAAGCAACGGGTGCTGGCTGTGCAGCTGCGTCTGCTGCTGCTGCCGCTGCTGCTGCTTCGTCGGTCCGCAGCGTTGGGGAAGACGGCGGCGCAGCTTCCACAGACGTGTGCATGCCGGACTCTGCCAGCGGTGTTCAGTGGGGGCCAGCAGCACAGGCAGCAGCAGACACATCAGGAGCGGGAGGAGGGTCTCATGCTGCTGCGGCAGCCGCCATGCCGACAGCCGCGTGCCCTGCAGGAGTGGCGGTGGCGGTGCCTTTGGCGGCCGGAGGCACAAGTTTTGCACCGGCGTGTTCCATGCGCTCGCCAGCGCCCGTTCCGTCGGCCCTCCCCGCCATAATGTCTTCGCTGCCGTTCCCTCACCCCGCAATGGGGAACCCCTTTCTCGGTGAGTCGCACGGACTGCTGATATGGATTCCCCTGTGTCCCGGCACTCAAGAAGGAGCAATTCGTTCGTAGAAATGGCGTAGAGTACACGAGCATGCCCTTACACGTCCCCTGTAATTCATGCTGCGTGCAGGTGGGCCGTTCATGCTGGACCCGGCGTTCACAGCCCACATGTACCAACAGCACTACCTCGCCACAGCGCACCTGCATCCCCACCACGCCTACGCAGCACCGGCCCAGCCCACTCCGCTTGTGCCCGACGCCGCAGCGCAAGCGGCCGCCGCCACTGCCGCCGCCGCAGCGCACCCCAACCCTCACGCGCCAGCAGCCGCGACCGGCACCCTGCCATCTGCAGGGACCGCATGCCTCATGTCATACCCGTACCTGCCGTACATGCCGCACCCGGCGGCTGCCCTGCACGCACAGCCGTCCCCACCGCCGCCGCTGGCGCAGCCGCCGCCGCCGCCGATGGACCCTTTGGCGGTTGAGGCGGCGGCGGCGGCCGTCACAGCAGTGACGGCGGCGGCGGCGGCGGCAGGCCCGTGCGAACGTGCGCAGGCTGCCACGCCGCCATGTGACGAGCAGCAAGGCGGGAAGCAGTCTTCTGCTGAACCGTACGGTACGGGGCTTGCAGCGGGAGAGCAGGGCGCCGGGACCCTAGGTGCGGAGGGCAGCCCGAGTGCCGCTTTGCAAGGCCTGCAGGCTCGTAGGGAGCAGTGCGAAGCGCAGGGAGCTGCGCCCGCTGGTGCGTCCCTACATGAAGGCCCCAACGCGGTGGCAGCGGCGGCGGTGGCGGCGGCGACCATGTCTAGTGGTGACCCGGAGTCACCGGCGGCGGGTGGTGCTGGTGGACCGAGGATCGCTTCTGGAGGGAGCAAGGAGGGCGCATCTGCGTCCCCTGGAGCTGGTGGCAGCGGCGGGGGCAACAGCAGCACGAACGGGAAAGGGCGCGCATGGACGGAGGAGGAGGGCAGGCTGCTGGGTAAGCGCTGTCTGGCGCTTCGGTTGTCTTCTTCTCTTCGCAGCCTTCCGACTGTTTCTTACCCGCTGTCTGTTGTTCCGTGCTTTGGGTGCTGCATCCGCTCCCCTCGTGTGCTACTGTGGCTATCTACTACGCCACGGAGGGAGCACGGTGTTGCTTACAGCATTACCTGTCAAAGAAGCAGTACACGCGGACTATGTACCGTACTTGTGGGTCCTGGTTAAGGTACGTGGGTTAACTTCTCATGGGTTATGCCCCATGTGCTAACCCACAGTGGAGCTGGTGCGGCACCACGGCGAGGGCAGGTGGTTCAACGTGGCGCAGGACCTGAACGCACGGCTGGGCTACGCACCGCCCTCGGCGGCCTCATCCTCCGGGGGTGCTGCCGAAGGCAGCTCCTCCTCCTCCGCTGCACCGGTGGGCCGCACACCCAAGCAGTGCCGCGAGCGGTGGCTCCACCACCTGAGTCCCAATGTGACCAAAAAGGTGAGAAAGGTCGTACATCCGCGGCCTGCAACCACACTTTCGCGTGTCACTACTGCGCGAATCAACACGCACTGTGCTTATAATGGTGCTTTCCCGGCTTGCCTGGGCACTATGTAGAATAGTCCAGCACTTCTGCCACGCTGTTCTGTTATGTCCCCTTGTGCGCGAAACACAGGCTTGGAGCGAGGCCGAGGAGCAGCGGCTGGTGGCGGCGCACCGGCAGTTGGGCAACCGCTGGGCGGACATCGCCAAGCGGCTGCAGGGCCGCTCGGAGAACGACGTCAAGGTGAGCGCACGGCGCGAGGGCCCCCTCTGTGGGGCCCAAGGCTGGCAGTAACGTATCACGCCCAACACGTCTTGTGAGCTGCCTCCCCCATGTACCGGCATGCTAGGCTCATTGATGCTGGATATATACCAGGCTACCATTAGCGTTGGTAGGGTAGCCCTGGACTCACCTCGCCGCACGGTGTCAATGCTAGCTGCACGCAATGCCTATACGGTCGTACCTGGGCCGCTGCGCCTGCCGTGCCCCTGCCGTGCCCTCAGAACCACTGGAACACGGCGCTGAGGAGGAAGCACCCCTCCAGGTGAGGGGCGGCTCCCACAGATCCTGCACGCACCCACAGGTGCTGCACGCACCGCTCACCATGCTCTGCATGCTACACTTGGCCCTGCCCCTCACGGTTGAGGCTCAACCCGTTCCACTGGTGGCGTCAGCTACTGTGTTTGGAAAAGGCATTGTTTGTGCAGCTTGTATCTGGCAGTCAGCGGTGTAGTAGATTGAGGGTGAACCCTGATGCGTCCAACGTGCTGTCTGCTCAGGTACGAGCACACGCGCCATTATGTTGCAATATTGCTGTATTATGTATATTGCTGTAGCCAGTGGAAGGGTCGACTGGCGGTCAACTCTGGTGGTCCTGCATGCTGCCCTGCAGGTACGAGGACACGCGGCGCTTCAGCGCCCTGGACCGCTACCAGTCCGCGCAGGGCTTCAAGCGCTTCGCCCCGGACATGGAGGCGCTGCTCGTGCAGCAGCAGCAGCTGGACGACGCGCAGCAGCAGCAGCAGCAGCCGCCACCCCATAAGCAGCAGTCAAGCCACAAGCAGCAGCAGCAGCAGCAGCAAGAGGTTCGCAAGCCAGGTGGCGCTGCGCCTAGGCGGCACACGCCGTCTGCAGCTGGCGCGGGGGGAACATGTAGCGGCGGAGGCGGTAGGGGAGGCGATAGCGGCCGCAGCGGCCATCGGGTGGAGGAGGCGGAAGGCGGCAACGACCCTTCACAACTGCCGCGGCCGGCTGCGCAAGCAGCAGCAGCAGGAGCAATTGCGCACGCTGCATTTGATGGCGTTGGGGGCGGTGTGGCCGCGGCACCGGGTGGTGGTGTTGCTGCGCAGCTGGAGGCGGAGGCGGCGCACGGCCAGGAGCCCGGCCAGGCGCAGGCCGTGCTGTTGCCGCGGGCGCGGTGTGCAGGGCCTAGCCGCGGTGCCGCCGCAGCTGCAGCAGGGGGAGCCGGGGCTCAAATGCAGCTAGAGCCAAGCGCTGAGGCTGGCTCAGGTGCCGTTCGTGTGGACGGTGTCTCAAATAGTGGCATTGCCGGGGAGGCGGGCCCCTCTGCTGCGGGGTCTGGTGGGAGCAGTGGTGGTGGTGGGGTGGCGGGTGCGTCGGGAGCTGCTGCTGGCGTCCAGGGCGCTGGCCTGAGGCGGAGCGCACGCAGGGCGGCAGCTGCTGCTGCTGCGGCGGCGGCGGCGACGACGGCAGGTGCACCGGCAGAGCTTGCGGCGCCCAAGGCCCGGAAAGCTTCGGACGCCGCTCCGGTATTCGCAGCGCCGGTACAGGTGAGAGGCTGGGTGATGAGGTGGCAGAATGACAGGCAGGGAACTATTTGGGACGCGGAAGAAAGCATCAGATGGGATGGTCGGGTTAGCTGTTAGGGCAAATCAGAGCAGGGTGGGCCGTCAGCGCTTTTGCGAAAGCTCAAGACATGTGCCACCTACTGGTTGCGCGCGACCTGGACAGTCAGGTAGCATCTGTCTCTCGGGCTTTTGCTGAAGCGCTGACTGCCCGCCGTTCACTGATTTGATCAGGAGGGTTAGTGGCTGGGTCGCGGGTTCAGGGGCATCGGTGGCTGGGTTCTGACTGCCCGCCATTCACTAATTGAATCAGGACGGTCGGTTGCTGGGTCGCGGATTCAGGAGGGTCGATGGCTGGGTTGCTGCCCGGATGGTGATACGCGGCCTGGAGTGGTCTCGAGAACCAAGTATCGCTGAATGAAGGCCGGGCAGCTGGAAGCGGCATGGCCTGAACAATTGTCGATAGCAATGTTGCGGGGGTAGGATGGAAGGGGAGGTTCAGGGCCAAACGTGGGAAGGCCGAATTTGCGTGTCGCCGTGACGCAGATGTACATAGATGGAGCGAGAGGCGCTGCTACTGACGAGCCAGCTGTGCTTTCTTATTGAGTTACTGTACTGCTTACCCACTACCTTTGCAGGAGCGTCAGGCGGAGGGGCAGCATCCGGCCACGGCAGGCGGAGCGCAGCTGCTGCTGCAGCCGCACTCCTTCCACCAGGCTGTGGCAGGTGCGGCAGCGGCGGCGGCGGCAGCAGCAGTGATGCCGCCCGCGGCAATGCACCACCTGCCTCCCACACTCGACAACTCCACTCTGCAGCTCGCAGCAGCTGTTGCAGCGGCAGCACACCACCAGCACCAGCAACAGCAGCGTCAACACCACAGCCCACACTCGCTGCATCACCACCAGCAGCAGCCACACCACATGCTGACCCCGCAGGCGATGGCTGCCGCCGCCGCAGCAGCCGCAGCTGCCGTAGCAGCAGCTGCAGCGGCGGCGGCGGCGGCGGCCGCACCCGGGGGCATGGCCCACCCTCCTGCGCTCACCGGACCGCTACAGGCCCCACACCACCCGAACGCCAACGGCCCCTTGGCCCCCATTCAGCAAGGACACCCGCAGCAGCACTTGCAGCAGCATCCTCAAGCAGCTCCGGGGGAGAGCTTCCTGCCTCCCCTGCTCTCAACCCACACTCAGGTGGGGCTGCAAGCAGGCAGCAGGGTGGAAAATGCGGCAGGGACGGGGCAGGACGCTGCGCAGGTGGCAGGGCGGGTGGGCGGCTGCGGCACCTGCAGCACGAACGAGGGCAACGTGGATGCTCAAGGGGGTGCGGTGGGCGACTTGCCGCTGTTGGACCAGGGAGTGCAGGTCGACATCGATCACGAACACGACCCTGGGGACCAGGGAGAGCACTTTCCGGACTTTTTCTTCGACCCGGCGTGCTACCTGGAGGGCCCGCAGGTGCCCAACGCCACGTGCTTTGAGCTTCTGCAGTAGCGCCAGCAGCGCTGTTGCGGCTCCAGCTCTTGTTGTAGCAGTACGGTATGTAACGTTGTGCTTGGAGAATTTTGAGTGCTGGTGGCGTGGTTGCGAGTCTGTTGGGAGTGGGTGGCCTCGCGGAGTGCGCGGTCGTCCGGGTGTGCACCCCAAGCGGCTGGGCGTGAGCTTGCTGAGCGTGTGAGCCTCTGCTTGCCTGCCTGTCTAAATGCGGTCTGGTGGTTGCGCTGCGGCAAGCAGCCTGATAATGTGAAGCATACATAGATGCATTCACATCTGCTGGGAGCGTTGGTACTATTCCGAGGCGGCCAAGGTAATCGAGCGTGTTCAGCCGTGGCACGTACACGAGGCAGGGACGACCCGCAAAGCCTGCAAGTGTGCAAGGCTGTGGCGAGGGCAAGCGGCCAGGCTGCCTGTCATCCCGGTCCTACACGTCCGCATGACAGCAGTAGAAACGGCAGGGCGTTGCGCTTGCGGGCCTGGGACATTGAGAGTGTTCTTCTTTGCGTCAAGACTTGAACTGCTGAAGTTCTTTGCAGGCCGACCGCTTGCGCTGCACCAGGCCCAGGCATGTGACCCTGTGAAACACCGGTGCAGTGTGGTGTTGTGATGGGCTTTGCAGCTTGTGCGAAGTGCTGCAAGGTGCTGTTCGGATGGACAGAATGGATAGCAAATGCTGTGCAGGCTCTAGGGCTACTCTTCTGGCCTGGACAGCTACCCTTGGTAGGGGCGGGGCTTGTGGGTTGTGCTCGTGTGGGCAACAAGGCCCGAATTATTCAACATGTGGTCGCCAGCGGCCAACCTACGCGGTCCACAACGGGCCAGTGTGAGCCGATGAATTGTATGTGCAGCACGGCTAAGCTCATGCAAGATCTTGTATTTCGCATTGATAGCTTGAGATGCATTGGCAAGTAGCTGCGGGGCATTATTCGGCGTGCATGCGGTGGCAGCCTGCGAGCAGCTGCGGGTGCACTTTGTAACACGGTACTGTGGCATGCCCGATGTTTCTGTAGGCCTTCACCACACTCAATTTGACATCAGCTAATACCTAATACCGTAGTGGCACAAATATAATTTACAAAAATAATTGCTCAGGAGACCTTGTCAATAGAAAATATTAATTGTCTGCGGGTCTGTAAAAAAGTGCAATTAATTGTCGGCTCCCGAGGTGGCGCTAGGAATGGCCCAGAAAGCTCGCCTAGGCCCTCTGCCGGTGTTGCGCATGCTTGCCAAGGCCTTATGTGATCTGTTCCTGCTGGTCCTGCGTGCCTTGGCCCTTCTCAGGGCCCTACGGGCGCTGTTTTGTGGGCCTACACGTGCCTGTCAAAACGGCAAATTAATAGCTGGGGCCCTTGTCAAAAACGCAAATTAATTGCCTGTCGCCGGGCATGTAAATTAAATTTGTGCCACTACGGTAGGACCTTGGGCGAGGTCTTATCTCTATGTACAAAGCGCACACAAGCTGCTGATACGAAGCGATCTGTGGGTGGCTCAACTGAATGAAGCGGAGACGGTGTTGGGCGGTCATGTGCATGTGAACGAAGTGCCTCAAAGGTTCGAAATGGTGCCCCTGGGCACCCTTCAGCTGTTACAGATACTGGCTGCGGGCGTAAGGGGACAAGCATCGGACGGTGAGCCGTTGCGCCCAAATGTTAAAGGGCAGGGCTCAAGGATATGCCCTGTTGCCCTCCCTGGCGGCAGCCGTGCAAGTTCCAACAGCCAACACTGCCAACACCAACCGGAGCTGGCAATGTCACGCATCCGGCTGTGGACTTCTCGTGCCTTCGCACGGTAGGATCGCGGTGCTAACACTCGGGGAATGCAGCTTGGGTATCGGTGCACGGCCACGGGCCCACGGCAAGGGTGTAGCGGCACGGCACACATGGATGCAGGGGAAGTCCCCTGCGTGCATGCATCCTCACTTCGGTTGCCCAGCTGTGGCGGCAGGTAGCATCAGGCCAGCAGGGGCCAGCCAGCATGCACACAGCGGCATACAGCGCGTGTCGTAATACGTTGTCACTCATGGCTGGAGGCAAAGTGTGCTACAGTACCCTCTTGCCGCCCTGCCGTGAAGCTGCCGTTCTGTATGCGTGGGTTCGGACTTAAGAGTGCGACCGTCGGTGTTTTGGTGTAGTGTAATATACTGGTCCCCTGTTGCGTTACGTGCTAGCTTTTGTGGCTTAAGCGTCCGCGCCCTTGTGACATATTAACCCTGCTAAACACAAAGTCGTGACGTGGTAGTGCGGAACTTGGTCTTGACGGAGGTGTGCATGTCCAGCGGCGTCTCCCGAAGTGTATGTATGGATTTACAGTTTTGGCCCCCTTCCAGGGCGCAGCCTCGTCCCATAACGGGGCAGGGCTGGCTCCGGCAATCAGGGACACGGGGTTTCCCACCCCTCTCGCTGTACGGTTAGGAGCCAAACAGCTCCAACGGGTTGGTAGGCCGCAATTAGAACGGGCCTCAAGTTTCACCATATCTCAGCCTGGCCCCGCCCCCACACAGCTTCCCGTGGACGCACACCCACAGAACAAACAGCGTCTCTACCCGTGGCCCCCACCTACCCTCCTACCAGGGAGGAAACCGGACACGAGGCAGCTGTACGGGGGAATTAGCCATAAGCGGCCCCCCGGATGCTGCTTTCGCTCCGCCCCCCTTTTAAACACGTGCGGGATTCCTACGAGGTGTGTGCCTCGAGTGCGGGCCGGGCGGAGCTGCTGGCGTACCTGCGAGGGGATGTGGACCAGTGGCGGCGCATCAGGGCTGAAGGGCCCCCGGAGGGGCCCCTACCCACAGCGGCACGAGCGGCATTGGCGGAGGCAGCTGCTGCCCTGCAGGCGGAGCTGGATGTGGCGCAACTGGCAGGGGGTGGGCGGTGAGGAGCGCCTCGACCGGGGTTGGGGTCGGGGCCCTGGGGATCGTGGCGCAGGGCTGAGGGTTGGGTGTTCCGTGGTTCGTGTAGGCTTGTGCTGGGCGGTGCTTCTGGGGTCCGGTTGGGTTTCAGTCGGGTGGTTGGTTAGTCGGGTGTCGTGTGTGGGGACCGCCCTTTCGCTGGAGTTCTCCTTCCGGGCGTGGTTTCGGGTCGCCGTAGCTGTCAGGAGCGACTTGGTCTTTTGCTGGTCTGTGGAGCGGCCATCACCTTCAGACTCGGGTGCGGCCTCGGGCTGGCCTTGCGCTTGCTGGCGTCTGGCGAGCCGGTGGTGGTGCGGTGGTTCCGGGTGTCTTCTGCGTGTCTGGGTCGGTAGGTTGGGGGTTGGGGGCTCTTCGTCCGTCCACCCCTGCGTCGCTGCTGGCGGCCATGCGGGCTGAGGGTCGCGGGTGGTGTTTTTTGGCTTCTGTCGCCGGTGTCCCTGCGTGCTGGGTGGCGTGTCTGGGGGTCGGTTTTGTGCTGGTCGGGCGGTTTGGCAGGCTGTCTGTCCTGCGTCGGGGTGCTCCTCCTGGGCACAGGGTGGGGTCGCTGTTGCGGTTGGGAGGCGGGGTCGTGTTGCTGGTCTGTGGGGCTGCTGGAGCCTGGTGGACTGCTGGCTTTGTGGCCTTCTAGGGCGGCCCGTCTGAGTGTCTGTCGTGGGCGCCTGTCTCGGCGCCTGCCCGCTGGGGTTCTGTTGGTGCCTTCTGCGTGGTCGGGAGGGTAGGTTGGGGGTTGGGGGGCTTTTGTCGTTCCGTTGCCCTTTCCCTTATCCCTTCTGTTTTTTTTTAGACTCCCCTTGCCCTTGGTGTCTTGTTCTCTTCTCCCTGTTCTGTGGGTTTTTGGTTTCAGGTCCTCTCCTTCTCTACGTGTTCCCTTTTTGCAGTCCGGGGTGCGCTGGCTTTGGACGTTTTGTGGTGTTGATGCTTGCCTGTGCTGGTCGGGCTTTGAGGTCCCGCTGGCCTGTCCTCTCCCGTCTCTTCACCTGTAAACCTTTCCACAAAAAAAAAAACGTGAGCCTGCCACCAAACAAAGGCCCCACTAGCCCCACAGACGCACGCCGCACGGAAGCACCCTCCCCCTCAGGCAGGCAGCCCAGACAGGACAGGCAACGTACATGTACTCAGTTTTTGGGCAGTATCCGCCCTTCAGTTCGTGTTATGGGCATCCGGCCAGTTGCACATAAGGCGGCCGTCCACCACCCGAAGCCAGGGGTGGTCTGCGTCAACCCCGTCCCACCCCGTGCGTGGCACCCCTAGAGCTGCAAAGGCCCGCAGATGCGCCCACATGCTAGCCACCGCCCTGCGGGAGGCCTGCGATGCCAGGGACTGCCACTGGGGGACCGCCGCGCTGCCCCGCAGCTCCCTCATGCGTGCGTGCATAAACTGCCTCCCCACCTCCATGGCTTCCAGTGCCGCCGAAGGCAGGCAAACAGAGTGCGTGCCGCAACTTTGGCGAACGTACCTGAGTGAACTCACCTCACGGTATTCCATATAAATAAAGCTGGGGCATGCCAGCCCTGCTGACATGTGCCGTGCCGGACCACCAGCCGACTTCTCGCCAACGGACTGGGCGCCCACGACCGACATCAGGCACACGTACAGTGGTAACATGCGGCGACGGTCCTGCATTGCTTGAGACGTTCTAATTCTGTATGGGTATTGGGCGGGTGTGAACGTTTTGTACCGGCACTGGCTCCTTCGGTGCGCATGTATGAACCCAGACCAAGAGGGTGGCCGCACGCAGTCGGACTCTCTCTGACACGTGACAGGGGAGGTCGCTCGATATGGATAAGGGTTACAGCCGTGGGCCATAGGAGCATATAAGATATGCTTGTAAAGCTTCACCACGCTTGCTGGCGAGTTGCTCGCACGTCGCAGGGAAGAAGCCGGTAAAGGCGTTGGAGCAATATCATGTTTGACCAGTCTTCCTGCCTCGCATGGCATTTTCAACATATTCAAAGATGTTCGTTTGTTACCTTTCCATGCAGCGAACACTTCATAGACCTGCCGTACGACACCCGCCCGCCACCGGCATGAGACCGCTTGCTTAGTGCAGAGTCCTAGCAAACGCGCTGCCGATGCCCTGCTGCATAACATAGGGACGTGCAAGACTTTTACGTTGTCTTGCCCTATCCATCATCACGTTTACCCGACGCATCACCCACCACTCTGCGCTGATTTTCGCGAACCCACTCCTGGCCGCCTCTTCCACGGCCAGCTAGCACGGTTCTAAGACTGCTTATTATAAGTAGACGCATCGAGAACAGTTTTGCGGCTGTGAGAGAGTACTTTTGACTCGCCCCAGGATGGGGCGACCACCATCTCCAACTCCCAAGTAACGCGGCGTTACAGTTGCAGCGCAGCACGGGGCCTCTCGAGCAGGCCCCTGTGGGCTGCAATGTCACACCAGAAGCAGCAGGTGCGGGCAGAATCACGAGGGAGTTCGGAGGCACACTTGCTCGTCGCGTGGCATGGCATGACCGTCGTGGGCTTGGGTTGATGCTCTGAAGCAACGACTGGGGCATGCCGGAACACCAATGAAAAGTAATAAAATACATATGTGCTTTGTATCTCACCGAAGGGACTGTCTTTGCCGTTTGGAAGCCTGCTGGCACTATTCGGCATTCCGGCGTCGGACCCCTCGTTCAAATTTAGCATGTCGGTCGCAATAGCAGCAACATTTCAGATGTTCTGCTTATACGGTGATGCATACAGGTTCGGAACTGACCCCACTGCACTTGCATACCTGGCGCCCCATCCTGTCCCTACTTGTAGAGCGCCAAGCCTGTGGCGCGACTGCTGCTTCTGGTGACGCTAACTTTAGCATTATTATCTCAAGCATCTGCTCAAGGTAGGCCGGGTCTGCAGCCGAAATGTTGAAAAGCCACTTAGTAACGGCACACATCTGCTCGGCAGTCGTCACAGTTGGCACGCTGAGGCAAGAAAGGCTGAGGCCCACATTCTGTGCAATAACAATACAAATTTTGTGATTGTGACTCGCAGCGCAACGGAAAGCGGACAATCTAAATCCACGGTAAGTCTGCTCCGTGGTCGTTTCGAAGACAGTCTCAAAGGCACGTGCTGAGTGTAACAGATCACCGTCATACGCGGTTGTTTGCGCACGCTACGCATCCTGGTTTTGTGTGGTGGAAGCCTGGGACCCTCATCCACGCTGCAAGGCCGGCTGTTGCCCCAATGCAAGTGGCTTCAGCTGTGGCACCTGAGCTCAAACGTGGGCGCAGGATGTGAACTTCTGACCGACTGGGCTTAATAAACGTGTCTGCGTCCCAACCGACCAGGTTTCCTGACTGCAAATGCCAACGAGACGTCAACTACTCGCCGTACCGCGCCTACCTCACCTCTGCGACGCCGTACCCCGGCGGCGTGGAGTACTGCTTCACCTTCGATGTGGTCACATGCCGAGTGGATAACACGTGCTGCTATAGCACGCTGTACAAAGTGGAGCTGCCTTTTGGTGGGTCTAAGGGCTTGCGGGCTGCAATAGTTAGTGGCTGGCGGTTACGTCTTAGGCCTCTGGCTGCTGCGCCCCTGGGTGGCATCCGTGCAGCCATCACGCTTAGTAAGGGTGCACATGGCGTTGCCTGGGTCCGCTGCTAGCACACGGAACAAAGGTGCATCGTGCATGTAACTTAGTCATGATCTTGGGCACTGTGGCTCGGTTGGGTTATGGCTGGGGTGTGTTGCGAAGGATAGGTTATGGCAGGAGTGGGTTTAGCTGCTCGCACTCTCACCGATGCTGCTTGGGTGCACTGGGCATGTGGGTTATGGCCTGGGATGCGAGCCGTGCCCATGGGCTATCCAGGCAGCTTAACAGCGCACGGCAACACACGAAAGGGCGAGCCATGCCGAGATCTTGAGAGGGCAACCGCGTAGGGACAGGCATGAGGGCGGCTGGGGGTGTAGCACAGCGTGGGGGCTGAGGGTAAGACTCCCAGAAGCCGTGGCGAGGGACTGGGGAATACACCATTGCATGGAGCGTACTGCCACCACCACACGCCCACACGAATTCACCCTTCCTCACAACATCCCTGCCCTACCCCTCCCCACTCGCCAAACCTTTGTTTCTCCCACGCAGCACTGACCTGCAAGGATAGCCTGCAGTACATTGGCTACCAGGGGGGCAACCGCTCCCTGATCTGGGGCTCGGCCTACCCGTCTGCCGTACCCCAGCGCATCGACCTCAAAATCACCAACCTCCGGCTGTCGATCCCGAACGCCAAGGGCCAAGTGCTGTGCCTGGGCATTGCGGACCGCTGCCGAGAGGTGCAGCAATGGTGCTGGCCGCAGACCGGCAGCTGCAAGATGGCCATCTTCAACGGTGACCCCTTCGACTGTTGCCCCCTCCAAAACTTCGCTTTGGCGCCCAGCCCGCCGTACACCGTTCCGCCGCCACCTCCCCCTCCGCCGCCACCGCCGCCACCTCCTCCGCCACCGCCGCCAAAGGCGCGTACACCGCCGCCGCCGCCCGTCTGTACTGCGTGCGCCAAGCTGACGATTACTAACGCCGGCGGGCCGTACAGGTTTGACGGCGGCACGTGCACGGAAGTGCAGGACCTGATTACAGCCTCGTTCAACGACGCGGCGAACAGCGTGGGTGCGCGCATGACGTCACCCTTCAGCCCCACCAACCCGGGGTCGTTCTGCAGCGAAACGGAGATTGTGGTGTGCGGAACGTTCTTCTCTTCGCAAGACGGCGCGCTGATTCAGCCGCTGCTGGACCAAGGCGACATCCTTTTCAACCTCCTGGACCTGATCACCGGTCCCTCGTGTGAGAACCCCGACGTCAATGGCTTCTCATTCGTGGCGGCCGTCGATGCCAACGGCGCAGGCCCTGACTGTGTCACTGGCGCCGCCTCCCGCACCTGCAACGCCTACCCCCACCTCCCCGCCCCCGCCCCCACCTCCCCCTCCGCCTCCCCCTCCTCCGCCCAAGCGCCCCCGCCGAGCCCGCCACCGCCCAGCCCGCCCCTCCCAGCCCTCCTCCTCCCCGCCCTCCGCCACCCCGTCCCCGCCGCCTCGGCCCCGCCGCCTCGGCCTCCGCCGCCAAGCCCCCGCCCCCCGCCCTCCCCCGCCTCGCCCTCCCCGCCCAGCCCCCGTCCGCTCCTCCCTCCTCCCCCGGCCCGCCCCCACCCTCTCCTCCCTCCCAAACCTCCGCCGCCCTCTCCCTCCTCCTAACCCCCGCCGCCCTCCCCCCCTCCCAGCCCCGCCCTCCCTCCCCTCCGCCCCCGCTCCTCCCCCGCCCTCTCCTCCCCGCCCAAGCCCCCGCCGCCCTCTCCCCCTCCTCCGAAGCCTCCGCCGCCCTCGCCTCCGCCTCCCAGCCCCCCGCCGCCCTGCCCCGTCTGCATTAAGGTCGCCATCACATACGCACCCAACGACCTGTACCGCTTTGACGGCGACGTGTGCGGGCAGGTGCAAGACTCGATTGTCACGCTGTTCATGGACGAGGTGGACGCCGTGGGAGCAAGGATGATTGTCCCTTTCGCAGGGGATACTCCTGGGTCCTTCTGCAGTGACACAGAGATTGTCGTCTGCGGTCAGTTCTTCTCGGCAGAAGATGGCATGCTGCTTCAGCCGTGGCTGGACTCGCAGCCCGACCCGCTCGCAAACATCATTTACGTGATTGTTGGCGACGACCGGTGCAGCAATAGCCCCGAGCTCAACGGCTACAGCTTCAAGGTGGAGCTGTTTGGCGATGACCAGTTCTCCAAGTGCCTGTACGGCGACTACGAGATGATGTGCCAGACCACCTCACCGCCACCGCCGCCGCCGCCGCCACCCCCGCCGCCACCCCCGCCGCCACCGCCGCCGAACCGCTCCCCGCCGCCGCCCCGCCCTCGCTCGCCGCCGCCGCCGGACAACGAGTTCCCTAAGTGCGAGTGCGACAAGCGGCCCGGCAGCTCGACGCTGACAATCTCCAACTCCAACGTCACCGACCTCGCGACGGGCATGCGCATGTACTGCTTCACCATCGGAATGACGGCATGCTTGCGGCAGTCCTCCTGCTGCATGCAAGATTTCAGCAAGATCGAGTTCTCCGTCGTGCCGACCTGCGTCAGCTCCGTGGTATACTCGTACCTCGACAACGCCCAGCCGCGCGTCGCGCAGTTCCAGATCCGGCCGTACCCAGCGGTCAAAGTGAACCAGATCGCGAAGACCAACATCGACGCACGTGGTACTGTGATCTGCCTGGTTCTTCGGCCGCCTTGCGACACGCTAGCAGCGCTATGCGGCGGTCCGAACTGCTTATACTCAATCTTCAACAGCAGAACGTCAAACCAGCCCAAGTGCTGTCCGGTTCGCACTGTGGTTGACCCGTTGGCGTGAGTCAACGCTCAGCGCGTTGACCGTTGACCGTTGACCGGAGAGGGCGACCTGCTTACTGGGATTGTGCCATTGCAGGCGCCACGGAGGCTGCCGTGGTGGCATTGTAACAGCAGCTGCTGCGTCAGCGGGGAGGTGTGGGTTGTGGTCGTGGTGTCTGCTGCAGCATTGCATGAGTGCGACGTGTGATGCGGTGAACTGACTTGACGGTGATGATGACGATGCGCATTCATTTTTGACCACCACGCATGGTGTGGGGTTGTGGCTAAGGCGAGGCGTTGGAGCGGCAGCGGCAGCACCTGACGTGTGTGCATTGCTGCATGCACCATCATGGCTCCTGGAGCTGCACTTGGATTGTTTGCCAAAGCTAAGCCACTGGTGACGTGGTTGCATTGCTTGTGCGTACAATGCCCGGCTGTGCCGCGAGGTCAGCTGGGGCAACGAGCTTAATACACGCGCCACACTTGTTGACCTGGTACCACCTTGCAAGCCGCATGCCCGGCCCCGCATTGCAGCGCCCTGCACGACCAACGCCAAGCTGCCATGGGGTGACATGACACGCAACACCAGGTGCTTGACCTGGGATGTTAACACGGGCATTGCTTTGGCTGTCCCTTGTGTCTCGTGAAGCTGTTTCGGGGGATGGACCTTACTGGCATGCTGTAGGTGGCGTCTGGCTGCGCCCTGGCTTCTTACACGTGGGCAGGTGCTGCACAGACGTTATCTCGGCAGAGGGACAAGGTGATGTGTACATGATGGACCTGACTATAGCAGGCGTGCCAGGTGCTTGTGACCTGTGCCCTGCTCGACAATCTTCCTGTGCGTGTGCGTGTGTGCTGTCCAGTGTGGGTGTCCGCAGGCGCATGCCGTTGTGCGTGGGACTGTACAGCTGAAAGGCCGTTCGCGATTGTGCGCTCGGTTGACAAATATGCACCACATACGCTTGTCTGTCCTATGGGGTGTTGGGGTCTGTCTTTTGCGTGCGGGATGTGCGTGTGTGTCCCAAGACGCTGGGGTTCGGAATGCGCTATTCTGTCGCTGATCGTGCGACACGGCGTGTTCCCGACGTCAGGGTGCGCTTCTCTCTACCTCGGAGGCCGGGCGTATCTCCAACTCCAACCGTACTAGCTTCTTCTCATTTTGTGTTTGCGTGTGGGGCTGCGTACATAGTATGACTGACGACGACACGAGGATGGGGGCAAGGCGTTGTGGGTCGGCGAGGTGCAGGCAACAGTGCGTTTGAACGAGGCAATGGCACAGTTGGGCGCGTTGGCCAGGTCTATCGGTAGTCGACCAAGGTGGGGACGTTACCGTGTTCGAGATGGGCAATCGCCAGCGCGACAAAACTGACTGCCTGTTGCTTGCGGTGGCTTATGAATGCTGGGTGCCTGGGTCCGGCGCACTGTGAGTGCTGTGGTGAGTCCACCCCAAGAAGCCTGGACCACATACTCTTTCCTCGTTACATGACCCTTTCCTCGTCAGCACTGGCTGTTTTTCTCTCTCGTCTTGGGGGCTTTTTGGTGTTGCATGTATCGGTGTTTCGTGCCGCACGGCCCACGCAATGATGGGTCGAGAGGGGACACGAGCACCAACTGTAAGGAATAAAGACGACCCTGCGGGCTGGCCTCGGGCAACGGGCATTGAACGCACATGTGTTGCAGAGCAGGTACTGGCAGGTACTGTCAGTCAGTCAGTCAGTGTTACACGGCGAGAGCTCTCCTCTCCGCAAGTGCAACGACCCGTGTACGAGCCGGAGGCTCAAGGGCCATCAGTCTTCATGCAAGAAGCTTGGTTTGTCCTGAACCGAAAAATACAACACCTGAGATTCGCCTTCCGCCTTCCGCACATCCCCCTAAGATTGATTTGAAACACCTGCCGCCTGCCGCTCAGCCCCCTTAATTAGCGTAACACCTGCCACCTGCTGCCGTTCAACCCCCTGAAACAGCCTTACAAACACAACACACACAATCGCCTGGTTCACCTTCCACCTCACTCAACACGCAGCAACTGCACTCAGAAAGTGTAGTCCTCCACCACGCCGTCCTTAACGTACCGGATCCCTACACCGCCGTGCCACTTGGGGTTCAGCCCCTTGCCCAGTGGTCTCCCCTGCTTGAACGTGGCAGTTGCACTTCGCACCAATGCTTCACTACGACTCCCGACAAGGCGGTAGGTAGCATGGCTGATAGGAATAGAGTGTAACGGCTGTACTTCTGCAGCGTGTACTCAATGCGTCTTTGGTCCTTGGTCCCTTGCATACTTCCACCTTTTTGGAGTGACGCGCTTTCCTGCAGGAGCATCCTAACGAAACCGTCGAACAGCGGAAGACAATATGTAACTTGTACTGAGGACAGGAAACAAGCCGCAACGCTGTTGTTTTCGTTTAGCCGCGCGGAGACTGCTGAGCCTTGGGCCCTGGCGGGGACGTTCAGTGGAGAAGTGATTCTAGACATAACTTTGCAGTTGTACAACAGTATAGTTTTTACCTATCGAGTGCACGTCGCTTGTAGCGACGTCCGGAGGCCGAGGGGCTTTTTCCCCGTTCTGCAACAAACCCTGGATAGTGGCACAACTTTCAGCCGCGCCGGGCGCACTTTACAGCGTCCACGTTAATTGCCAGCAGCTCTTGGTAATGAGCGCCCTCAGCAGCCGATGCGGAGTGAGCGGACATCAACTACCAGGTGGGGCAGGTGCAGGCACGGATGCGACGCTGAGCGAAAGGCTGCAAAGCCGCTGCGGCCACTGCTTCCTCTGCATCATGCTTGCTCCGACTTATGTTTGATCTTTGGGTCCTTCCAGATGATACGCAGCCAGCGGCACGCGCACGTATACGCCTATGGTAGGGTTTCGCACGGACCGCCAGGGCCAAACGCCCGGCCCTACTCACATCACCCTTCCAACCGTCACGCCTTCACCCACAGCAGCATCAAAACCACTCCAAGCTTCCAGCAGCTGAAGCCCGCGTGTACGCAGTCATGGGCGCCCACACCAGCTGCGTGGGGCGAGGCTGCGACCCACATGCCGATGGGGGCCCTCCAGGCGCCTCTCCATTAACTCACCGCCATCGCGGCGCCGGCTCCCACGGGCGGCATGTGACAGGGGAGGGTCCCCTGGTGGAGGCCCTGGGCCGTAAGCCCGCGGCGTTCAGCTGGGCGACTCGCTTCCCCGCCAGTGACTGCACGCCGCTGCACAAGGCAGCTAAGCGGCGGCAGACTGAGGTGCGGCACGGACACGTTCACCCCTCTTTTGCGTGTGGAGGAACAGGCAGCTTCGCAGCTGCTGGAATGTGCAAAAGGATGTGGGTTACGGCATCTTGCAAGGCGAAGGCGCCGAGGGCCTGCTGTCGCTGTTCCGATTGCTCGCGTACTCTGTAGGGCACAGCGGCAGATGGGAGGGATGCTACGATGCTACCAACCACCCACCAGCGCCGAAGGCTTCAATACGCTTTTTGAGCAGACCAGGTTGTGATTGTGGTTGTGGGAGAATTCTGACTATCTTTGGCAGTGCACGAGCAGGATCTGCTTGTCACCTCGGCTACACTCCGCCACGTGTGACGAAAGCGTGCGGGGCTCTGCCGTTCCCCAGGTCGTTCAAGCGCTGCTGGCGTTTCTGGCCTCGTCGGACCTTGCCACTGTACGGCAGGCCCTGGCGCCGTACTGCAAGCGCATGCGGCTGGCGCCCCCGGGCAGCGTGCAGGAGGGGCTGGCCATGGCGGTGGACATGCAGGACACCAGGGGTGGGTTAGCACACAACGTGCATGTGTATTATCAGGGATGGACTTGCAGGGCTGCAAAGGTGCTCCTGCGGTGCTACGGGTCATGTTCGACTTGGCTGCCAGCTCAGCACAATGACGTCTGCGAACAGCAACCGTATCTGATGAACCTGAAGTAAATGTGGGCGCGTGCCCCTGCAGGCTACACTCCGCTCATGTACGCGTGCCTCGCGGATGCCCCGGAAGTGGTCAAGCTTCTGCTCTCCAAGGTACCGCACAGAGGGCGGCGCAGGATTAGGCTCCCTAGAATGTGTGACATCGTCCCATGCCCCCGTTCTTACGTCAGCTCTTGCCACAGGCCTGCAGGTGGCATGGTGTCCGTACGCACACCCCTTCGTGCCTGCCTGCCTCGTTGGCTTTGTCTGCTGTACACTCGTTCCGCCCGCAAGGCGTCGACCCATTGAAACAAGAACATGCATCAATCTGCACGCTTCATTCCACTGAAACGCCTTACCCCAGTGATACCGTAAACTCATGGCGCCAGCCTACCTTCCACAATGCCAACCCATCCTTGCGCGCACTGACCGGCCGCACTGCTATCCTCTCCCACAAACCCCAGGGCGCCGACCCATGGGTCGTGGACCGCTCCTTCGGCCGTACGGCGCTGCACCACGCAGCTCTGTCGGGCCACCCTGCCTGCGTGCGGGCGCTGCTGGAGGCCTTGCCGCCCCGCCACGCTGTGCGGGGCAGCACGAGGTGGGTGCTTCCAGTAGTCAGGCACAGCGTTACAGCGGCAGTGGCGGGGGCCAGTGCGCAGCACGTGGTGTGTGGTGTTGCGCTGTGGTGCGGTGTGTTCCTGAGTGCGAGGGCTGCTGGAGGCGCTGCCGGCAAGGCACGCCGTGCGGGGCCACACGCGGTGAACAGTCAGCATCTCAGCGAGCTTGCAAGGGGCAGCGCGCGGGGAGCGGTTGACGTGGCGCGCAATGCGGTTAGCATCGGTTGTGGGGTACAGCACGCTGCGGGGGGCACGCTGCGGGGGGCCGGGGTAAGATGCAAGGCGGTGCTGCTGTGCGCGGGCGCTGCGGGTTCAGCTTCGGCGGCGGCATTTAAGCACTAGCGGCATGGAAGCGGCGCAGTGGCGGGGGGTGTACGGCGGGGCGGTGCCCGGCAGAGCTGCGGCACGCAAGGGAGGCGAGGCACCTGCGCGTTGCTGCGTCGATACACCACCAGTCATCCGTCAAGCCTCCTTTTCGCCGAGGGCCTGTGCACGCCGCTGACGTGCCTTGCCGCCCGCCCTGTCCTGGTGCAGGTACGTCAACGCCCGGTGCGCCGCGGGCATGACTCCCCTGCACTGCGCGGCGCTGTGCACCAACAGAAACAGCACACCCACCAACGATAACAGCAGCAGCAGCGGCGGCAACGGCGGCGATGTTGACGGCAGCAGCGGCAGCGGCGGCGGCGGCGTTGCCGCGGCGCGGGAGCTGCTGGCGCACGGGCCCTCCCTTGGCGCCGCCACCAGCGCCGAGGGGTACCACGGGTGGCTGGTGGTGGAAGCGGGCAGCTGCCCACTGCACTGCGCGGCGCTGAGGGGCGACAAGGAGGTGGTCAGCGAGCTGCTCAAGCATGCGGTGGGTAGGCTGGTACAAGGTTTTTTAGGGGAAGACCGGCTTGGACAAGTCCTTGCATGGGTGCGTGAGCGAGAAACCGCGGCTCGCCAAGTGCGCCGCACGGGAGCCCCACGGTGTGGTGTGTACCTTCTCACCTTGCTCCGGCGGCCCTGAGTCTTTCAAGGCATGTTATGAAGTCAGCCCGTACTATTGCCATTGCTGCTCAAGCACGCGGTGGGTAGGCTCGTGCGAGCCCTCTTAGAATTTGTAGCAGCGCTTGGGCAGGGCCGGGCGAGTGTGCATCAGCAAGAAGGCGCGGCGAGGCCAGCGCGATGCACGGAAGCCCAGCGATGTGGTGTGTGCGTCGTCGCCTTGCTCCGGCGGCCATTGGTCCGAGACATGTCCTTGGCCCGTCCTGCACGTCCTCAGGTCTGCCGTACGTACAGCGGACGGCCGTACGACCCCCGGCTCGCCACCAATGCTTGTCGGCGGCTGCCCTGGGAGCTGGCGGCGGCGCGCCACCCAGACGACGACCAGCTGGGTCGGCTGCTGCACCCCGGCCGCTCACTGAGGGAGGTCCTTGGGCTGCGGTCGGCGGAGGTGCGGGCCATGAGGGCGGCGGCGGTGGTGGGGCCACCGTCATTGGCGGCGCTGGCGGCGGCGGCGCTGTGGGGCAAGCTGGCGGCGGAGGTGGCGGCGGCGGCGGTGGCGGCCGGAGGGCAAACGGTGCAGCGGGAGCGGGAGCGGAAGCCGGAGGGTGGGGTAGGGGAGGCTGCGAGTCCGTTCATGGCCGCGTTAGTGGCGGGAAGAGCTGAGGAGCCGAGTGGGATGTGGCGGGGGAGGTGCAGCGGAGCTGGTGCAGGGGCGGTGGGGGGCGGGGGCGGAGGCAGCAGTGGGGTGCGGATGTGCGTCAGCGGGTTGAGGGTGTGCGCCATTGGCAGGAGCGGAGGGGCTGGGTGTGGTGGGTGTGGTGCGGTCCGGCTGAGCAGCTGCTACGGTAGGAGCAGCAGCGGGTGGAGCAGGCCGGTGGCAAACAGCTTGCTGAGTGATGGTTCTACGGCGGATGTCCCAGAGGACGGGGAGAGGAAGGGGGAGGAGGGGGCGCGTGCTGCAGCTGCTGCTGTCGGCAGCGCTGCTGCGCAGCCAGGAGTGGGTGCCGGGGGAACAGGAGCAGGGGCGGAAGAGGGAGCGGGAGCGGCGGACGCGTGTGGGTGCGAAGAGGTTACCTTGGGAGGGGAGGCGGTGCGGGAAGAGGAGGAGCACGGGGAGGAGGAGGAGGCGATGTGCGGCGTGTGCTTTGCGGCTAGGAAAGCCGTTGCGCCAGCAGGCTGTGGGCACGGGCTGTGCGGAGGGTGTGCCAGCACGCTGGCTGCTGGGGTGACGCGCAGCCGCAAGCCGCTGCTGTGCCCCTTCTGTCGGCAGGTGGTGAGGGGCCTGGTGCCTCTGAGATGAGGGAAGCTGCATGGAGGGCAAAGGGAGGAAACCTGAACGAGGAGTGTTGCCGAGACAGGTTTGAAATGGCATACCCTTGGCTCACAGGTACGAGTGCGGGGGCCAGACGCCAGAGGTGAGCCAAGGCTATGCCATTTCAAACCTGTCTCGGCAACACTCTTCGTTTAGGTTTCCTCCCTTTGCCCTCCATGCTTCTGTATCTTTATGAAGTCAGCTTGCTTCAAGCCGTGGGCTACCAGCTTATGTTGCTGTCCCGCCTGGATGCAGCCTCGTACAGTTGGGTGGGCTGCTTGGGTTGTGACACGGTTGCGCAGTTGGTTGTCGTGGATCGCATACACATGAGAGACTGGTTCGAGTCGTGTTGCATCAAACTGCGATGGTAATGTGCTGTATGAGTATCTGTGCGTTTAGAGATACCATGATTCGAAACAGGGGTACAGATACCCCAGCGTGCGTACAAGACTTTGCTACAGCTCCCATGACCGACACGCGCTGAGTTGTACGAGTCTCTTGCTTGCGAGCTCTCTGCTTTTTAGATGTTTTCGTATGCATGTCGGTAACCAGCTTTCGTAACGGGTCGTAGCTGAATGCGTGCATGACGCTAATGCAGTAGCGTTAGGGAGGCTCCGGATTCTAGGCCCTGGCTTGTGGTTTTTCACTCATTGCCAATACTGCAGCTGTTATGTTCCGGGGAAACGAGGGTCTGCTGCGCTGTTGCGACACGTCGAGTGTGAGGCGTGCCACACGTGCTTGGCGGACCTGCCGCTGCGCATGTCGCGCGCAGTCGATCAGGCGTGCACAGGACAAAGTCTCGGCCACGCAGCTTATGGTTGCTACCATATGATTGACACGTGTTGCTCTTTGCGCGCGTCGGGACACTGCTTGGCTGCCACTAAGTGCAGGACGGTGTGATGCAGTGGTGCGGATTCTGGAAGTTGCTGAACCCCAGCCAGTACGGTGCCCGAGTGCCCAACGGGCGTGTCGCACATCGTGAAGTGTGGCAGGATGGCGAGTGCGCTATACATCAGGGGAGCTCCCCTGCTTGACACATGTTGTGAAAATGTGCGAAGCGCATTGGCCATGCTGTTTTGGCAGTCAGGGTACACAGTTGTAAGGTGTTGCTGGCCTCCGCGCCATGCGCGCGTGCGTTACAAGTAAGATGCAAGTTGGCACCATCCTTTGTGAGATCAGGTGGGTGTCGGGAGCGGCATGATCTGCTGCGGGCATGTGGTTTCATTGTGTATCGCATAACTTGTGCCAGGCTAGGCGCATAAGTGAATGGCGGCATGCAGTTGCAGACTGGGCGTTTTAAGCCCTGTCGGGCTCTGCCGCCCAGCCACTATCTGCTTTTGACGGCCGTTTCATGATCAGGGAGCATCACTGCGTCGATGGCGACCCAAAAAGCAGGGGGGTAGGTGTGACGGAGGTACGCACGCGGTGGACCTCTCCCCGGCCCCGGCCCCAGCCCCTAGGCCCAGCGCCAAAAAAGCGTTCTTCCGCCGTGTCCCATGCAGCTAGCCCTGCCACAACTTTCTGCCCTCCGCTCTGCGGGTAAACCCTAAATCGCTTCGGTGACTGACCTGCTATTGCTGCATAACCGTAGATGCCTTGTAAAAAGTATATGTACTTGTGAGGACCAAGTGGGACCGCAAGCGTCTGGCATGGCCACACGCTGGATGTATGTGACCCATGGGTCAACGAACCCCGTTACACCGCGCTTGCGGGCGCTGCGGCTGGTCGAAGCGCCGCGCCACGGAAGGCAAACCCAGGGCAAACACGCATTCTATCTTGTGTCCTTAACGTTATTACTTTCCTACTTTTGTCGGGCGCAGATGCTTTAAGCCTGTCCCTAAGAGCCCCTCAGACGGGCGCCGAGGTGTCAAACGGGGCGCCTGCCGTGCACCTCCGCCTTCAGCAATACTACCGGGCTTAGAACCTCTTGGACGATAAAACGCGTGCGATTTGACCATGGACGAACACCACAAATGTTCATAGACGTCGTGCGCCTGGAGGTGTTTTGCCGGTAACTCTCCCACCCTAGGCCCGTCAACCAGCAGTGCGTGCCCCGCACATCGGGGCTACTACTCCAAAAGCACCGCGCCGCAGAACCGCAGCCATAACCTTTGCCAACTAGCAACACCGCTACGCGTCCACATTCCTGCAACAAGGCGGGCTTGTGGAGATCCTGCAATCCTACGACAACGAGGTGGCCAACTAAACACCGTCCACAAGCGCACCGACGCAGCCTAGCCGTGCAACGGTCGCTGCTGCTGTCATCCACGCACACCAAATGCGCTGGAGGCTCCCGCGGGTGCCGTGGGCGCCCATCTCCCCCTCAGCAAGCCATGTCTCTAGCATGGCGCGCCAATGGACGAGCGGCGTGCCAGTGCTCTTAGCAGCCGCGTGCTGTTGCCTCCTGATTGCCGGAGCACTAGCAGCAACAGCCGCAGGAGCTGCTGCTGCTACTGCTGCTGCCACCGCAACCGATGCTGCCGGCCTGGCGGCCACATCTGCTCCTATCACCCCACGCGCCACCCCCACCGCCACACACCCCACCGCCACCAAGAACAAGGGCACGCAAGCTCCCGGTGCTGCAGCACCAGCTCCATCGGCGGATACTATACCAGCAGCACCAGGCCCCATTCCAACCCAAGACCCAGTCCCACTTCCCGTTCAGGACGGGTTACCGGACAACCCGCCGGCGCCAGGCTCTGACCCTGCCGCTACGATCATCCCTACCCCTACCACTACCCCTGCCACTACCCCAACTCCTACACCCACAAGTACCACCTCCAACGGTACCGGCGAGTTCCCCAAGGTTCAGGCCATGGCTCGCCCCCAGTTCACCACGGCCTACACCAAGTCCACCGCTGCTGCTGATCGCTCCGACAGAGTGCTGTTGCGCCCGCCGGCGGAGCTGCCGCCACGGCCAACGCCTGCCCCCAAGTCGGAGTTCATCACCATGTGGGTTAACTTCGGCAGGCGCGGGGCGTTGAAACCAGACCTGTTCACATTGTACGGTACCTAATTGTGTCAACGCATGCACCGTTTCTCTCATTTCAGTAGCGCTCCTGCAAGGCCCCGCACTGGTGACGCTGAGCGTGCGCTGCCGGCGCGTGTGCTTGCTATTGCTGCTGCAGTGCGGCTCCTAGAGTTATCCCACGCATGGCCGACGCCCCTAATTTGCCCGTGCATGTGCAGCCGCGGGACGCAGTTCCTGGAGAACGGCCGGCCCTTCTACTACATCGGCTTCAACGCCCACTGGCTGCCCAATGTGGCCAACTACGAGCACGAGTGGGGCCGCAAGCAGATCGTGCACTTCATGCAGAGCGCGCAGGTGTGGCGGTGTGGGACGCGGGAGGCGGGGTGTTTGAGGCGGTTGGGGCTGGACGCAACATGCACAACTGGCGAACGCAACATGCACAACTGTAATTGTAACATAAGAGTGTACGGGTGTGGTACGACAATAGAAGGTTTGGGAATGGGAACGGTAGGGACGCACATGTTTGTCGAAAGCCTTCTTACACCAGGACGCCTTTCCTCAAGCTTTACCCCTGTGCTGCCTCATGCACCCTGAGCGCCTGCACACCTGTGTGGGCCACACTAGTGTCCATGTGGATCACACGTGTGTCGTACGGTTGTTACACTGCTACGCCGCTCCGCAGCTCCGCAGAGCCGGCTCACGTGTGTGGATGGCCCGTGCGCGTTTGCAACAGGCCCTCAATTCACGCATTCAGTACCGGCCCAGCGGCCATTACCTGCCCTGCCCCGCCCTGCTTGCAGCGCCTGGGCATGCGCGTTGGGCGCTGGTGGGCGTTCAACAAGGGCATGCCGCTGAACAAGGGGGAGTACGACGAGGACCAGGTTGGCGGGGGACAAAGGTGTGAGGTGGTGGGCTAATACACATGGTAGCAGGGTGCGTGACTGTGCAGCAGCCGTTCAACAAGGGGAGCTTGGCACGGAACTAACCGGTCAGCGGGCCCGCATGCTGGTCATGGTGGTGGTGGTGGTGGTGGTAGAAGGGGGCTAATGCACCTGGCAGCTGGGTGCGTGGCCGTGCAGCAGCAGCGGGCCGTTTGGGAGGAGTACGACGAAGACCCTGTGCGTGCGTCCTCGGCTTACTTTTGCACGGGCGTCAGGGCCGTGCGCGCATTGTAGGGGCCGGACCGTGCTGCCTCACCAGTAACACGCTGCCATACAGTGCTTACTGCGCACCCTGGCCCCCCATGGTCCTGCGCCTAACTTCTGTGCGCATGCCTCACAAAGACGACTCTGGACGACTCCAAGACGCACACATGTAATACGCACAGCAGCGGTGGCCCATGTCCCGTCTTGCCCACATCCCACTGCGACAACAGCACCACAACCTGAATCCTGATCGCCAATTCCACCTGCCCACCCCAGTTCCTGGGCCTGGACTTCACACTGTACGCCGCCTCCAAGTTCGGCATCCGCGTCATCCTGGCGCTAACCAACCTCTGGCCGCAGTACAAGGGGCCGGAGCACTACCTGTACATGGCCACGGGAAGCGCAGGTGCGCGATTGTGGTGCGTCTCAGGTGGAAGAGAGCGTGCGTGTGGGTTAAGGGCCTCCTGCACTGGGTGCACAGGTGCATGGGCCCCTGTACATGGCAGGTGAAATGAAGTTTCACCAATGTCCACCGCTGGGTCATGGTTCTTGGGTCCGGATTCTCCATGCCCACCGCTCCCTTAACCCACGCGTGCAGAGGGCAAGACCGTGCTGGACTACTACCGCGACTCCGCCACTCGCGAGCTGGTCAAGCGCCACTTCGACGTCGTCGTCAACCGCGTCAACGCCTACAGCGGCGTGCGGTACGGCGACGACCCCACCATCATGGCGTGGGATGTCATGAACGAGCCGCGGTGCCCGGGTGAGACACGCATGCGGTCCAGTGCACAGAAGTAACGCGGAACTTTGGTGTCCACCAGCTCCCTGCCGCCCCACTTTCCACTTTCCCCACAATGGCCACCTTCCCACGTCCAAGCGCTTCCCAATGAGGTTCGAGTGAGGTTTGAGCCTCCTGCATTGCTCTTCTCCTCGACCTCCGTAGGCTGCACGCCCGAGGAGATGACCGTCAAGCTCAACTGGCTGAAGGAGATGGCTAGCTATCTGCGGAGCATCGACTCCAAGCACCTCATCACACAGGTACGTCCACCTATAGCCACACCGATGCATGCAGTGAGTGTGCAGCAGCGTCGTGCATCTATCTCGGTAGGCGTCGGCCGGCCCATGGGTCAGAGGGCCTTGCCCATAGACTGCTGACGCCTACCTGTGGCTCCTACTGATGGCTCCCACCCGCCTCCACATGTCCACAACCACTGTACGGTCGCTATTATCCCTGAGCATGATCTTTACACTGTACGCCCCTGCCCTCCTGACCTCCTCAGGGCGCAGAGGGCTACTTCGCCAACGACCCGCAGACCAACCTGCAGCTGCTCAACCCCGGGGCAGGGGCCGAGTGCGAGGGTAAGGCACACAGCTGATAAGCCACAACCAATGCCATACATTGATCCCTACGGCACAGCACCCACCGCCAAGTACCGACTACGGGCATTTCCTGCAACCCGGGGCGGTAGCCCCGGCGACGTGAGCAGAGTGGACACCGCGCGGCGACATGTCATCCCAGCTGGAGCATTGCGGACACGATGACATCCGCATGACAGGCGTTGTCGGGGCTCGGTGTGGTGGTACATACCCGATGCGAGGCAACGTCGTTGGACGTTGCTCACCCTTTGTGCCCCCACCCCAGGCGAGGACTGGGTGACCACGGTGTCCATGCCGGAGCACGACTTCGCCTGCATACACGTGTACGAACGACAGGTGCGTCGTACAGGGTAAAGGAGGGAGGGAAGCTTTGGAACGGGCGAAAAGGGTTGTGAAGGGGTACGAGGTTATGGTATTATCACAGGAAGGCGGCGGTTGCGGGCTGCAGGCGTGGGGGCCGGGCGCACAGGGGGCTGTGGTGCATCCAGTGCGGGGTCAGGTGTGCTATAGGGGTACCTTGTGCACCCTGGTGTCTGAGCGTGCAGCACCACATAGGGCAGGGGGGTTTTCAGGCGGTTGCCTGGACGCGGCAGGGCTGGGCATACGGACAGTGTGGCATGTACTCTTCCTGTTGCCATGCTTGGCCTTCCCGTCATCCCCAGGTGGAGGAGCTTCCGTTCGGCAACGTGAAGAATCCCGACTGGGTCAAGTGCGACTTCGTGTGCTATATCAATTGGTGAGGCGTGCTGGTCATGCAAAGGCCAGGGGATGGGAGGCGCGCACGTGGCCCTGCCGTCTGACGAATAGCGTCTGAGTACATGACACGTGTTTCGCCCCACGTAGGGTATCCAGTGCAGAAGCTTTTTGGATGGGGCTCGGTGTGAAGGGCAACAGCTTAAGTTCTCAGGGTTCCCGTGCTGGTCCGTGCCGCAGGATGACGCGCTACATCGAGGCGCACGAGCAGGTGGCCACGCAGATCAACAAGCCGCTAGTGCTGGAGGAGTACGGCCTCACATGGTGGTGGGACCCAAAACGAGCGAGGCTCAACTGCCGTGTCTTGACCAATCTGGGTTCGTTTCTACCGGTCTATGCTGCATGTGGCAGTTTGTGAAGCCCAGTGGCGAGGTATGGTACGGCACACGCGGCTTTGCGTCTGGTGGTAAAGGGTTGCAGCTCGCGCCAACTGTTCATTGGCAGCCATATATATGCCCGACGCGCTGCATACCTGCATGAGGCCGCACTGGTGAGGGCGCGTCGGCATCACCAGCGCACACGCTCCGCCCGCTGCCGCCCTGTCAGACCTTACCCTGGGACATGCGCTCCCTCGACCCGTCCCACAGGAAGATGTGGGAGTACGATAGGCGTGTGCTCTTCCAGGTGAGGACAGGCATCCGTGCGGTCAAGCAGCAAGCGCAAGGGCGGATACGCCCTGCAATATCTTTGCTGCTCTTCTGAAACGATTGCATGGCAACAGCAGGCATCCTGCACGGCTTCAGCGCTACGTGACCATCTGCTGCGCACTAGGCGTTGGGACATGGACTGACTCATGCGTCGACGACTGCCGCATAGGGTGCAGCGTTGCAGGTTACGCTGGCAATTCGGCCCTGCGCACGCCGTAAACGGGATAGGTTGACCACTGTCATTGCACTGCCACCGTGCAGATCACCTTCGAGCTGCTCATCGACAGCCGCAAGCGTGGCGGGTCCTTCGCGGGCGCCCTGTTCTGGAATGCAGCCGCCAACTTCACAGGGGACTACGACGGGTGCGTGGGGAAGGGTGTTAGCCAGGGGGGAAGGGGCAAGCACGCACCCATGCATGAGCCCAACGCGTTCACCGGCATGTAAGGCCAACGCTACAGCATTACACACAAGGAAGAACACACAGGCCGCTGATTGTACAGTCCTGCCTTTCCATCTGACAATCATGTATGTACCTTTTTGACACCGCCGCCCCTTTCACCCCACCCTTACCTCCCCTCCCACCTGTCCAGGTACAACGTGTATACCGACAGGTGGTCCAAGCCGGTGGTGCAGCCCGCGCCCTTCGACTACGGCCCCACTGCGGGCAGCCTCATCCCCGGGCCCAGCCCCGAAGGCGTGATCGCCACAACCACCAAGGCAACCGTCGCCGTGGGCGCACGGCGGCTCCAGTCGTACATCCGCATGGACGAGATCCCGCAGGACGAGCTACATCCCGCTCTGCTAGACCTCATCGGGAATGGCAACTTGGGGTTTGGGCCTCAAGCTGAGGAGGGCGGGGGCGCGGGTGGGGGCGGGGGTAGCGGCGGAGGGGAAGGGCTGGAGGCGGGTTTAAGGAACGGGGAGGGAGGAGGCTGCAGGAGCAGATGCTGGAGCTGGATGGGTTTCGGAGGGCGTGGCAACGGAACGACTGCGCGGTGCGCAACTCGAGGGTGTGGAGGCCGCCGGCTATTCCCAGCCATGTCAACTATTCGGCGTACAGGCAGTTTGTGGAGGGGCTGGATGCGGTGGATATCATTGCGTGGGCGACGAAGCAGCTGGAGAGGGCGGCGTAGAGGGAGCGAGGGGTTTAACAGGCCTGGGACGGAGAATTCATTTCTCATGTATGGTTTTACAGTTTACAGTTTACAGGCCTGGGACGGAAAATTCATTGGGCGAGCTGTGTACGTGTGTTGTGCAGGGCGAATGAAGGGATGCGGTGCGGGCGTGTACGTAGCTGCAATCAACCAATGAGGTGAACGACAGCGGTGGGCACGCGTGGTGACCGTTACGACGTTACATGGCGTGACGTGAGTGCCAGCAGGAGACGGGCGCAGTGTAACCCTCAATCCTCCTCTGCCCCATGAAGACGCAAAAAGCTCTGGTGTCACTGTCCAATAGGGCTTCCGCAAGGCGCGAGCGGGGAGTCCAGGGGACAGGTGAGACTGCGACGTCTCTTGAGTCTTGACGCACTAAAACGTTGGCCTCCACCTGCCACTGCGTCAGTGTGACTGCTTCAGTGCGTGCAATCGGCCTTGGCTTTGTATCGGGGTGGTGGGTGTGGAACGACACCCCGACCGGAAGGAGTCTCCTGTAGAAAACCAAAAGCATTGCGGTTACATGTAGCCTGAGAATGCGGTAGGTCAATGTGCACGAGCCTGCGTAAGCAGCCGTCAGGTTGAGCGTGACACGTGTAGTTTATGTACAGTTGGTTGACCGTTGAATAGTCAGTCCGCCAACTGTATGCGCGTCCTGGAAAACCTGCCAGCCCTGCCACTGTCAGATATATGGCAATGGCGCTTCGCGCTTAAACAGCTGAACGAGGCCGCAGACGGCAAAGGTACGGTACCTCGATACGCGCGCTGTGTCGCTGTGTTCTTGCTTGCCAAAGTCAAAGGGGCCCCGATGGATTGTTACAGGTTTTACAAAAGAAATGAAGCTCACTGCTGAGACCTGCCATGCGTGTTGCGAAGTTCCGCCGACCCGCAAAGTTCTTGCTGCAGTAGCAGTAGCAACAGAAGCCGGAGGAAGGCTGGAAAGGCCCGAGACGCTTTGCGGCATGAAACGCGAGACACCCAGCAAATCAGCTTACTGTGTGAAGCGATACTTACTCATGCAGTCCTGCCGTCGCGTCAGAGCCCCAGTAGCAAAGTCAGAGCAAAGTGTCGCCTTTGCCGCCTTTACGCGCTGCCTTGTGAATCGTATAAGATAGCGGCAAAGTTGTTTCGCTCCACTGCAAACAAGGATGGGCACCTTGCCCAAGGGCAGGCCCATCGGCCTCCTGCACAGCGTAGCATGCCTCACGGCGGTCTTCCTTTTACAACTATCACAACACGGAGCAATGTCTGTGACGCTGAGAGGCGGAGTGGACTTGCTGGACAAGCGGGTCGCAGGTACGCGGAGCTGTTGCGTAAAGGAACCAAGGGCAGGTTGCGCGAACGGCTTGCACGATTTGCCTGCAACGGAGGAGCATATCCGATGGAGCCTGAGAAAATTGGGATTGCATATGTGCATGCCCGTGTCAAAGCGTTCCCCTTCAAGACAGCCGGCGCAGCGTACGCCAGCGGTTTGAACCTTGGCCTGCCCTCCACCTCAACTTCCCCCCTTGCATTGGCAGACACGCTGTCGTCCCGGAAGCTCCTCGTCGACAGCGCGAGCTCGCAACAGCATACCATCGCATCCCAGAAGCTCTCCTTCGGCCCCCCTGACGTCAACTTCATGGCCACGGAGGGCTACTTCAACCGCTCCGCCCTTACTGCCGCCTACGAGCCAGGCTCGCCGCTCCTTGACGAGGGCATGGACATCTGGATCATAGCAGGTAAAGGGCCCCCCCTCCCACCACCGACCCAACAGCATCCATCTACTCGCTATCCTTACGCGAAACCAACCGCTAACCTGCCTGCATTTGGCACTCGTAACCCTGACCACCTCCTGCCTCCCTCAACACCCCAAACTCACAGGCCAATCCAACGCGGTCGGCGAGAACCCCTACAACAAACACCTCCCCTGCTGCCAGCCCGTCCCCGGCAAGCTGCTTACCTTCAACATGCTCAACAACGACGCCAACGCCTGGTCCGATGCGGCGCCCTGCGTGGGCTGCATCAGCCGCGGCGCCAACCCAGCATGGAGCGTGTCGTGCGGCCCCGAGCTGGCCTTCGGGCGCGTGCTGCTGCAGTACGGCGTGTCGCGGAGGGTGGGGTTCGTGCCCACGGCCTGGGGCGGCACCAGCCTGCACGACGACTGGTGAGTGCGGGCGGAATGGGCACAGGGCTGAGGAGGTACAGAGCGGCTTCACAAAACGGAGGGGGGAGACATATAGGCCGTATCAGCCGGAGCTGTCTGCGTTGGCAGGTGTTGCGGTATGAGCGTAGCTAAGCCAGACAGGGGAGTTCTATACGTCCCCTGAGCTGAGCTGTGTCTCACAAGCGCCACTGACTTGCGAATGCGTGTCCGCACTGTGTGTACGTGCCCGCAGGTGCGTGGGCTGCAAGTACTTCAACGAGATGGTGGATGCCACGACGAGAGCGCTGGCGGCTGCGGGGCCGCGCGCCAGGCTGCGGGGCATGATCTGGGTGCAGGTGGGGCGGGGCAGAGGGCATGTTGGGTGGGATGGGGGCGGATGGGGTGTGGTCTGGGTGCAGGTGGGGCGGGGCGGGGCGGGGCATGTTGGGCGGTCTGGTAGACACGGGGCGCGGGGGTGTGGGCTGTGCGCAAGCTCTGCTGGGACCTGCTCCAACACACAAGATGAGGCTTTGGCAGATGCATATTGGGGCCCCTAACGAGTCCTTACGATTCGCTTCCCACATACTGAGTCGCCCAGGTATGACTATTGCGCAGCTGGCTGCTGCAGCCACGGGGTCAAAAGCTGCAGACATGGAGCAACACTTGGTTTGGCGCCAAAAGCTGCGCGCCCTTGCAGCTCATCCAGACGTCACATTTCCATATTCCTCTGCAGGGCGAGTCCGACACGGGCATGGAGTGGGACGCCAACGATTATGCCACCAGCTTCGGCCGCTTCCTGGAGGCAGCGCGCAGCGCCTTCGCCGACAAGCACCCCGCCCTGCCGGTGCTCATGGGCGTCATGTCAACCGCCAACCGCCAGCGTGTCTTCCCGCACATCAACACTGTACGGCAGCGGCAGTTGGAATTCACAGCGCCTAATGTGGTCAAGGTGGACATGGAGGTGGGTGCGCTTGGTGACGGTGTGGGACAGGGGTGTGGGACAGGGGTGTGGGACGGGGGTGTGGGACAGGGGGTGTGGGACAGGGATGTGGGACAGGGGTGTGGGACAGGGGTGTGGGACAGGGGGTGTGGGACAGGGGTGTGGGACAGGGGTGTGGGACAGGGGATGTGGGACAGGGGTGTGGGACAGGGGTGTGGGACAGGGGTGTGGGACAGGGGTGTGGGACAGGGGTGTGGGACAGGGGTGTGGGACAGGGGTGTGGGACAGGGGTGTGGGACAGGGGTGTGGGACAGGGGTGTGGGACAGGGGTGTGGGACAGGGGGTGTGGGACAGGGGTGTGGGACAGGGGTGTGGGACAGGGGTGTGGGACAGGGGTGTGGGACAGGGATGTGGGACAGGGGGTGTGGGACAGGGGTGTGGGACATGGGGTGTGGGACAGGGGTGTGGGACAGGGGTGTGGGACAGGGGTGTGGGACAGGGGTGTGGGACAGGGGTGTGGGACAGGGGTGTGGGACAGGGGTGTGGGACAGGGGTGTGGGACAGGGGGTGTGGGACAGGGGTGTGGGACAGGGGTGTGGGACAGGGGGTGTGGGACAGGGGGTGTGGGACAGGGGTGTGGGACAGGGGTGTGGGCAGAGGGCAGGTCTAGGGTGCCGCGGGTTATGCATGCTTGTGCGCCGACGCACAGTCCTTGGTGCCGAATGTCGCCAGGGCAATAAAAGAGATGAGTGTGCGGGGGCCTTGCATCCATTGAGCGTTCTTTGCACGGATTTTCGCAAGGATTAGGCCCGGGAGGCTTCCACGCCTCATCCCATCAGTGGCTGTGTCCTCCAGGTTAGCCTCACACCCGACCTTGATGCCCTTCCCTTCCCACAGAAGTACGAGTTCTACTCAGAGACCCTCCGCCACGCCTACAACCCTGAGATCGTGTTCCAGGACGTCAGCGTGCACCTGACCAAGCGGGGGCAGTGCGCCATGGGGGGCGACATGGCCACAGCGTACGCAAACAGCGGCCTGCACCACTAGGCACGACAGCAGGGCGGACCTCCAACTCCTCGTCCTAACTCCTAGCAAACCTAGCAATGGGACACGGTCACGTGATCCCGTTAGATTGAATCCAATAGACACGGGCGTGGCCTAGGGTGCTAGTGCACCATCTGCCTCTGCCACGTGCCGTTTTCCTAGCTTTCCCCGTAGTCTGCCCACAGTAGCGCACAGTCATCCCATGGGATATGCGCCGAAGGGACACGGAGCCTATGCTTTGATCGTGGCATTTTGGACCCGTAACATGCTCATCGTCATACGTACTATGTGGTGTGGGGTGGACAAGAGTCCACGGCGTGTCGCGCGTTCTGCATTCATGCGTTAGGCTCGCTCGACAACCTGCGAGCCACCTAGCCATCCCTTGACCTGTTCATGCGTGCCCTGCGTGCCCTCCTGTCCGGGGGACGTGGTGTACTGCCATTGGTTGGTTCAAGGTTGCAAGGTTCCATGGAACTCAGTTTGTGGCTGTATATGGTGTCTGTTGAGGAGAGGCGATACGTAGTGATTTGGTGTCGCACGTGTGCGTGTGCGTGTACCAATAAAGGTCCTTTTGCGCGTGTTGTACTGCCGCACGTGTATGCCGTGGGAAGTGCTTTGTGGTGGGTGTCGTCAAGAGTAACACCTTGATTCTGCACGTCGGGCGTGTCTTGAGGTGAGTAGAGAGGCTGAGTCGAGAGCAAGTTGTTTCCCGAGGTCTGGCGGTGTGGAGCGCTATTGTGGACTTTGCCGCATGTGAAGGTGTTTGGCGCATGAGATGTCTTCATGTGCCGCCCCGAATGAGCCCTTACTATTGCAGGGCAGTCGCAGGGGCACAGGTTGCAGCTGGGTGCATGACGTTTCTTCATGCGCCGCCCCGAAGAGCCTTTGCTGTAGCAGGGCAGTCGCAGGGGCGCCACCCAAGAGCATTGTGGCAGCTGGGAGGCTTGAAAGGAGTCATACGTGGTCACGTAGCTTCCTTCCTCCGGGGGCTGTATTACTGTTCTCGAGGGAGGACGGCCAGTGCGGTCCGTGCTTAGCGGTTGGCCCGGCAGCCTGCTGACACACATTTGGGTGGGCGCGCTGTGGCTGAGATGCTGTGGCTGATTTTACTGTGATGCTGTATGCGGTATGCACGCCGGCAGTTCCAGGTGTGAAAAGGAGGCTGTTTAATGCAGTGGTTGATGACTGCTGTATGCTTCCGGTAAATGGCTCGCTCGCGTGGTGCTGCTGTTGTCCCCACGCACGTGGTCCGGGTGGGCATGCATGCAGCCGTTTGAGCATCGTAGCTAGAGTTACACTCGCCCACACATCAGGAAGTGTAACGGCGGACGCCTGATGACATGTGTGATTTCATTCCCCTTCTGCTGGCGGCTGGCTCGCCCCACTACTCTTCTCTTGGAGAGTGGAGAGTGTTATGAAGCGGTCTTGCGCTTGCGCATCCGCGCTGTCTTTCAGATTCACATCCATGGATTGGGTGGTGGACCAGTAAGGATCGTATTCCCTCAACTCCATTGGCGCCAGGGGAAGGGAATTCCCCCGTCATTTACCTCATTTTTCGAGAGCCCAGTCCCGTTCCAACCCAAAAGCAGAGCCGGCACGGGCGGCACGTGGTTCCCACCATCTGGTTCCCACCCCTCTCGCTGTACCTGGGTGTGTACTATGGCAGGTACTATTCTGGCAGCAAGTGCCCTCCGCTTGGCCTGCAGCGATGCGTTGCTACGAGGGGCGTAATGCACCCTTCTGCCGAAAATCACTAGGATAATGGCTTGAAGGTGGGGTAGGTCGTGGGTGCCAGTTCTGCACGGCCGGGTTGCCGTACAGTGCACCTCGTTATACAGCCAGGCGCCAGGCACAGACCGCGAGTTGCACTTTCTGACACAACAAGTACAGCCCTAGAAACCAGCTGTACGAGTGAGGGTGTTGCCATGCAGCCGAGGCTCAAGCATGTAGCTGGAGGCAACAGCTAGTTAGTGCAGGCTGGTGCAGGCGTTGCAGGAGTCCGCTGCGCAGCAGCTTGGCAATCCCCCGGCGACGTGGAGTGACTAATGTGTGCGCCCTGGCGAGTCGCTTTAGTCGGTGATAGCCTGCGGTGCCGGCAAGCTACAACAGTAACAGGGTGGTCCAGCGGGGGGTCCCTTGTCCCCTGGTGTCGTGGTGTGCGGGGTTTTAAGCCTCGGGCACGCTTGTCAAGGCTGGTCCTCTCCCCAACAGGTGCAGGCCTGTCACGTGCCTGTGTGACACGCCAAGGACACCGAGGGTCCATTTTGGACCATCGGAGGTTTGCCGCGCAGCTGTTGGCAGCCCGTGCCGTACCGACCATGCCGGGAAACCATTTCAAATAGTAGCTGCATGCAGGAATAAACAGCGTGCCAATGCAAGTACATAGCGATATCCGCGTTGCAGTAAACACGTTGCAACATCAGCGCAGAATGACGCGAACAAAAATGACAGCACGCGACAGGCAGCGCGCGGAAGAAGCAGCGAGCGAAGCAGCATGCTATGCTTCAGCATTGCAGAATATTGATGTGAACGCCAAGCAAGTAGCTCCAGAGGCTGCGCCTCCAAACGGCCCGGCTCCAACGTGGGGTCCTGCGCATGTCACACTCCGAAAGCCTGCTGACCTCGACCAGCTGCTGCAGGTAACGACGTGGGCAGGATGCCTGTATTACACAGCAACACGGCATCATCATATGCACATCAACATGCAGGCATCAGTGTCGTAGTGTCGATACCGTTAAGCCAAGTTGGTCGATGTGCTTCATGTCGCAGCAAAACGCCACGTTGGGCCTCCGGACTGTGGAGTTTGACCGTGACTTTGGCGTCCGTGACGAGCACATTATGCGGCTGGTGAAGGCCGTGGGCGGACAACTGACCACGCTTCGTCTGGGCAACTCGGACACTGGAGACGGCACTTGGCTCACAGGTGGGCTCTCGGGTTGTTCAAGGGGAGCCCTCCCCCGGCGGCCTTGGGGTAGCTGTGTAAGCTCCTGCTACTGCAACTGGACGGCCAGGTGACAGCTGGGGCCATGGCGGTCCTACGACGTACTAGCAAGCGCGCATTCCAAAGGTGTGGAGCTGTGGATGGAGTGACACTGCTACTGCGGGTGGCCGTGCCGTGTCGCCCTTGCCACGCCCACACATCGCAACACTGCGCTTGCAGCACCGGCCGCTATCAGCACGCCGCTTCTCCTCACCCCTCACCCTCTACCCTCCCCTCTCTCGTACGTCCCACCCGGTCGCAGGCATCCACGACCACATCCTACCACCCTAACACCCCAACGTTCCCAACACCCCACATGCAACCCCGCAGACAATGCACTGCACGCCATCGCGCGCCGCTGCCCCAACCTGGAGGTGCTGCAGCTGGCGTCCTGTGTCGGCATCACGGGCGCAGCCCTCACGGCCGTGGTGCAGCAGGAGCAGCTGGCCGGGCTGAGGGAGCTGCACCTCACAGGACACGACCGCACGCACGGTGGGTGGCCATGCAGTTGCGGGAATACCGGTAGTAGAAGCAGGAAGCCAAGAGGTGCTGGTATTAGCGGCGCCAGTAGCATGGGCGGTTACTATAGGTGGACCGCAGGAGCGTTGCGCGCGTCGGGGGGTGTCGTACCCCATGGATGGTCCCGGCAGCCAGCGACACTGTACGGGCTGTGCTCCATCCCATGCGAGCTGGGGTTGCGGGAGCGGCAAGGAGCGGAGATAGGTGTGGTACTGCACATGGACATTGGAGCACCTGTGTTATCGTTCGCCGCTTCCTGCGCAGCATCACCATAGCACTTGCACGCCGCAAGGTGTACCCAAGGGCACGTCCGAGCACCTCGCACACCTCGAGCCTGACAGCTCCACACCATAGCGTGCGCCGCAGGGTGTATCCCACCACATCGCTGCACGGGCCTTTGTCAGAAGCCCCGCTTCGTAGTGGCTGCCATGTCCTCCCCATCAACCGCTTCCTGGTCCACACGCTTTCCTCGCCTCGCCCCATCAGGCCTGATACCGCCCGCTCGGCGTAGCCAACCCCGCTTCGCAGAATTCGCACCCTTTCATCTCGTTGAAGCTGCTTCGATCCCCCGCTTCCCGCTTTGCGCAGGCAAACTGAACGACAAGGCCCTCAAGGCCCTGACTGACGACCCCTCCGCCATGCCCGACCTGCGCCGCCTCTACGTCACAGACCAGGGCGTCACTGACAGGTGCGGGCACGGCGCATGGGCTCCACTGCAAGGCCTGGAGGTTGATCCATCAGGCAGCACCCATACGGTGTGCCACAGGACTGACAAATGCTCCGTGCTTGTGGGCCACTGTGTATCAGCGTGTGCGGGGTGGGCTCCTTGACGCAACGGGAGCTTGCAGTGGCTCAAGCGTGCACGCCGCGTGCTGGCTTATACACACAACACTAACGCACATGCGTTGTCTGTTATTCGCGCGGGGTGTGCCCCTTGATGCAACAGGTGCCTGCAGAGGCTCAAGCGCGCGCGGCCGGGCCTGGCGATACAGGCGGGCCAGACGGACGACGACGACTCGTACGCTGGCTACTGCGTTGCGCGGGCGATGGGCGGCTGGGGGCACGGACTGTCGTACTACTAGCGGTTTGTCGCAACATGGCGGTCGGCGCGGGTTGTGGGACTGAACGGTAGGTGGGGATGCGCGGGGCTGTTGCGCAGGCAGGGGATAGACGGGGTCGGTGACGTGCATGGAGCTCGGGTTTGTGGGGGGCATTGGGTTGGCGTTGAGCGCCCGTAGGACCTACGGTATGGGGTTACTGCAAATGCATGGCAACTTGCGTGTGGGGCGAGGGGGCAATACCCAATGTTCTCCGGCAGCGGCAAGTAATGGGTTGCTGCTGCAAGTATCATTCACTAGTACACTGCCCGCATGCGGTACACTGCCTGCTTCCAGGGTGGTAGTGCCTTGGCGTGCGTGTTTTGGCTGGCGGCTGCCCGCTGACCAGCGCCGGTAGGTGCTACAAGGGGAATTTATCGGCATCGTGACGGTAAAGCAGCAATAGCCAGGTTGCGAGGTAGAACTGTAAGCGGACAGGGAATTGAGATCGTTGTACCGTGGTTGACGGTTGGTATCCTGGTTGGTGTTAGCACCCAGGAGCGGCAATAACAAGCATCTGTGGGAGGTATGGCATGGTAAACACGCGGCGTGCCTGGAAGTGGACATGGTTGGTGCTGCTTGCCGAGGACCTGCATACAGCACAACGGGTATGAACAGGGAACTCGGATAGGAAGAACTTTTTTTGTGTGTTAACTTGCGTACATTGCCAATTGGCCATTACGTGAATAGCAGCATGCTGCTTTATGTGCATGGCAAGCGCTGTGCGCACCAGTGTTACGCGCAGGCTTGACGCTGCTATTGCAGCCATGGGTGCTCGGTGCCACCTCTTACCACACGGCATGTCACTGGGTACCGGCGACCAGGGGACTCTTCATGGGAAGCGGCACCATGCGTTGCCGTCAAGGCTGGCAAACCTCCGGTCTCGGCTTTCACAGGAGGCTTGCAGGCGAAAGGCATTTGTGTGCGATGAGCGAAGTCGTGTCGATATCGAGCTGGTCGAGGCCCCGAGGCCGTGCCTCGAGTCATGCCCGTGCTCGCGTGGCCACGTGTGTTGGACGACTTCAACCTGTCAACCGCACGACTGACGTTGACCATGCGTACTCACCCATCAACTTATTAAGAGCTGGCATCTTTTCTGTAAAACATCGCGTCAGCAACAGCCCCGAGCCATGACTACCGCTTTCCGAAACTGGCGGGCAGGATCCGCGGTCGCCGCTGCCCTGCTGGTTGTCCTTCTGGCTTGCAGCCCCGGCGCAGGCGCGCGGCGCGTTCCGGAAGGCCTGACGATGCAGCGCGCCCCACTAGACAATGTAGGCACCTCAACTGAGTCCATTCCGCACAACCACGCGCTTGCCATGGCTGGCGGTGGCAACGAGGACCGACCCACGGGTCTTTGGACCCCGAAACTCACGGCCCAAACCTTTCAAAGGTATGCCACCACCTATCCGGGCACAAATCTTATATATCTCCTCATATATTTCCTATTCATGCCGATAAATCGCTTGCCGAGGCATCAACGTTGCACGTGGCCGCTGTAGTTCGTGGGCCGCGGGCCGCGGCCCGGGCCCAGCCTGACTGCCCGACGGGATGACTACTCCCTGAAGCCCTCCGTAACGCTTGCACAACTTGTAAATCGTTGCCTTGCTCCAGGCGCCTGATGGAGCTGACCGAGCAGGCCAGGGCGGGCTGTGGCCGCGCGGCGAGCCGCTGGGCGGCCCACCTGCGGCACCTGCTGCAGTTCGACGACACTGGGCGCGCCGACAGCTCTGGCGCCTTCAAACCCCACGGAGATGTAAGTTCCAATCCAGCTGCCACGGCCTTTGTGGGGCGTAGGGTTTTTCAGGGTCTGCATGGATCTGCGTGGCACTGCCGATAACGCTTTCGTTCATTCCACGTTGCCAGGCTTGCCAGTTGCCACCCCAGCCAGTCAGATTCGTTCAAGACCTTGCATCCCCGCTGATGCACTGTCTCCCGTGCATGCTACCCTCAGCACCGTGCCCTGTTACCTCCTACACACTAGTTGTCATGATCGCACATCGCGGTGCTCGTTCTTTAGGGCCCCTAGCCCTCCACACGTACCCAGTAGGGTCTGTAGCTGTAACTGCAACCTTCTGGGCAGGCATGCCCAGCGCACAAGCCCATTGCAGCTGCTGCTGACCATCCACCCACCGCCCTCCCCGGCGCCATGCCTTGCTTACCCTCTACCCTGCCACTCAATGCTTGCATGCGTGACTCCACTCTGCACGCCTCAGCCCCGTCTTACCCCCTAATCTGCCACGTGATGCTTGCATGCGTGCCCAGTACTGCGATGCCACGTGCGTCCAGATCTGCACCAAGCACCCCTCCCTGGCGCTGTCGTACGGCTACACCTGCGGCTACAACCCGTACAAGAAGTGAATCCATTGAAGGATTTGGGAGCCTCGGGGCCGGGACAACAGCAAGAGCAGTCCTTTGTTGGGCCCTGCGTGGACCTAGGACCTGGGCGATTGCGGCTACAATCCGCACAAGTGACGGCACGGAAGGAGTGGGACCAGAAACACAATACGTAGAGCCAAATCCAGCCATGATGCTTACCGTGGATGCCAAATTCCGGCTGCACATTGATATCACTAATTGGAAGTGTAAGGGCCCTCGTGCCGCTATTCGGCACGGGGGCTTGAGGGAGTTTGGGGGGTTGCCGTTGGCGGTACAAGCTTATTACTAGGGCTTTGACTGGGTTCTTGATCCACATGATGGAGGAGTCTATATTGTGCTTCTTCTGTTGACGCGTTGACTGCATGTAATAATAGCGTTCGCTGCTATGTTCGTCGTTATTGTTGCATAGGCATGCATACATCGCGTTGTGTTGGTATTTGCCGCCCTAACACCCAACCGTTGACCGGGCTGGCCTGGCAACCCTGCCTGGCATTGCACAAGCCGCACACAGACGGTCCTACGGTACCTGCGAGTGTCCAGGAAGCACTCATTTGCATGCATGGGGCTCTCTTCCCCTGTGTACGACAGCTGTACGACAGTTGTTATATTGATTCTTGTGTACTTTGGGACAGGCACTGATGACGTGAGGCCGGAGGACGGCAAAGTCCAAGCTGCTTTTCGTTCCATCCTGACACCGTGGCTACTGGCACAGTTGTGCACTGGAAGGTGCGTGGGTGTTGTAGCTTGGGGGCATGTAGCCTTGTACAATCTTACGGTAGCCGGCCATTGCATGCATGACTGCTGCCTTACTTGCCAGGTGTGCAGACGTTTCGTACATTTGTTCATGGCTATGTGTTACGTCCCTGACATGTTCATTTGGTTGCATGAAGCTACTTTTGGAGCTCGGTTGCCCCGTGTTCTCACAAGTGCTGACCTGGGGTTGTGGTGTTGATGACCTGCGTTGCCCTAGCTAGCGAGCTGCTGAAAGCACGCACGCAAGACCCCGCCCGGCATGGGGGGCTATGGAACCCGGGCTATGGGGAGTGAGGATGCGGTACTGTACCGGCACGCTGAGCCTCTTGGTTTTACTTATAGTTAATATAAAGCGCACTGCGTGCTACGTCCTCAACAATACAGCCGCGCAACTGCTCGCGAAACGGAGCCGCGTTTGTCATGGGCAGGACAAGGGCACCCGCTAGACGTGCACAGTCTCACTGTATGAAGTAACAAACACTGGAGCAGGTAGCAACATTATGGATGAGGCCCGCTAGGAGCCGCGGCCTTCTCCAATGGCAGAGGACAGGGCTGAGTCGCGTGCAGCGGAGGCGCTGGAACGCAATGAACTAGGACAGCAGAGCTTGAATGAGCAGCTTCAAAGGGTTTTCCCTCTCATAAAGGGGCTGGTGTACCACACCTCGGATGATGCGTCGCGGTGCCAGCGGGTGCGGGTTGGAGACCAGGAGACCGTGGTATGGAGCAAGCCAGAGGACTTCAGGTTCAGACCAGCTGTCGACATCGAACCAGGCATTCCCGTGCAGCAGCTGTTCGACCCTGACAACAATCCCGGCGGGGGTCAGCGAGGCGGCAGCGCCGCGGTGAACAGCAACACCGCCAGGTGTATCGCATTTGGACTACAAGTTGCCGGAAAGCTGCCTGGTGGCATGTTGGTGGCCCTCCGCAACAGGCTGCCAGCGGTCGGGGGCAGCGTCACAAACCGCGGGCGCGCGGTAGCCTACCTCGACCCGGAGCAGTCCCGGAGGGTGGGTGGTACGTTCCTGGCGGACTTTCAGTACGCAGTAGTCCTGGGCTGTACACAGGAGGCCCCCTCGGGTGCGGGCGCCGTGCCCCGCAAGCGGCACAGCGGCAGCACCGGTGCGGCCACAGGAGCGGCACCGCCAGTCTCCTCCCAGGCAAGCACCGCGGGGACAGCTGGCTGTGGCTGCTGCGCTGGGCCTGTTGTTCGCGGCGACCAAGCAGGCGGGCTGCCAGGAGACGGCGGGGAGTTCGAGAGCAGGATGACGCAGCAGGTGGTCATGGGGCAGCTGGGGCGTCGGTGGGAGCGGCCAATGCAGCGGAGGCAACAGCTGGCGCTACTGGCTCGCAGACCGGAGAGGACTCGGTGGGCACGGTAGCTGGCGCCGTGTCCGGCAGCAGGTATGAGTGATGAGGGTGCATGGGTGCTCAAAGACACCCTGCTTGCTTGTTGGGGGTGGGGTAGGGGGCAGGGCTATAATGCCGGTGTTCCTGCAGCCTTACCACAGGGATGGCGACGGGAGCAGGGGGGCATGGGGTGTAGTCGAGCGACATCCTGCGGCTCGTGGCTGACCAAGCGTGTCAGGCCATGTGTCATGCCCCCATCTCCCCACCGCAGCTGTCCTGCAACGGTGGTCATGGGGCGTCGCTGGGCTGACCCCGAGGACGTCCTGACCGTTCGCTTTTACGGCCACTGCCACCACCTGGTAACAGCGTACACCAGGCCATCCAGGGGCCCCAGTGCCTGCACCGGCTACCTGCTGAGCGTGGCCAGGCTTCTGTGTCCCGGAGGTCGGTATGGGTCCACTGCATGGGCGGTGTGTGGGCTGTGGGGTCATGCAGCCACAAAGAGTGTTGCAGTGGCTTCTGAGGATGGAGTTTCGTGTCCCAGCAGGCTGAAGCATGGCCGTATCCCATGATTTGCAGGCGCGAAGCCCATGGAGCTGCAGGAGGCGCTGGAGGCCAAGGTGCGCGAGATGAACCCCGACGCGCTGGAGTACGGCAACACCGCCGTGGTGCCGCGTTCCGAAAAATTCCGCAAGGTACGTGACGTCAGCGCTGCCTGTCTGATGGCCCTACAGCCCGCGTGCATGCTACACGGTACGGCCTTGCTATCTGCATTGCGCCGCCTAGTGTAGCCTACGCCATACTCACGCTCGGACCGCGTGGATAGTGTGGAATGGCACTCGAGGTACCGTTGCCGCGACACGGAGCCATGGTTGGCGCTGTGTGCAAGTGCGGCGCGGCTTGCCCCCTTGCTGCAAACGCACCCGACATACAGGACTGCACAACAGACAGGCCGAGAGGCCACACAACTAACCAGTAACATACTAGCATACTTCCGACGCGCAAGTGTGTAAGCTGGACACAAGACACTCTCTCTCCAATGCTGGAGCAGACAGCAAGGGCATGGGCCATAGGCCGTGTACACGAATCAAAGCCCACGCAGGGAGCATGGCAGCTGTCCCATGGGCCCCTCACGCGAACTCTTGACGGCTAACACACGAATCCACGACATTGCCGGTACCAATATTCACACTATTGTACAGCGTCCTCGCAACTACATTGCCGGCAGGATAGCGTGCTTGCTTTGCCAAGGTCCCATCTCCAACATGCGCATAACGACGGCGTGTGGAACAGTGGTGCCGAGTGCTGTGCTGCTTCGAAACTACATGAGCAAACAGCAAGGCGTGCTGGACTTTAGGCCGGTCAATGCTGTGCTGCGAAGGGGCGTGCTAAGACGCATGCATGGGGTATGCGCCCCGTAGCATCCATGCGCGTATCCCGGCCTGTGGCCCCTGTCACGTCCATGCGCGCGTCCTTTGCCAGGCGGCATAACAACAAGTGCACTGCTTGCACAACCACAGTCGGCAAATTGCGGTGCTGGCGGACGAGCGCCGCACAGCATGCCACACAAGAGCACCTCACACCATACCGTACACACTTGGTGCCACCTAGGTCAGGTCTATCGTACCATCGTCCCCGTCCTCGTCCCCGTCCCCGCCCCCGTCCTGGTGTCCGCCGAAGTCGGCGCTCCCTCCGCTGTCACTATCCCCGAAGCCGCCTGCTCCCCCGCGACCTCCGCCAGCTACCCCCCGACCGGCCCCAATCCCTCCCGAAGCGACCAGCTTCTCCAGAGCGCTGTTGCGTGCAATTAGGTCATCCCTTTCTAGCTCCAGCGCCATGCACCGGTCCTCCTTCTCCTGCAGCTGTTTCAATGCGTCTGCAAGCTGCCGTCTGCAGTCGCCCTGCGCACTCGGCGGCCTGGGGAGCCCGGGAGGCAGGCCACCCCGCGGGTCTGCTGGGCCGCCACGCTGCAGAACATCCGCCGCCGCCGCTGCTGCCGAAGCGGAAACCGACCTACTGCGCTGCAGGCTACCGGACGGCCTGGCGGACCCTGAGCCGGGCCTAGCCACCGCCCCCGCCGCCGCCGCTGCCGCCACCGAAGGGGACGCCGACCTGCTGCGCTGCAGGCTGCCAAACGGCCCCGCCGCCCCCAGGCCTTGCCGGGTCGTCGCCGCCGCTGCCACTGCCGCCGCCGAAGGGGACGCCGACCTGCTGCGCTGCAGGCTGCCAGACGGCCCCGCCGCCCCCAGGCCTTGCCGGGTCGTCGCCGCCGCTGCCACTGCCGCCGCCGAAGGGGACGCCGACCTGCTGCGCTGCAGGCTGCCAGATGGCCCCGCCGCCCCCAGGCCTTGCCGGGTCGTCGCCGCCGCTGCCACTGCCGCCGCCGAAGGGGACGCCGACCTGCTGCGCTGCAGGCTGCCCCCGCCGTACACCCCACCGTACCCGCCACCCTGGTCAAACTCTCGCCTGCTGCGGCGCCGGCCACGGCCGCTGCTCCTGCCGCCAAGCTCCTCGCTCGCGCCCCCGCCACTGCCCCTACTGCCACCCCTGCTGCTGCCCCTGCTGCTGCCCCTGCTGCCGCCCCTGCTGCTGCCCCTGCTGCTGCCCCTGCTGTAGCGCCTGCCGACCGCGTCGTACGGTACCCACCCGGTCTTGTGACCAGGGGGCCCCTCCCTGGGTGGGTTGGCGTCGCGCCACCTCGCCTGCACCGTCGTGAAGGTCTTTGCCCGCCTGTCGACGGCTACGCTGCTTAACCCAGACACCAGGGACTCCCTCGACGGGCCGCTGAAAGGGCAGGAACAAAAACACCGATGCCGGCAAACTAAGTTCACTGTCGCATGCGTCAACGGGGCATGTACCATCCAGCGCGCTCATCGCATAACAGGCATGCAACAGACACGTACCGCACAGGCATATGGGCCACCACGGCCTTATACGATGGGTTGAAGGTGGCCAATAAATAGCATCTCAACCGCGTAACTCACTCTTTGTGCATGTGCCCGGCCAGCATGTTACGCGCCATGTTGACCATGCACTGCATGGCTGTGTCCACGAGGATGCGGTATGGGCACGGGGACGAATCCGGGTCGCGGGGATTGTGCGTCTCACAAGCGATGTGGAAGACCGGGGGCTTCATGAACCCGCCAGCTGGGGTGGGGATGAACCGTTCGTCCTCGTACTTGGAGAGCTTGAGGGGGCTGTGGCAGTGCGGGCACTGCGGGGAGGGACACCGCAGGACAACAGGGCAACGGGGCAGTGCGGTGAGAGACCGTTTGCAAAGCCAATGTTGGGGTGGCAAGGTCATGCGCCTTGTCAGGGCTGTCTCTTGCACCTTGCGTTTTGCTGTCACAGCACCTTGTTTTAACCGCACATGAACGTGTGGCTTAGTTGTGTGGGTGTTACGTATGAACCATGAACAGGTCACGTGCGTGTCTTGACACGTGTGTGTGCGTGTGGACAAGCCCACGGGTCAGCAGACCCGTGGCCGTGTGCAGGTGGTTGTGAGCCTGCTCATCGTGGCTCAGATGCCACGGCCTCGGCACTTTTGCCCTCCCGCGCGCCGCTGGGCCGCGCCCATTCGGAGGCTGTGCTCTCTGTGTCGCCAAGCCGTGAGCAGCCATCAGCAGTATGCAAAGGTGGGTCAGCTGCTGCTTTGCTGGGCGTGCGGTGGCATGCTAACCCGCTGAGCCAGGAAGGTGGAGAGGTGTTGGAATCCACGGGCCGTTCCGCGCGCTCAGTTCGCGGATGGCCATGTTTTCGGGGTAGCAACCTCGGTGCGCGCCGGGTGGGCGCCGTCAGCACGCGCGGGCGCTCCTGCCCCCTGATGGTGACTGCGAACGCATGGGCTGCGTGTGGGTGCGCACGTACGGTGGCTGTGTTGTGGCTATGTGCAACTCCCCCTCTGCCTCCGGGCACGGGGAGGCCGCGTCATGAGTTCAAGTGGTAGCGACGTGGAGTCTGAGCCTCGGTGCCCTGCTGCGCCCAGGCGACGCTCCGCGTCCGTGCCCAGGCGCGTGCTGCATGCACCGTCTGGGGCTGTTAGGATCGTGAATCCGCCCCGTGCTGGGGTTAACTACCGACGCTCTGGCTCCGACATAATGGTTAAGGAATACGTGTGCCCGGCTGTGCCTCCTCTGCCTCAACCAGCCGCTCGCAGGGGCCGCGCCCCGGGGCACAGCGCCCACCCAGCCGAATCGGGCTCTTCGCATGCCGCATTTGCATCGGCCTCTTTGTCAGCTCACCTGTCTGATGCTGCCTCCGAGGTCGCCGCATTGCAGCTAGCGGCCCAGCTTCAGGTGTTGCAAATCGCTCCTGCTCGTGAGGAGGAGCCCGTGCCCTCAGCATCGCATGTCAGCCTGCTGTCCCCGTCGGGCATTGCTGTCCCCCAGCCTGCTCATCGTGGCTCAGATGCCACGGCCTCGGCACTTTTGCCCTCCCGCGCGCCGCTGGGCCGCGCCCATTCGGATCAGCGAAGTGGCGTGTCTTTACTCAGCTCTCGCTCAGCCAGCAAATGGGCGTGACAGCCTGTTGCCAGCCGCGCACATATCTACCCCAGGTGAGGGAAACTGATAACGGTATCTACGAGCGACCGCATTGATGCCCTCGACCATGGGAGCCACGACCAGCACGGGTCCACGAACCTACCCGACAGCCACGCAGGATGACCGCTGCCAGCCTCGCGCGAATGGAGCCGTCTGGTGCTGGATCCGTGTAGAACCTGGGGTTCAGGATGTCGACCCTGAGGGCAGCAGGGAAGGCAGCAAGGGCATTTGCTTCAAACGGCGGCGAAGGTACGGTCATGACTTTACCGACGCATGTGGCTGTAAGCGCACCTCAACAACTGCGTCGCCGTACTGCCACGAGGTGCACCCACACCTACACGCGGTGCTTTGGGGGACTAGGTAAGGCTCCTCGGAAGGACGCCCGTGGCCCCCCGCGCCCCGCCTCACCCTACCCCATCCCGCCCCACCGCACGTTGGCACTCATTCACCTGTTCTTGTGATGGTACATGATTTGGTTCAGCAGCTCTCGGAACCGCTCGCAGCATGTTAGGAAGGCGGTCCCCGAGGCTTTTGCGCTGGTACCGTTTGGCCTGGAGGGCATTACCAAGGGAAGGGATGGCAGGGTCAGCGCAAAAGCAAACGTCCAAAGCCGTGGTGATGGAGAGGAGTGCTGCACCGACGTGCTGGTGATGTCCTTATCAAGAGTCGACACCCTTGCATAACGACTGTAAACGTGGAATTCAAAAATCCACCACTGGTCCCAGCGGCACCTGCTCACCCGCGCGTCATGTTCGGGCGGGGGTGGTACTTTTGCGGCTCAAGCACGTACACCACGCCTTGGAGCTCCTCCATCTCAGCCACGACGGCCTCCAGGGCTGTGCCCTCCCACGGGGGAGGCGGCCCAAGTGCGTTCCCGCCCGTACCTGCAATGCGACAAGTCCAAACAAGGGCGCGCTAATCTCGGTCTTTCCATTGCACAAGCCTACACCAGGCCCTTAGACGCAGTGCACGAACCACGCCTTTCTGTTCCAAGCCATGCATACTTTTCGACATGCTAACATGGACATCTCTCCTGGTCGTCAAGGGGGCCCAACTGCGCTGTGCACGCCAACACATGCAGGCCGTGCTGTGCTAGGACATGTCCCGGCAAGTTGCTTACCCTCGGGGTCTTCTGCGCCGGGGTCGGGCTCCAGGCCCTCGCTGTAGTTGTACTCGTGATCGTGATCTGCGGCCATGCGACCGGGGTGAAGGGCGGGTGTTACAGGACGTGCGCCAGGGACTCGCTTACACCAACCCAGCCGTGCATGATCGCACGGCCTTCACCCCAACCCACTCAGCCCCGTCCCCGCCCGTGCATGTCGGGCACGCTCCTGGTCGTCAAGGGGGCCCCACAAGGGGCCCCACTGCGCTACGCGCGCCAATATACGCAGGCCGTGCTGTGCTAGGACATGTCCCGGCAAGTTGCTCACCCTCGGGGTCCTCTGCGCCGGGGTCAGGCTCCAGGCCCTCGCTGTAGTTGTACTCGTGATCGGGATCTGCGGTCATGCGACCGGGGTGAAGGGCGGGTGTTACAGGACGTGCGCCAGGGACTCGCTTACACCAACCCAGCCGTGCACGATCGCACGGCCTTCACTAACCCACTCAGCCCCGTCCCCGCCCGTGCATGTCGGGCACGCTCCTGGTCGTCAAGGGGGCCCAACTGCGCTGCGCACGCCAACACATGCAGGCCGTGCTGTGCTAGGACATGTCCCTGCAAGTTGCTCACCCTCGGGGTCTTCTGCGCCGGGGTCGGGCTCCAGGACCTCGCTGTAGTTGTACTCGTGATCAGGATCTGCGGCCATGCGACCGGGTGGAGGGCGGGTGTTACAGGACGCGCGCCAGGGCCTCGCTTGCACCTACTCAGCAACTGGCAGACTAGTCCATCCTCCCAGCCCACACAAGTTACCAGTGGCACCAGTGGCTTCGCGCCACAGGACTACCCACTTTGCTGCTGCGCTGGTGGCACAAAGTCATCGTAGTCCTCTCCCGCCCCTGCGTGCTGTTGATGTGCATCGACTGCGTCTTCTTCTTCTTCCTGATCATCTTCTTTAGCTGCACAGGCGTGAATAGAGCAGAAAAAGACGGGTCATGCGTTGCCATCCTGTCCCTCGAGCCCCTTCGTTAGGTCACAACATCCTGCGCCAACGACATACGCGCCAGCCCCACCGCGGAGCCATCTGAGGACATGTTCGCCTGACATTCTCGCTGAGCGGGTGCAACGTACAAGAGGGTAGAAAGCCCCACGGCGGCTTAGGGTTTTACACGTGCCCTAGTGAGCTGTTGGCGATCGAGGAATGCAAAGCCGGCAGTACGCTCTTGGCCAAGCAGCCTTGACATACGACCTTCTCAAACGCTAGCAGGCGCCGATGTGACGGCACCGAGGCATCGAGGCACCGAGGCGCCGCGTCACAGGTCATCGGTCGGCTGCCAACGACCTTGGACCCTACTTGTGTGTACTTGTTTTGCTGATTTGTCTTATTAGGAAATGAAGACCACCTATTCCTTAACAAGGACAGAGAAGCCGACGAGACGACCGCGCTTCTCTGGTCGGCTGAAGAGGTAGCCACTCCTCACAGCTCGCACCTTACGCTTGCAGCGCTTGCTTGCGATGAAGCCCTTCAGCGATGGCCATCTAAGTGCGGACTTGAATTCAATGTGAGACTGTGCACGTCTAGCGGGTGCCCTTGTCCTGCCCATGACAAACGCGGCTCCGTTTCGCGAGCAGTTGCGCGGCTGTATTGTTGAGGACGTAGCACGCAGTGCGCTTTATATTAACTATAAGTAAAACCAAGAGGCTCAGCGTGCCGGTACAGTACCGCATCCTCACTCCCCATAGCCCGGGTTCCATAGCCCCCCATGCCGGGCGGGACGCAAGACATTGACGCCGCGCCCCGGCGTACCAATAACATTTTGCATGTGGGGCGGCTGTCCTGTTGAGCCATATTGCCTCGCTTTATTGTGGTTGACACGCACATGGCATGCCCGTCTCGCCATGGGGCTGGACGGCGGTACACGGAGCGTGTGGCCTGTGACAGTGTTGCTTACGGTTGTGAGGCTCGCCGACTGGAATGTTGCTGCAGGCGGCTGCACGGCCGTGCCTAGACATATAGCTCGTTGACGAGGCCACGCAAATCATGAAGTAATGCCAGGGAAAACCCTATACCACCACAGACATTGCTGGAACACACTACACATGGGTTGCTAAGTCGTGGGCTGAAAGTAAGGACAGCCCGGCCTGGCACCAGCCAGGTTTCCTGCACAGGTATGGCCTGGGGATGGAGCTCCCTTGTCCGTGGCCACCTCAATGCCCACGGAGTGCAAGGCACAGGGCCGACCGCAAGCCCCAGCCAGATCGTGCAGCGGTAGGAATATGGATATGTGACAGCAGGGGAGGGCTCTCCAAAGTCGCCCCGGCCGTGGTTTGTACTAGGCCGGCAGCAGTGCGTACCGCACGTACTGTGCGCGCTGCTGAATACAACTAAGTGCTGTATCTCCCCTGTCACAGCATTTGGCATTTTGTGTTATATTCCAGGTGGTGTGGCCACACGATCCTTACTGGTCCCGACCACACCTATCAGGAATCAATCATGTAGCGTTGCGTTGCTGTTGTACAGCAACAAGAAAACGTCCAACCTTAACAGGACAGGAAGTGTCCCACCATGACTTGAAATCCTGCTCAAAGCAGAGCCCACTGCTAGACCGAAGGTCGTTATAAGCAGCGCACTCAAAGACCACATGACATTCATCCTCAGGCTTTCCAGCAGTGCACCTTTTGCACACACGCTCACTGCGTGCACGTGCAGTGTTCCTATACACCTCCAAAGGCCAATTGCAAACACGCAACCGCATGATGGCATGAACCTGATTAGCCGGCAGGTACACACGCTGGTACTGACACGTGTCAACATCACCAGAAGCGTCCTCGTCACACGGAGGAGGCCCCATCCACTGAACGTACTGAGACATGGTAACACCAGTACTTTCACAGTAATCGCGCGGACAGCACACGTGCCAGACACTTTGCACTGCTGTACCCCTTGAGTTCGCGGGTGCGTGCATAAGATGAACGCACACTGGTTTTGGGTCCATCATCACTTCTCTTGAAGTTGCAGGGCATCAAATGTTGCAGGGCCCGGGAGGACGCGCGGAGGGGCCGGGGGGGAGGGGGAGGCGGCCCCGGCGGGCCGGGTGACACGGTGGGGGCCGCCGATCCGGGGCCGCTCCCCCGGGCCCCAACGCGCCTCATTAAGTCCTCAAAATGTGGCAAGGGTGGGCGGGGCCGTGCATGGTGCGCCTCCTGGACCTGTGGGTGGGTGCACGGACACATACAGCACAAGTACACCAACACACTGACGGCACAGTGAGACACAGCGCACTGACAGCGCGTACGCATTAGCAGTAGTGCAGTGGACGGAGGCGCGTGGACGAGGGCAGGCATCGGTGGGGAGAGGCGTTCAGGGCAGGGCTGGCATCTTCCGCCAAGCCCATACGTCGGATCTAATTAAATGCCGGGCCCTTGGGGCCGTATCTTTAGTGAACCCGGAATTATTTGCACCCGGATGCCACTCAGGGAAATAATTTCCTGTCAGCGCCGCCTGCGCCGTACGGGTATCCTGCTCCCAACATGCACTTCTCGCCTACGGTATCCCGTTGCATGGCTGCGGAAACGCCCCCATACTCTCTTCCCTGGTACTTGACTTACTGCCGCCGTAGCTCTTTTGCGGTGACACCAGCCAGTTGTGCACTAGAAAGGCATGTGCTGAACGAGAGGACAACACGGGAGCATGCTGACGGCGAGGGGGCATGGCCGCAGAGCAGCGCGTGGGGGAGGGGTCCGGCTGGGCCCGACTAAATCATGCCTCGGCATGTGGCATAAATAGTGAACCGGCAATTATTTAGCCATATGTCGGGGGCAGATATTTGGTCGGTTGCAATTAAATCCCTCCAAAATTTTCCGCTCCGCGGGCTGGAAACTGGATTATTTAGTGAAAATTAAATAAGATGCCAGCCCTGGTTCAGGGGTGCCCGCTGTGCGCGACGAGCGACGTCGTGATAAGTATCGAGCTGGTCGAGGTCCCGAGGCCGTGCCTTTGATTCATGCCTGTATGTGCACTCACGGCTACGTACGTGAGTGGGACGACCTTAACCTGTCAACCGCCGCAAGACTGACGTTGACATGCATCCGACATAATCGCCAAACAACTTGTAAAAATCTGTCATATTTGCTGAGTAAACCGCGTCGACAACAGCCCCGAGCCATGACTACCGCTCTCCGAAACTGTCGGGCAGGAATCGCGGTCGCCGCTGCCCTGCTCCTTGTCCTTCTGGCTTGCAGCCCCGGTGCACGCGCACGGCGCGTTCCGGAAGGCCTGACGATGCAGCGCTCCCTGATTGACAGCGCTGACATCCCCAATCAGTCCACTCCGCACATCCACGGGCTTGCCATGGCTGGCGGTGGCAACGAGGACCGACCCATGGGTCTTTGGACCTCGAAGCTCACGGCCCAAAGGTATGCCACCTTCCCGTGCAGCATCTGATAGATCTCCACATCTCTTGCCTATACATGCCGATTAGTCGCTTTCCCAGAGGCACAACGTTGCAGGTCGCACATGACCGCTGTGGTCGCTGTGCCACGGCCCGGGCCCAAGGCTGACTGCCGACGGGATCACTCCCTAATAACCCCCTCCGTAACGCTTGCACAACTTGTAAATCGTTACGGTCCACCAGGCGCCTGACGGAGCTGACCGAGCAGGCCAGGGCGGGCTGTGGCCGCGCGGCGACCCGCTTTGCGGCCCACCTGCGGCAGCTGCTGCAGTCCGACGACAGCTCTGGCGCCTTCAACATCCACGGAGATGTAAGCTGCCATCCAGCTGCCAGGGCATTTGCAGGGCGTAGAGTTGTACACAATCTGCACGGATCTGCATGTCACTGCCGATACAGCTCTCGTTCCAGTTTGGCCACTCCAGAGGCGAGGCCATGGTCTCCCCGCTCCTGCGCTGTCTCACATGCTGCCTTACACCACACATGCCCGTTCCTGTGGACAGAAATGGCTAGCCCGCGCATGAGCCCTTTGCTGCCGGCTGCTGACCAGTTACCACACACCGCCCTCCACTCCGCCATGCCTTGCTGACCCGCCATTCTGAACCACTTGGTGCTTCTGATTACTTGCCTCTTGATGTTTGCATGCATGCGCGTACGGCGGGCTTCAGGACTGCGACGCCGCGTGCATGGAGATTTGCCGCAAGCACCCCTCCCTGGCGGTGTCGTACGGCTACAACTGCGGCTACACTCCGTACAAGAAAAGGAAATGACCGTGTTGATGGAAGCGGGGCAAGAAGCGCGGCACCCTTAGCGCTTTCTTGGGCCATATGCGGAGCGAGGAAGTGCACAGCTGCGCTACAACTCTTACGAGTGAGGGCATGGAAATAGCGGGACCAAAGTACTTCTAGATAAGCCAAATCCAGCCACGATGCTAAATGCCAGTTTCCGGCTGCATATTGATATCACTAATTGGAGAGTAAATGCCCTCATGCCGCTATTCGGTACGGGGACTTGATGGAGTCAAGGGGGCCTTTGACGTTACAAGCTCCTGGGGAGGGGAATCTTCGTTGATCCACATGATGTTTGACCTGATGTCGTGATTGTCCTGTTGACTCTTGCTTAGGCTGCATGCAATCATAGCACTCGCTGCTATGCTCATCGGGAGTGCTGCATGCACGCCTTGCTTGTGTCGTTTGACCTCATTGGGGCCCCTCCCTAGCATCCGATTGATACACAAAATAAACAGACCACGGCACAGACACCCATTCCTATGTGTGTCCAGGAATCATTAATAATGCATGGGGCCATGTTGCCCTGCCTGTGTACGACAGCTGTACGACAGTTGTTTGTATTGATGTTGGTCACTTTGGGACAGGCACTGACGGACCGACGTGAGGGCACTGCAGGCGCCAATTTGTTGTTTGTGCCATTTGGAGACCTGTATTTGAGCTACCATTACCGGCACAGTTGTGAGCTGAGAGGTGCGTGAGCGCGCCATAATTGGTGTCCACTGGCTGTTGCTTGGCGGCTTGTACAACAAGCCAACAGGCAATTGCATGCATAGCTGCTGCCTTGCTTGCCAGGCGTGCACACGTTTTGTACAATTCCTTTATGGCTATACAGCATCACGGTACTGACATGTTGATCTGGTTACATAAGCTATCTTTGGCGCTGGGTTGCCTTTACTTACGTTGTTCTTACGATTGTTAGTTGACCTGTTTTGCTGTGCTAGATAGAAGCACGCAAGCAAGGCATTGGCGCAGCTTCCCGGCGTATCGGAAACATTCGGCAGGTTGGGCTGTTCGGCTGTCATGTTTCATCACCGTCAATATCTAGCTGCGCTGTGTTTTGGTAGACAGGCACGTGGCAATGTGGCATGCCCGTCAGTAGGCAGGCACGTGGCATGCCCGTAGTGCGCGGATGTGTGCGGTAGATGCACAGTTTCAGTAACGGGGCCCGACATGGCACGTGGCATGCCCGTTGGTAGTCAGGCACGTGGCATGCCCGTTGGTAGGCAGGCACGTGGCATGCCCGTGTCGACATGACGCCAGAGGCACAGGGAGCATGTATGTGGCGTGTGACGACAGCTGTGCTTAGTGTGGGGTAGTGGGGGTGTGGGGCTCACCATGTGGCATGTTGCTGCAGGCTGCGCCACAGCGCGTACCTGGACGTTCAGCAGTTGACGAGGCCACTCAAGCAAAGGATAAGTGCCAGGGAAGAATCGGTACCACCATAATGCTGTAACAATGCCGAGTACGAGTAGTGGGCTGAATGGATACCGACCTCGGCCGGGCATCAGGTTTCCTGCACGCTCTTGGGCCTTGGCCTTTCTTGGGAGCTCCCTTGCTTGTCCGTGGCCGCCTCATCATTGCCTACGTACGGTAGGTATAATGGCGACTTGGCGAGACATATAACCGAATGCATGTTCCGGCACGCGTAGCGGTCGGTAAGAATACCGGTAGCTGAGGCACTTCCAGGCTCTTATCTTCTTGCCTGAAACAGATCCACCCGGGCCGTGCATGATTGATACCTGTTGATACCAGGCCGGCAGCCGCGCGAACTGCACACGGCGCTGAACGTAACACGAGCGGGCGACCTGTGACCATGTTCCCCCTGGTTCCCCTCAACATATGGCCTGCCGCACGTGCCAGACAATCTATACTGCTAACCGCTGTACCGATCGAGTTCGCAGGCACGGGAGCGCCGGCAATGCCTGTACGGCATGTACGGCACCTCGGCATGTACATAATGTTACACACATTGATGTTGGGTCCACCACCATTGGTCGAAAATTACAGGGCATCAAATGCTCAATTGCATGATGCGCGTAAAGCACGTGCACACACGTGCTGCAGACAAAGTCAACGGTCGCTGTGCAACAGCCACGCTCCTCCTGCGCCCGCCTGCGTAAGCAACGCGTACCGTACACTTGTCGCAGGCACTGGCATCGAGCCGGCAACCATCAAAAATGTACACGAAGGTAGAATACAAGAGATGCTTGATGCAAAAGAGAAGGGGACGGCCCTACACAGAGGAAGGGCTGCGAGAGCGGACTACGTAGATAGGGCGGGGAACTGATGGGCGATCTGCCCTGGCCTGGGATGAGACGCTGTAAAGCAAAGGCTAGCAAAGTAGGAAAAGCAAAAAAAAGCAACGCTCGCTAAACACTGGCTGACTACCGTACTACGTACAACATGTGTGACGTACACAACAGTCTATGTCTCGAGGCCTTTTGCAGCGTTGTGCCGCCAACTGGATGCGCCGGAAATGCATGGGACGGGGAGCCACCCACGGGCCATCTGACAACTCCATCTTTCTCCTACAGCAGCCCTTCCCATGCAGCGCGAATCGCCAGGGCAACGTACACACAACACAACACAACACGAGAAGAATACTGCATCCACGACACGTGGCACACCCGTGTGCTACCCTGGACACGAACCGATGAAGCCACACCGCCAAGCTGCCCACACGGCAACGACTGGCGCAGACAGCGCTACTCAGCAACGCTGCAGAGACTGGCCGTACGGCAACGGACCAGCAGTCCATGCAATCCGCACCAACCGCCTCCCTCGCCCTCCGTACCCCACATGGATCGCCAAGAAAGCGCGGTGCCCCAACGCCGAGGGCGCTGCCTCCTCCAATACAGGTAGTCCAGCGCCGTGACGACCACCCGCCATCCTCACCTGGGCACGACTGGGACCATCACCGGCACCACCCGTACGTCACCAGCACCGCCCACACGTCACCAGTACCCGTACCACACGCATCAGCCTCATGGCACTCGCAGCAATCCCGCACTGCCACCATACCACCGCCACCTAACCCACCTCGCCTCAACCCACGTCCCTAGCGCCCCTCGCCCCTTGGCGCCTGCCGCTCCCTCCCGCACACCTGCTCTGCACCTGCTCGCGCACACCTGCTAACCTCACACACTAAGCTCCGCCCCAGTCCCTCCCCTCCCCTCCCGTTCCCTCCCTCACACGCACTTGTATCTGCACTCCGACACCTGCTTGCCGCACCCTGTCACCCTGCTTCTATCCTTGCTTGCTTGTGACTGTTTGAGGCTTGTATTGCCTACTTCCCGCACCGCATCCGCTACACCCACTTGTACTTGGCCCGCACGTACTCCAGCGTGTCCAAGAACACAAGCACCTGCGCCAGCACCATCAGCCCCACCAGCACCGCCAACACCACACTCGTGGTGCCCCCCCGGCGCAGCACGCCCAACACACCACCCGAGCCCCCGCCCCCGCCGGCCCCGCCCGCGCCGCCCCGCCTCGCCGCCGCCCTGGCCGCCCGCGCCGCCGCTCGCTCCGCCGCGCCGCCACCCCCGTCCCCATCCTCCTCCTCCTCTCCCTCGTGCTCCTCCTCCTCCGACTCCTCCTCCTCCTCCCCGTCCTCCTCCTCGTGCCCGAGGTCGGAGGGGTCGATGGAAGGCGTCTGGAAGGCAACGGTCAACAATGACAGCCGATCAGGTACTATGGTGACTGCCGATCAGGTACGGTGCTGGGTGCACGGAGCAGGAGCAGCGCCAGGTGCAGCTGAGTGCGCGTGCAGTGAAATGGGAGACCACAATCCCCTGCCCCCCTTTTCCTTCAGGCCCTCCCATGAAGCGCACTGTCCGCGCAGCCCTGAGCCGCGCCACGGCACGTCGCACGTGCCCACCTGCAATCTTCCGTGCACTACCCCCTCCTCACGTCCCCGGCCCGCACGCCCTGCCCCCTCCACACCACTTGGCCACGTCGGGCCCTTCGGGGCTAAATAGCTCGAAGAGCGAAGACCCACCGTGGTCGCCATCCGCCCCGCGGAATACACCACCTGTATATTCATGCCCCCAAGCGCAAGCCTGCCCGTGCCCCGCACACTACTTGCCCTCGTCGGACCTTTCGGGGCTTCATAGCCCGAACACCCACCGTTGCCGCCATCCGCCCCGCGAAGTACACCACCCCGTTGGCCAGCTCCCCAATGAGCGCCTCCTGGGCCTGTGGGTTGGCGCAACAGGCACAAACACACTGTAAGACACAGCGCGCGGCCAGAGCGTATGCAGTTGCAGTGCGTGGAGGAGGGCAGGTGTTGGCGGGGGAGAGGCGGCCAGGGGTGCCCCGCTGACGCGCTGATGCGCTGGAAACGTTGAAGGCAAGCAAGCACGGTCTGGCGTTGCATGCCGCACGAGCATGTGCATGGGCACGTGTGCGCTGTCGTACGGGAAGCGTGGCGTGGTCCGCGATCACAGCAGGACGGGTGTACGGCAAGGGCAGGCAAGCATGGGCTGGCGTTGCATGCCGCACGAGCAGGTGCACGGGCACGTGTACCCAAGCACGGTGCATGTATCACAGTGCACTTTGGTTATAAGGTGCCATATGTTCATGTTGCATTGCGCGGGGCACGCCCCGTTGTGCCCCCGCGGCACTGCACACGTGCCACGCTTGCTAGGATGCGCTGTGTGTTGTGGCCTCCTGGTGCTGCTCCCTCTGCTGCTCCCATCCCCCCGCTGCCCCACTCACGTCAATGGCCTCCTGCTGCGCCGCCCGGCCCTGGCCTGGGATGTCGAACGCGCGGCACAGCGCGCCTGCAGGCGGTGACCGCGCGTGGGAGCAAGGACAGCTGTCAGCGGTCGGGAGGTTGACGCAGAGTGAAAATGCCTGCGTAGCTTACTATTGGACATGCTAGTTGCCCAATGCGTGGCTTGTCATTGGGTGCTTAAGAGATGCTGGACGCCCAACACGCCGCATGCCATTGTGCAGAGCAGGTCCGTCCACTCCACATCAAATTTGTGGCCAACAGCGAAAACGCACCCAATCGACTGCCAGACCCCTCCGGGGCTGCCCTGTGTGCACTGTACGCCCGCTCCAGCCCCCCTCGCCCCCCCTGCCCTCACCCTGCGCTGTGGAGAAGAATGCGAAGAAGGATGGCGCCTGGCGGCTGCGGCCGCCCACCGTGCGCACCGTGAGGTCGCGGCCGGGCTGCCACGGCACCGGGTCGGGCTGGGGGCAGGGGGCAGGGGGCAGGGGGCAGGGGCCAGGGGGCGTGGGCGGGGATTTCAGGAGCCGGCGGTTTGCATGGTGCAAGTCGTGTGTTGAATCCTGGTCAGCATCAGGACTGCATGCGAGGGGTGGCCTCGTGACGTATAAGACACGGGGCAAGCCAGCGCAAGCTGAGCGTGGCGCAAGCTGCTGCTGTGTGTGTAACGCGGGGACAAGGCTCAGGTGGAGGAAAGCGCTTGCAGACGGGCAAAAGGCGGGCGGCTGGGCGGGGCATGGCCTCATAGTGAAGGTGGGTGCACGTGTAGCAGGATGTGGTGCGGGGATGAGCCCAGCGAGGAACGAGGCGAAGTGAGGCGACAGCCTAGACGGTTGCTGGCCCGCCCGCTCACCCTGCTGTGTTACAGACAGGGGGGCACAGATGCCTCTCACCCTGCTGTGGTCAAGACAGGGAACACAGATCGCTCTCACCCTGCTGGCCTCCACGCCCAGCTTGGTGAGCGACCCGCCCGGGGCTGCGAAGGTGAAGTGCTTCCGCAGCACGCAGCCGCCGCTGGACGCGTCGAAGTAGGGGCAGGAGGGGAGGAAGTCCAGCTCCACTGGGGGGCAGGGGGAACAAGGGCGAGGGGCACGATCAGCATGATGCATGGAGGTCTCCAAGCCGGTTTCCCCTACAACTGGTGTGGGTTGGTCTTCCGCTGTACTGGGAGTGCGAGGGGCACGGGCGGCAAAGAAGGAGCGGCAGCGGGGGCGCGGAGAGGCAACAGCAGACAGCTTCGGGGCTTTCAAGGCACCTTGAGCAGCGCCCCAGACCAGTAAATGCACGAACAATCGCCCACGCACATTGCAGACCCTTAGATCTCAGCACGCAGCGCTGTAGACCGCCCAGCCCCCGCACTTCCCCCCGATCTCCCCGTTCGTGCGGCGCAGCGCGCGGGCTGCTCAGGCGTGGGCGGTCAGTCGGATACCGGCATGCAACCACCCCCGGTGGAGAACTCGAGAGATGGAGTTGAGGTGCATTAGGTGCACACACACGCGCGCACACCCAAGCACGCCTACGCCCTTCCCCGTGCCCCCTCCCCTCCCTCTCTGGCTCACGTGTTGCACAGCGTGTGGGCTGCTCCGGCGTGGGCATGGTCCCCAGGTCCCACACCAGCCGCACGTCAGCCAGGTAGGACAGGCAGCGCTCGTCGCGGGCCTTTGGGGTGGCAGGGGGGTCAGGCGGTAGGACGGCAGACGAAATCTTTAGGGGGGCGGTGAGCTCAGGTGTACGGTTCAGGTGCCACGGCGGGTAATGAGGTGGGCGGCAGACATCTACCTTTTTTCATGATGCCTTTCACTACGCACCAGCCCATCCTTGGACCTTGCGTCACCGCGCACCTCCAGCCCCACACAACGGCACCGTGGCAGCACCTCTCCCCTCCCTCTCCCCACTTCACCCACCTGCACCATACTCCCCGCCACAGGTAGGGCACGCAGCACCCGCAGCCAGAAGCCAGGGATGGACAGCCGGCCGGAGGTGGCGGCTGAGGGCGGCGGGAGGGTTGGGGGTGATGTTCAGGGCTAACAAACAGCCAATTAGTGGCTTTCAGCCTGTAAACACGTATGAACAAATACGCGCCCGAGTGAGGTGCAGCCGCCGCCGCCACCGCCTCACCTCCGCGCCCTTCAAACAGCAAGCTACCCGCAGGTCGCCCGCCCCGACCCCGGCCCCGCCCGCTTGTACGGCAGTACCGTACGTACGGCACTCACTTGCTGGGCCCACCAGCAGCGCCCGCCGCTGCGCCCCCAGGCGCGCCACCTCCTCCGCCTGCGCCTTGAGCGCTTCCCACTCGCCCGCCTTGAGACCCGCAGCCAGCTCGTCCAGCCGCCGTTGCAGGCCCTGGCCGGGGGGTGAGGCAGGGGACGAGGGGTCGGGGGGTGCGCATGAAACACCAAGGGCCGAGGGGTCGAGGAATCGAAGGGATGAAACGCGAAGGGCTGAGGGTTGGGGAGGCGAAGCGGACCCTAGGGAAAGTGTAACAAGGTTGCCTAGGGGAGGAGAGCCACCCCCACCGTTTACGCGTACCCCTACCCACCCCCACCGTTCACGCGTACCCCTACCCACCCCCACCGTTCACGCGTACCCCTACCCACCCACCACCCGTTCACGCGTACCCCTACCCACCCCCACCGTTCACGCGTACCCCTACCCAACCACCACCCGTTCACGCGTACCCCTACCCACCCCCACCGTTCACGCGTACCCCTACCCACCCACCACCCGTTCACGCGTACCCCTACCCACCACCAGCGCGTGCAGCACCCTCTGCGCCCCCAGGGCCAGCTGCGCCACGTCCCCCACGGGGCTGCCACTGACCAGCTCGTAGCCCTCCTCCTCGGCACCGCCACTGACGTCGGGGGCCTCGGGCGTGTGGCCGGGCGCGTGGCCAGCGCGAGTCTGCGAAGTGGATGTAGGCGCACACGTCAGGACAACTCGTGCTCAATCAGCCGTGATCATTACAAAAAATAGTGACGCCCGTTTCATAATCAAAAGCGATCAAGGACAGGCATGATAGTTGCTGATTTGCAACGCACACCCGTATTGGGCAAGGCCCCTGTCGCCGTGAGCATGTGCGGCCAGTGGCGGATCGTATGGAGCAGCTGTGGCGCACTTGCGACGGCTGCGGCTTGCCGCACTGCGCCTTCCCACACCTTGCAACACACCGCAGGGTTGTGCCCGCAAACCCCTTTCTACTGCGCGCGTCGCGCACGGGTCCCTCGCGCCCCCAAGCTGTTTCCCCGCACAAGGAACGACACGTGCTTCCACACGTGCTCCCACAAGCACACACGCACGCGCCCAAGCGCCACTTTCCCTGCCAGGCGGCTTCCCTACACAGGAGGACCCGCACGTGCGCATGCTCCTGCCACACCCTCCCCGCCAGGTTAACCCCCCCACGCCCCTACTTCCCCCGCAACGGCAGCCCCACCGCCCCACCTTCCCCGCCACCGCCCCACCTCCCCGCCAGGTTACCCCCACCGCCCCACCTCCCCGCCAGGTTACCCCCACCGCCCCACCTCCCCGCCAGGTTACCCCACACCTCCCCGCCAGGTTACCTCCCACAGCCCCACCTTCCCCGCCAGGTACAGGTGCACGGCCCGCGGCACCAGCTGCTTCACCACCGCGTCCAGTACCTCGCCGTCGCGCGCACGCCGCGCCTCTCGCTCCGCCTCCCCCTCCTGGGCGTCCCCCTCCTGCTCGTCTTCCTGCTCTTCCTCTTCCTCATCCTCATCCCGGGTGGGGTCCAGCTGCGGGGCAGCCAGGGCGAGGCATGGGCTGCAATGGAATGCGCGACTTTGCGTTCTAATACACAACCGGCACGCACCGTCAAGCTAGGGCGTAGGAAAATATACCGGGGAGGCGCCAAGGATTGGCAGCTGCATGCTAGCAAGGCTAAGAACAATTACTGCCGGCACGCGAATGCATTAGTGTGCTGTCATGGCCATGGCCATGACATCGACACGCGTCCTGCAGAGGGCCTGCGCCGGTGTGCGTGTCCTAGCCCCACGTGTTGACCGGCAGGTGCCACCACTAACGCCAGCTCACCTCCCTTATGACTACCAGTACACATTACTCAAGGGTACAGTACTGCATGACTAGCATATACACCATACCACTACTATCACCCACCTCCCTGCGCTCCGCCGCCTTCTTGCCCCCTGCTGCCCCCTCCAGCGGCAGAAAGAAGCGAAAGAAGGAGGGGCAGGGGCGTAGCCTGCACAACGGGAGTGAAGAAGGATGGAGCAGGGAAGGGAAAGGGAAGGGGGTCATGGACAGCGCTGTAGGGGCAGGCATGCACACGCGTGTGCGTGCAGGCCCTTGGCTTAGACCGAACCAGCAAGGTAATAAAAGGTTCTTAAATCCTGATAGAAAACAAACTTTTATATACTATAAGTTACGGCTTTGGTATTAGACTGGTTCATATACTATAAGTTTCTCTCCTTTTTGCCCCAGAAGGCCCGTCCCGCTCGCCTCCACATGCTCCAGTCCCCACCTGCCACGCTGGCCGTTCTGCTGCTCCCCCTCCTCCCCTCCTGCTCCCCGCCCTGCTCCTGCTCCTGCTCCTCGGGGTCCGACAGGTCGGGGGCGGGACCCGAGTGCTTGCCGTGCCGCCGGGAGCGGGGCACAGCCTGGCCCTCGCCGCCGCCCTTCTTGCCCTGAAGGCACACGTGTTTGTGAGGGGTTAGCGTCGTCTCCTTTACCCTGGTGAACACAGGCCGAGGATCGTGGAGGGCGAGCAAGCGAAGGGGCAGCTGTCGAGCCGTTAGGTCCACGCGCATGGCCGTGCAGGTGGCAGGAGGATGTGTGTAGCGGTGCTTACTGTCATCCGCGGTCGCACGCCCGGCAGCATAAGTCAAGCTTTGGCGCCCAATGGGCGTCTCGAACCAGAGGCGGTTGCTCGTGCAGGCTAAGCTCCTCCTCCCCGGGGACCCCCTTCCTGTAGCCCTCCCTGTCCCAGGTCCCAACACACACCTCCAGCCCCCGTGAACTCACACCAGCAACACACTGTAGGTCCTAAGCCTACACCAGACCCATACCACACGCTTCCCAGCTCCCACCGCCCCACCTTCTTTCCGCCGCCCTTGCCCTTGTTCCCTCCTCCCGCGCCTCCCCCCGCCGCCTTCTTCCCCCCTGCGCCTGCTGCTGCTCCCCCTCCGCCGCCCTCTGCCCGCACCAGCAGGCTCCGGCCCTCCTTCCACTCGATGATGGTCGCCTCCTCCCGAACCTCCTCGATCCCTGCTGCACCTGCGCCGCCCTTGCCACCTCCCCCTGCCCCCGCCCCTGCCCCCGCCTCTGCCGCTCGCTTGACGTAGATGCCCTTGCGCAGGACCTGCCATACGGTGCAAGGAGGAGCGGGCAGGCAACAGTGGGCGCGTGGCACGTGGCAAACGGCACGAAAAATGACCTACCACACAGTGCACAGGGGAACAGAGAGGCAACCCAGCGACGTGTGGCAATGACGCTGCAGCAAGAACGGCTCTGCTGTCCTGCGGACAGAATGCTAGTGTCTCGCACCTTCCTTGAACGTGGCACAGTAGTACGAGGGCTGAAATGCCTCGACAGCGGATGCCGTGTGCAACTCACCTTGTTTGTGAAGTAGGGGTTGGGCGCGAAGTGGAACTCCACCACCATGCCCGCCGGGCCGCGCACGTAGCGCACGTCGGTGAGGTACTCCAGCGCGCAGCGGTCGCGGGGCGTGATGAGCGGGGACAGGGAGTCCTGCGTACGGCGGGGGGACAAGCATAGTACTTCTGTCGCGAACACATAGCTGTGGTAGGTAGTATGGCAAACACTGCTCTCCGGGAAGCAGTAGAAACGACCCGCTGAAGTAGCGGCCCCCAATCTAGTCCAGCTCCAGCGGCGGGGGAGGGGAGAGGGAGGGGGGCCAATGACGGAGAGGAGGGGCAGGGGGATGGTGTGCCGCAGTGCAGCTGACGATAAAGACCATATTGCAACGGTGGGGGCTGACAGGTAGCCCGATGTATCCCCCTCATCGGGCAAAGTGCTGATTAGTGTATCCACAACGGACGCCCTGCGAGGGGATCGCGGCCGAGGGCAGATGAGGGAGAGAGGCAATGGGAAATGCCGCACCGCACGCTCTACCAGTGCGTGGACAAGGATCTAGACGACCAGCTGCAGCGCATAAGCCGCCGCCGGCTTCCGATTGCGTCAGTGCCAGCGCGTCGTGCGCTGCGCCGTGCACGCCACTGCCCGTCCTAACACGCCCGCCCCCGCCCTGCCATGTGTCCTCCTCATCATGGCGGCACCATGAGATGAGATGCGTGGGTTGCGCTGCGATTTCTGCTGCTGCTGCTGTTGGTCTCACCGTGTTGCACATTGCGTTGAGCCAGAAGAAGGGCACGCCGCGGGTGGACTTTGACGGAGTGGCGGACCGGCCGCCGCCGCCCTTGGCGCCCGACTCCACTGCTGCGGCAGCACCCTGAGCCACGAAGCCCTGATGAAAGTAACAGGCAAGGAAGGCGCGAGCGGGTTTGGGCCCATGGCAGGGTTGTGGGGCGTGGGAAGCAGCTGGGACGGGTGGTACGGAAGGCTGTTGGCACAGCTGGCACTCGCTGTGGCACCGGGCGGGGTTGCACAGGTTGCACAGGCTGCACACAGCGACGCGGGCGGCGTGGGGCTTAGGCATACCTGCAGCTCCTCAGTTGTGGGCTCCGACTGCCCTGTGATGAGCTCATATCTGGGGTTGGGAGGGGTGGCAAGGTATGGATTTGGGGTGGGGTGGGGAGGTGAGGCGGGGAAGGTTGGGGTGGGGCTGGAAAGGATGCTGCGGTGAACCGTGTGCAAGCCTCAGCCGAGTGAGGGCTCCGGTTGAGGCAGGGAGGGGGCAAGGCAATCATATCAGTTTCGTTCCGGTTTGAGACGGAAATTATTATTGGTTGTTATGAGCCTTCAGGGGGCGACGGGGAGTCAGAGACAGTTGATGGCCGCACGGCTGCCGAAGGACCATCGGCTCGGAAGCGCGTTGCACCAGCTGGCGTCCAGCGGGAGAGGCCAAGTGGAAAAGGTTCTTACAGCCCTCTCCAAGCTTTGCATGAGAGTGTTGCAGTGAAGTGCAGTTGCATGAATGTCATGTGGATCGGCCGGCAGACGCCCACACACGGCCGGGGGCCGAGACGACGGTTGCAGGTGTCAAACCGTAATGGGCTTATTCCGATACGCCTAAGGCTGCTGGCCTGTCCCAATTGACCTGGCTGTGGGTCGCTTGCAACCCTAATACCGCAAGACGAGAAGACGTCAACCTCAGAGATGGATACGAGTCCGGCAGCGTCAGCGGAGGTCGCCGCGGATGCTGACGGGGAATGCCAGCCAGGCTTCGAGCTTCTACGGGCTCGCTTTCCCGCCAAGGCAGTCATTGCGATACAGAGTGCTGAGGCTGTGTGAGTCCAAGGCGTAAAGGGAGCCCTATGACAGCGACAGAGGCCAGAACCCTAGGACTGGGTAAGCTGGCGGGCGCGGCGAGTCGCGTCACCTGCGTTGCAGCAGAGGCTCCCTGTCTCGCAGGTACTCCACAAGCAGCTGCTCCTGACGCTTCTGCCTGTCGATGTGCGTCGCCTCCATTTGCGCCTGCAGGGCAAGAGGGGCCGATGGCACTTGGGAGCCAGGGGCCCCCCTCTTTGTCCGCACTTCATCGCCTTTCACAAACGCACCTCCACAGCCTCTATGGCTGCAAATAATTTCTTCTCTGCCATGTTTGCTAGACAAGTAGCGTCCTGCCCAGAGGCGCCTAGGCTCTGCCCTGTGCGCGGGAACCAAGCAGGCCGTGCTCAAGAATATGCAGGGAAAGACTACATATCAAATAGAAGAAAACAAAGGCTTTGCGCGTGGTCTTGGCGAGGCGTTGCTTATTGGGTGCCGAGCATCGACTGCATGGAGAGACGTCACCTGGGAAATGCTGGAGACTGGACACGGCGTCCCAATCCAAAGTGTAACCGCACTAACAGTATTGAGCAATAGCTTACTACTATTAGCATGGCACCCACGTTTCGCCTACGGGCGAACAGTCCTAACTCCTGAACAAGCTGCCGTCTGGCTGAGTTGGGGCCTGTTAAATTGCATCAATTGCATAACATACTTTGGTCAATCGGACGCACGCAGTCTCGCAGCAGTGATCATGCTGCGTTCCGGTAGTCTTCAGTAAGGTCAAGGCCTTTCAGCGGGAAGTGTTAGCACACTGATTACATACTGCTATGGAGTCCATCAAGGGACATCCTGAGCATGTCGAGACCGTGTTCGGCGAGGCCATTGTAGCCAGGGATGAAGCGTTGCTGGTGCTTTCTGGAGCCTGCGGGCTGGGCCCTCCGGATCTGTGCTGGCTGCAAAAGGCTCCAAAAAGTGCCCTGACCGGGTCAAGCGGAGAAGCTCGCGGCTACTACCATTACTGCTTGGGGGTCGACGCCAGCAGCTCGGCCTCGGTGGCAGCTTACTTTGCGACAATGACGTCCATGGTCGAGTCCCACTCCTTTCTACAGGTGTGCATGGGTGCACGGGGTTGTAGGATGCAGCTGCTTGTGAAGACAAACCTGGGGTACCATCAAGACAGGCGAAAGGCTGCTCACGGCCTACCGATGCATGTAATACCCTAAGCAACAAAGACTGCAACGCGGCGATCGAAAGTTCCAGGCCTCGCATTAATCCTTCGCTCCTCACCCGGCTGTCACACGCGCACGTGGCAACTGTCGCCCGCCCTGCTGGTCGCCCAACACCAACCCCCCTGTCCTGCCACCCCCCAGATCTTCCTTGGCCGCACCCCTCACTTTTCCTCCCCGTCACCCGCACATCGCACCCCTTGCCACCCTTACACCCGGTCCAATGCTACCTACCCTCGGCAACCCAAGGGCCTTTTCAGCACCACCGAGTACCGCATTGAGCGCGGCTTCTACTGCGTGTACGATCCGTTCTCGCGGCTGGACGTGCGCTGCGAGCTGTGCGTGCCTGGCGGCGTGGTGTGCGGCGCGCTGGACTGCGAGGGCAACGTGCACGACGTGACGCCCGACCTGTGGAGGAACTGCGTGGTGGGGCCGGGGCGGAGGGCTGGTGGGGAACCCGGGGACTGCGGCGATTTAAGACGGGAGTGGGATAGAAAGGGGAGGCGTTGGGAGGAGGTTGGGTAAGGGACGGAAGGCAAAGGGAGCAGTTGTCGTTAGGGGGTGGCTGGGCGGATTGGGGTTGTGGTACGGGCCCACCGCTGGATGGCACGTAGTAGCCAGGCAGGTCGGGCGGCAGCTTCTGTGCCCGCACGGACTGCCGCGCAGCAGCCATTGATCATAGGAGGCGGCAGCAACTGGCAAGGCGCAGCAGTCGGGCGGCTTGGCAGCTGTGGCACAAGACACGCACACACACGCACACTGCCCCTTGCCAAGCAGCATTCAGCAAGAGCAGCCGGGCCGAGCTTCCAGCCGCCTATCTACTCAGCGGCATCGCCTTCCAGGAACGTCTCCATCTTCCGTGTTATGGCCGCGAGTGACGCTTTCCTACTTGTTTGCTTGTCTGGGATTCTATATATCGCACTCCCGCCCCGCATCAGCAACACTGCCCCCTGCCGCCGCCAGACTCACCGGTGCATGCATGCGGACACGTGCCCTCGCAGGTAGCCGCCTTCCTGCGCTCGGAGCTGTACGACCCAGAAATGGTGACGTACAGTACGGCGCCCGTTGTACGGCACCCCTCGCTCACGCCCGGGCCGCTGATGCCGCCGCGCCGTACCAGCGGCGACGCGGGCTCTCCGGGCGGCGGCGGCGGCGCGACTGCGGGTCGGACTGCTGCAGAGTCGCGGCTGCTGGAGGCGGTGTGGGGGCTGTACGAGGACGGGGTGCTGCCGGAGGCGCTGGAGGGGCTGACCGTGGACCAGGTGTGCGGCTGACTCTGATCTATGGACGGGCAATTTTCAAACTCGGGCACTGGGTGATCGCGGCAGACTGTGCGAACGGGGAGCAGAAGTGCGGGGGTTGGGGTTTAGGACAGGGTGGACCAGGTGTGCGGTTGACTGCTGTGCATGTGGGCAAGCTGCGCTGAGTCACCACCAAAGGGTGCCAGGGCCGGGGGTTGTGCGGAGCCTGTCCCTTGCCGTCAGTCCTCGTCAGCCTCGGTCCCTGGGTCAGGGGAGGTACGGGCACTGATGTCGGGTTGGATGCTGACGGCGCGCCACCACAGCACCTGGAATGTGTGCGGGACGCGCCGTGTTCCCCTGCCTAGCACCCCATCACCCAGCAGCCCATGGCACGCCTGGCTTCACCAGACAAGGGCTACCACTCTCCCTGCACCACTTCCACACCGGAGGCCTGTTCACCACCCTTGCCGTGCTCCCATTACACCTAAGCTGCAAAGCCATGACTAACTCCACCTAGCGCTCCCGAAACACAGCTGTCGTGAAGCCCAACACCAACGTGTTGCATGCCTCTCTCACGCCACGTCTGCCCCCAGTCTGGCGGCGTGTCCGCGGAGCACGGCGACGTGGTGCTGCACGTGCTGCTGCACTACTTCTCGCGGAGGCAGCGCTGGGGCACCGCCCTGGACTTCTTCGCCAGGTGGGCAGCGGGCCTTGGTGCAAAGGAAAGGGAATGGGTACTGCGGCTGGGGACGGCGGCTACCGGTGTTTGTGGGATGCAGGTGTTCTACGCGCATGCGCACGTTTGCCCCTTGGGCCAAGTATGGTCAGTCAGTGTTAAACGGCGAGGGTTCAAGGTCCAACAGTCATTGCAAGAAGGCGCCACAGACAATGTGCTGCAGTCGTTGACTACCGTACCTATCCTTTCACCCACCCTATCCTTTCACCCACCGTGCCCAGGCTGTCCTCCGTGTACCCCACGGCTGCGCTGTACGTGGCTGCCGTACAGCGGGAGTGCGGGCTGTACGAGGAGGCGCTGGGCACACTGCAGCAGGTGGGCACAGGGCGAGCGCGTGGTACGGTGTTGGTTAACATGTGGGACGGGTGTGGGGTGGCAGCCAGGGTGGATCTGAGTGGGCGCAAGTGCACGGTTTGCAAGGTACCGATATGTTTTATTGCGGGCGCTTACCGAGAGCACACGAGGCTCTTCACCCTCGCAAAGAAGGCCACGCAACTCCACAGTTCCACCACGGTGGCTCTGTTGCCGCCTCGGACCGCTGGCTGTGAGGCGCGTTCGACGTCAACTCCGTGTACACCGTGGGTTGGTCCGGGCAGCCACCGCAGACATGAGGTTGCCTGCATGGTGTGGCTACCAAGGGCTTCACGGCCGTTTTGTCCGTGCCCCGCTGCCCCCAGGCTGCTGAGGCGTACCCTGACGACCCGCTGCTGCTGACGGGGCTGGCCACGGAGGCGCTGTACGCCGAGCAGGTGGGCCGGAAAATAATCAAGTAGGCGCGATGGCATAACACGTGGGGCAGGTGGACCGGGAGCGGGAGGGGTGGGGCCAGGGGATGGGCGGGGCTCGGGGGTATTGTTGGGCGCCGTACGCTGAAGTGATGGGGCGTGTGTGGGGTAAAGGGGCAACGGAACGCTCCTGGGTAGGCCGTCTACTTTGGTTCCGCACATGAACCTTTGGGGTCGAAGAGCCCTCGCCGCTGCCACTGCTGCTGCTGCCCTTCCATGCCCCCGCCCTGTTCCAACCCTTCCTGATAACCCACCTCCCGGTGCCACGCTGTGCTGCCCCTGCCTCCATGCGCCCGTAGCTGGATGCCTCCCTGCAGGCCGCCACGCGCGCCTGCCGCGTGCGTCCCGGGCTGCGGCCGGCGTGGCTGGCCCTGGCGCGCGCCTTCGTGCGGCTGGGCGCAGGGGGGGCGGCCATGGTGGTGCTCAACCTGGTGCCGCCGCCGCCCGCGCCGGGGACCAACGAGTCCATGCTGCATGTGCGTGCGGGGGGTTGCGGAGGGGCTCGCCGGGGGCGTTGGACGATGCCTCTGCATGCTGCATGTGCGTGCGGGTTGTGGGGTGCGGAGGGGCTCGCAGGGGGCGCTAAGTCATGCCTCTGCTGGAATGGTGGGGCCACTGTTGCATGTGTTGCGAGTGGTGATGGCCATACGGTGGTCAGGGCTCCACGGCTGCTGGCGAGTGTTGTGCTGCCGTGCTCAGCCTGGCTTTCGGGTGACGCATGCGGGCTGCCGGCTCCTTGACACGGTTCGCCTCGTGTATGTGTCTGTACCACAAGAACACCGTATGAGGCGGGGACTCGCTCAGTGGACCGCCCACCCCGCCCTGCAGGTGACCCCTGCCCCCGAGCCCAAGGCGGTGACGCGGCCCGCCGTGCCGCCCTACGACCTGGACCTGGCGGCGGCACGCCACATACTGCAGGAGGAGGTAGGAGGACATGTGGAGTGGGGGTATCCACAGAGCACGCCACATACTGCAGGAGGAGGTAGGAGGACATGTGGAGTGGGGGTATCCACAGAGCACGCCACATACTGCAGGAGGAAGTAAGGGGTGTGGGTGGTTGGAAGGTGGAGGCGCGGCCGTATGGTGGTGCATGGGCATCCCGGGCACGCGGCACGTCGCTTGCCTCGTGCGTATGGCAACCTTTTCACCCCCTCCGGCACTTGTTCGGGGTGGACGCACTAACAACACCGTTCCGCCTCGCCCTCGCCTCTCCTTTCCCATCTTCTACACCAATCCAACCCACCGTCAACGTCTTGGAAACGTCTTCCCGTCCTCCTGCCCAGACTCCACCTGGCTTGAGGGGGGCCCGTTGTCGCACCTAGCCCCTCCCGACCCCAGGCCGTGCTGCACCGTTTCACCACCCTCCCCCCAACCCACCGCCCCCCATCCCACTTTCTCCCACCCTGCCCCCAGGCCGTGCTGCACCCGGTGGTCCCCGGCAGCGCCGCCGCCTCGCTCCCAGCGCCCGGCTCCCGGCCCGCCGCGCTGTCGTGCCTGCCGGGGGCTCCCCTGGTGCACCGCGAGCCCGCGGACGCCGCGCTGGCCCCAGACACCTCACCAGACCGCATCACCAAGGCGGTCTTCGCGGCAGTATACACCGTGCTGCAGGTGGGTTAACAGCACAGCCCGCAGACTACAGTACCGTAGTAGACATTGTTGCTACAAGTGGGGCAAGAAGTCTCCGGCGGTGGGGCCGGACCACCGGAGAACGCCATGTGGTGCCGGTAAATACTATGGACGAGTTTGCTTGAGACTGCTGTTGCTGAATGAGTGAGTTTGACGACATTGACTACATGCTAGCTGTGGGCTCGCGGACATCGCCGTCTCCCTTGTCTCCTTGTCCCCTGCAGGAGCTGGTTGCTGTGTCTGGCTGGGACGGCTTCCTGTCGCTGCGCAGTGCCGTGTTCGTGATGCACGCAGACAGCGAGGTGCTGCGGCAGCAGCAGCAGGTGGGGCGTGGGTTACTGAGGGAGCCAGAATGAGTTGCTCACAATTCAGTTGAGATGTGCTGCCCAGCAGGCAGGCCGCAACACAGCCGCCGACAGCGAGGCACTGCGGCAGCAGCAGCAGGTTGGGGCGCGGCCACGAAGCAGGTGCTGGGGCGGCAGGGAGGTCTGGCAGCAGGGAGGGAACATGGGGGCCCAGGGCCACCGCGTTGGGACGCACTGGCCAGCAGGGAGGCAAACGACAGATAAAGAGGTTCAACGGACAGCGGCTGGGTTCTCCCTCAGCTTAACTAATCCATGCACCTCATAATTCCTGCTTTCGCTGGCGATTCCTTGCTGCCTTCAGGAGGTTGAGCAGCTCGAAGCGCAGCTGCTGCCCCTCTGCTACCTTATCTCCATGCAACCCGTTGTACCCAGCACACCCCCACACACAGCCACCCCCAGCCTCATCGCACCAGACTGAGGGCCGCGCGGCACAGCTGCTGCCTTTCCCAGGGCCCATGCTGAATTGGTTGTCACCTCCTTGCAATGCCCCCGCCCCCGGCCGCAGGAGGCTGAGGAGCGCGAGGTGCAGCTGCGACTGCTGCACCGCCAGCTGTCCGCCACGCTTCCGCACTCGCCGCAGCGCCTGGCGGCAGCAGCAGCAGCAGCGGTTGCGCCCGGGGGGCCGCTGCCCATGGACCGCCGCCCGCCGCCAGAAGGTGAGGGTGAGGGGCTGTGGAGTCTGAGGCCGAGGCCCAGGGCGCCCCAATGCAGGGGGCTGAACGGGATGGGGGTTGAGACTTCAGCTTGGGGCCTCTCGCGCTTGCTCTCCTGGACCTGCTATGTGAAGCAGCTGCTCCCTGTAACTCCCGTGCATCCCTTTCTTCAAATCTGCTGAGTTGCAACTCCGCACAACTGGAAACACACGGCTCCCGTGTGCAGCCGGTAGTATGTGATCTATAAACGATGCAAACATCATGTACCCGTGCCATGTGCCCCCCTGCCAGGCACCGACTTCGAGTACGCGCTGGACGAGGCTGTGGCCATGGGGCTGTCCGACTACCCGGAGCACCTGGAGGAGGTGGCGGTGGGTGCGGGGCGGGGGGCCGGGCGGGGGGGTTGAAACCGCATACACGGTTTGGGGATTTCAGGGCTAGCAGGTGCAGAAGCAGGGAGGCGGGATGGCCTTGCCACGTCGATGTGTAGTGGGGCGGTTGCAACACAGAGGAGAGGTGGGGAGGGGACAAGGCACGAGGGCAGAGGCGGTCGCCAGGAGGACCGTGGGATGTGCGGCTGTACACCACGAGCACTGTAGGTAGGGGCTGGAAGGCGGAGCGTGTGCACTATGCGCGTGCGGCAGCAATGCTTGCGTACGGTGGCTCCGGCAAACCGGGATGAAGCGTAGGAACTAGGAAGCCAGGGACAGAGGGCGCTGCTCCGTGGTTGCCGGGAAAAGGACGGCCTGCGCGATGTCCTACCCCCGCGTCCCAGACAGGCTCCATAATCCACACACTCTTATAAGCGTTTCATTGCAGTGAATACATTATCCGTCTTTTTACGATCTGCTAGAATCCTAGTACTCGCCTATTTATAACTTACTAGTACGTCGTGTGTGTGTTCGTTTCCCTTGGGCCCCCCTCAGGGCTACGACCCTGCCCAGGTTGCCGCTGCCCGCGAGGCGCACCGCCGCCACCTGCGTGAGATCGCTGAGCGGCAGGCGGCGCTGGAGGCGGCGGACGGGGGGTGCGCTGACGACGAGTGGGACGAGTCGGGGTCGGGTGAGGGCGAGGGCGACAGGGGGGAGGCGGGGGGGCAGGGGCACGCCGGGGAGGAGGGGCAGGAGGGCGCGGCGGGGCGGGGCAGGCGGGGGCGCAAGAGTTCTGTGCTGGGGCTGCCTGGGGCAGAGGAGGATGAGGCGGCGGGGGCGAGGTCGCCGCCGGAGGAGCAGGGGGCGGTGGAGCAGGTGGAGGGGCAGGTGGAGCGGCAGGTGGAGCTGCAAGCACAGGAGGAGGCGCTACCAGCGGCGGGGTCGTTGCAGCAGGCGCCGTCTGCGGCGTCGGTGCCTGCGTCGTCGGGGTGGTGGGGCATGTTGTTCGGCGGCGGTGGGGATGCCTCGGGCGGGCAGCAGGTGCGCGCGAGGGAGGCAGGGCCGCTGGGGGAGGGCTGCGAGGGGGCGTGCCTCGCTCTGCAGCGTGCCTGTGAAGCAGCGGCAGAGTCCCAGGCGCAGGAGGCCCATCAGCACGGACCACCCTGGCATGGTGCTGCAGGAGCGCTGGGTGCTCCTGCGGCATGCATGGGGTCACGCGGGGTGGGGCGGGGGGAGTGTGGGCTTGCTGCGCGCTGCCCAGGCGCCCTGAGCACGGAGGGAGAGGAGCAACAGCTGCAAATGCAGGGCCGGCAGGTGTGCGGGGCACCTGCGTACGCAGTGGTGCCGCGGGGTAAGGAGCAGCAGCACAGGGACCCGCATGAGGTGCTGGTGGAGGTGCTGATGCAGCGGGCGGGCAGGGGTAGAGGCGGGGGGCACCAGCGGAGATGGGGGAGCGGCATGTCGCTAGGGGCGCTGTGCTGTGCGCTGTTGGAGGCCAGGAGGCGGCAGGGGCAGGGGCAGCAGCAGCAGGGTGTGGAAGAGGGTTGCGGGTCGCCGTGCGGTCCGCAGGCAGAGGAGCAGGGAGCGGCAGGGGCACCGGGGCTGCTGGTTCTGCTGCCGGCTCTTCCCCCCGCTGTGGTGACGGGCCCCGGGGTGGACGGCTGCCGCGGGGCGGCACAGCAGAAGGGGAGGGCGCAGGAGGTGCGGGTGGGCTGCACCGGCGAGACCACTGTGCAGCGGGGGTGGCAAGTTTGCAGGGAGGGGGCAGAGGACGGGAGCACGGAAATAGTTTGGTGGGTCCCGGCTGGGGAAGGAGGAATGGGGTTGCACCTCAGCACCTGGGCCGGCGGACAAGACAGCGGGAGGAGGGGGGTAATAAGGGGTAAAGGAGGTGTCCCGGGGAGGGCCGGCCGGGGGGCCCGGTTGCTGCTGCGGCTGCGGACGGCGCTGCAGGGAGGCAGGCGGCGAGGGGCGGCAGCGCGGCGGCTGCGTGTGGGTTCCTACGCAGCTGCAGGGGCGCTGCTGCAGGGGTGCAGCCTGCGGCGACAGGGCAGCGGGAGGGCTGCCACCGCTGTGGCGGAGGCAGCGGACGGCACGCGGCCGACACCCGACGCCGCGGCGGCTGCAGAGGTCCCTCGTCTCTCAGCGTCGGGTGCGGCAGACCGCACGGGGGACGCTGTTGTTGCTGCTGCCGGCTCTGCCGCAAACGCGGCTGCGGCCGGGTCTGCGGGGGAGGGCGGGTCCCCGGGCCGTCCCTCGACGTCGGGTGCAGCTGGCGGGGGCCTGCCGCTGCTGCTGCAGGACCCGGAGGCCGACCGGCAGCTGCTGCTGCAGGGCATGGACGTGGGGGAGCTCGGGGCCAAGAGGCTGTGCGTTAGGTGGGTTGTGGGTCTTGTCCGAAGTGCGGAAGTGCGTCGACGTCGTACTTTAATTGGCCATTGTATGCCGCAATCCGCGAACGGGCTGTTGCAGCAATGCTTGTACGCCCATACAATGCAGGCATATGAGGCACGGACTGTTGCTGCTGCCCCCTTCCCCACACGGACGTGTAACGCGTTGCTCATCATCATGCTGCTGCTGCTCCCGCTGCTGCAGGTGGCTTGACGAGCTCATCGTGGCGCTGTGGCACGACCTGCAGTCCTTTCTGGACTGGAAGGCGCTCGACACGGAGCTGGCCGACGCAGGTGGGGCTGGAAAGCTGGGAAGTTGGCATGTGGTGGGTTGTGGTGTAGCCATGACAGCAAGGTTTCTTCGCCCAGATACGACACATCTTTCCGTCTGCGGTTGGCCAATCTAGTCACGTGTACGGGCCACGGAAAACGACGCCAAGCTGGCGAGACGCTGATCGGCCAAGGAGGCACGGTTCGTTGGGGCCGTGGCCATATACCAGCCGCTCGCCAAGTGTTTTCAGAGCTCCAATCAGGCGACAAAGGGTGGGCATCCTGGGCATTCGTCCAGCTTACACCCAGCCGTATTACACCCCGCTGCAACCATGCATGCTCAGCGCGAGGCCCATGCTGCCTGGCCCCCGCACGCAGGCTTCGGCACCCATGCGGAGATCGTGGCCGGGCTGGCCCCCTCGCCCACAGCGGTGGACTACACGCGGCCCAAGGCGCCCGGTGCGTACGGGTGTGTGCAGCTATAGCGGGGTACTGCTGCTATGGGAACCCCTCGATGGTTGGTTGTGCGCTGTGCGCACAGGACCATGAGCACGAGAGCATGCAGCCATGGTAAGAGTTTACAGCATACGGAACGGACTTGAACAGGGCCACCTTGCCGTGCTCACACGCCCGCACATCTGCATTACGGGGCACATTAACACGGTCGACGTGCCGACAAGCTTCA
>BQMZ01000052.1:0-142986 GCA_036984285.1 Chlamydomonas sp. KOR1 | reverse complement strand
TTCCCCGGGGAGATAACGATATCTTCCCGGGGCCAGTCCATATACGATTCCCATATTTCCCCGCCCCGTCCATATTCCCCGCTCCGTACATATGTCCCCGGCCCACCTCAAAATTCCTTAGCTCGGGGGCTCCGCTTCGGTCGGTCCATGTGTCCCCCTCGACCCTCAGGCCCCTCGGGGGTATAAGCTCCGTATGCCCGCCAGGCCGTGATATAAGTGTTACATACCGCCCATGTCATTGCCTCCTGATGCGGTAGGCCGTAGCGCACTTACCCGCACCCACCAGCACGTGCTTTCGTCCAACCCCAGACTGCACTCTGACGTAGGGCAGCGTAGGGCAACGCCGACGGCGAGATCAAGCCCAGTCAAGCCAGAAGTGTGAGCAGTACTTACATGATGCAGATACACGGTATGGCAGTACTGTACATGCAGCCAGGACAGCCGTAGCTGCCGTAAGGAGGGGATGGCAACCCCATAAGCGCAACCAGGGGGCAACCCTGAGCGCAACGCTCGTACCACCCTGTGGTTGCCCAGTAGCACTAGGGCGTCGGGTATTGGTTAATAACGGCAAGAGCACGGTGCATGCAACACCAGGGGCTCAACCAAAGAGCCCCCAGTCAGTCAGGCTTCAACTCCAAGTAACACACGCCCAAAGAATTCACGTCGGAACCACATAACACGTGTCGGAACCATGAAATGCCAACACGTGCACTACTCCTCCTGCGACAGGGATCTCCCGCCGCGCTTTGACGACCCTGCATGCTGCACAACATTGCAAGCTACTGCGAATCAACGTTCAGATACGCTCACGACGCAAGGGACTGATCCAGTACCGCATAAACTCCAACTGCTAGCGCGCCGTGCAACCTGGCGATCTGCCACCAACGCAGGATTTCCAGAGGACAGCCACACGCGCAAGTCACAACAGAGCAACGCAGCAGTGGCGACACAGCAGCGAACCGTGGGCGTCGTTGCACGTCAGCCACAGCAGCGGCAATGATCAGCAACAGACCCAACAGCTAATGCAGCAGCCGCACCAAGATGCAGCGCGTAATCAGGAGGAGAACGCCAAGGGCGTTTGCTCGGGAGCCCGAGGACTTTTGAGTCCGCCAAACCACAAACCATTCGTCAAGGTCTCGGCACAAGTGTGCCTTAAGTGTGCAGCCACACGTCCTTGTTCCTTATGTGAAACGGCGCCAAGACGCTTGCCACCGAACGTAGGGCAGTTCAGGCGGTGCAAGCGTAATGCATTGGGGAAAAGCCGCGGCAAAACCTCCAAAACAGCGAGTCAGGATGGCTGTCAACATCACCTGAGGATGTGCACGATGCCCACTAAGCCAATGCTTGCGCTGCCCGCTTCAAACGTCAAAAGGCACAAACACATGTTGTCGTTGGTGCCTTGAGCCAGCGCTGTGAGTGAGTCTAGGCATCGCAGAAAGGCTTTCACCAAAGGCCACGCGCTCCGAAAAAACCAGACGTCCCCCGTACGCACATTCACCCTCCGCTCCTCAACCTTGGCATGTGTCCCATAACGACAGCACTCATGCGGCTTACTCACTGTGGAACAAACCTCTGCTCAAGTGGTAACAACTTGCCCATAAACCCAGCACAAGGTTCCGCTGGGTGATAACGCACAGAAAACCTGGAGGGCTTCAAGGCGCACTGCTCACAAACATGTCGCCAGACCTTGTTTCCACCGTTACCGTATCAGTACATTTCGACTCAACTCGACGCCTCTCCACAACTTGCACAGCGTCGGCCAGTTCCCTGCTGGAGCCCTGGGGCCCCTTGCCTCACATCGTCCTCAACCGCCATCACTCCTGTCACCAACGCAACTCGGGTGACGCAGCGCTGCATGCCAGCGCCTCACCAACAGACAACCCTCTCACCAAACGCACAGCCTGCGCACCCAGGGGACGGCATATGCCTCCACCCCGCCGGCACCAAATCCGGTGCCCAGATATGTCACCAACGCGTCACACACTCGCAGCTCCATCCACACCACTTCGTCCTGCCTGCAACCCCCACCGTCTCTCCTCTCCTTCCCTCGTCTCCTCTTCCTTCTTCCAGTAACCTCCATGCGTCATGCCCCACCTGTCCCCTACGGGGCAGCGCTCCTTAGCGCCAGCTGCTGCGGGTCATGACCCGCTCGCCGCCGTGGTTGCCGTTGTTACCGTTGCCGTGGCCGTTATGACCGTTGGCGCCGCCGCCCATCACCCGGCTGCGCAGGTCCGCGATCTCGTGCTCCATCGCCACCAGCGTCGACTCCAGGAAGGAAACCTGCAAGGTGACGAAACTAGCTTCAAACTTATCCACATCGGATGCATGAATCGGAAATAAGCATGCAGCAGCAATACGTGTGCCCGAGATAAATGTGTTTCGTTTGCCCGGAGCCCTTCGCCCTCCTGGGCTCCCACTTGCGCCCCTGCCTCTGCACCCGGCATGCAAGGTCCTGCCACTACCGTACCCCATCTGCCTCCCATTGCGGTCGACCCCCACTCCCCCAGCTAGCCCACCTGCTGCTCGTACGTCTCCCCCAGCCGCGTCAGCTCGCTGCGCATGGCAGCCGCCTCCTTGCGCGCCTCCAGCTCCCCGCGCTGCGCCACCTCCACCTCCTGCACAATGCGCACACAGCCGCGCCGACAGGCCGTCCATGGTCAATCTCTACCGATGCATCTGCGCCACGCCGCCGCTCAATTACCGCTTCATCCGCTGTGCGCCGGATGCCGAATACCGTACAATCGTACCAACACCCCAGGGAAGCATGCCCAGGCGGCCGACGCACTCTCCCAGGTCCACCTGCAACCCCCAGCACGCCTGCGTCCACCTGACCCTCGTGTGCACAGCCACACGCCACCGGGGCACCGTCCAAGCCGCGCTGTCCCAGCCCCACCTGCGCGAGGACGTCCAGCTCGGCGCGCATGCCGTTGAGCTCCTCCCGCAGCATGCGCTCCGCCCGGCGGCTGGCGGCCAGGTCGCTCTCCAGCGCCTGCACCTGCCGCGACTTGGCGGTCACGGCCTGGGGGATACGGGGTGGAGCAGCGGGCAGGCCAATGTGAGCACGCGGCCACAGGACAGGCACAACCTGAGACCGCGGCCAGCTGTGAGGGTTCGGTTCCGTGCCGTATCAGCTCAGGAAAGGGCCCCCGACGCCCACCTCGCGCATGGTTACACATGCTTTTGTCCCCCTTACAAGCCCTACTCCTGGCGTCAGGAGGATAGTGAAGGCCCAGCGCTTTCGCCGCGCCCTGAACCGGCGCGGCCAGGCTCACCTGTCGCATGAGCCCGATCTCCCTCTGCGCCGCGTCCAGCTGCTTGACGTACTCCTTGCTGGGGTCCTCGTGCTCCACAGGCACCGACACCACGGGCGTGTGCGCCGGCGTGGACCAGCGGCACACGAACACGTGCATGGCGGTGGCGGGCGCGCCGGCCACGTCGCGCGGGGCGGCCAGCACGCGGTTGCTGGTGCCGGGCTCCCACAGCACGGGCTGGCCCTCGGGGTTGCAGATCACCACCTGCGGGTGGGCCATCCCGTCACCTTCAAAACGCACGCCGTCATGCAGCAGTGTGCTGAGGCATTACAGCAGGCAGACCTGGCCGTTATGTCTAGAAGTGTCCTCTTGGCTGGCAGGCTGGCAGGCGGGCGCATAACGCACTTGGCGGCCGTGCAGGTTGCCAGGACAACCAAACTGCTGCGGGTCCCACCTTGGCCTGAATGTCGCTGTACAGCGGCAGCTCCGCCCGCCGCGTCCAGTAGCCGCCGACCTGCGGGATGCACCCAAACATCCAGCTGTCAACCGAGCGACAACCAACTATTTCATACGGCATACCGCACGCCGCGACACCAGCATGGCCCAAACTGCACAAGTAACACGAGCTCTTCGCATGCCGAGATGCCTCACTCTTCGCTGCGGCTGGCCAGACGTTGTCCAACAGGGTGAAACCCCCTGGCCACGGCCCCTGTCTCCCTACCTGGCGCATGAGCTTGACGCCCTTGGTCGCGTCCCAGGCGCCCAGCTCCTCCACGTTGCCCACCACCACGGGGTAGTGCCGCGGCTCCAGCTTGAGGCTGTCCAGCAGCACCACGAACTTGGACAGCACGCGGCGGTCGCCTGCGGCAGCAGGGCGGGCGTGAGAGCATGTAGCGCAGGGCGTGCTGCTGGTTGTGGTGGTGCAGGGGTGGACGATCGGAGCCGGCAAGGCTGGGGAAGCGACTGCGCCTTTCAAACGCGCGGTAGCATGGGGCACCGTCCTCCAGCTTGCAGCAAACACTTAAGCGAGGGAGCAGGGACAAGCGACAAGTGGGGTTGCAGTAAGCACTGGATCCCACGACAGCCTCGCACTGTGCACCCACTTGGGTCCTTGGCCGGGAGCACGATGGGCAGGCGCAGGATCTGAGTCGCCTCAGGGTTGCCGAAGTGGCACATGATCTGGTAGTCCACGGCCTCGGCGCTGGAGCGGGCGGCCGAGGGGGCCAGCGAGGCCGCCAAGCGCTCCTCATCGGACGACTCGCCGCCGGACAGGCTCTTGCTGCTGCTGCTGCCTTTGGCGGAGCCCTTCACGGGCATGAGCATGATGTCGCGGGGGGAGCCCTCCTCGGTGAACGCCAGCTGGCCGTTCTCCATCAGCACGACCTGCAGGACAACAGCATGGGTTGATGCCACCGTCCGTGAGGACAGAATTGGACGCCGCCGCTGCCCAATCGGACTTGGGCGCGTCATAACGGAGGACAGCACCCCGTATGCAGGTGTTCCATGGTGCCGAAAGGGCGCACGAGAATGCGCTGCCCGCCCTGAAGCTTGGGCACAGAAACCGCGCTTTCCCTTCCATGTGCCGTTATGTGCCCTCCCCTTACCTTGGCCTGCACCAGCTTGCTGGGCGGCAGCGGCACCACGGCCACGTGCTTGTGGCCCTCCTGCCACTCCAGGGGCACCGCGGCGTCCGCCTCCCACTCGCCCAGGGAGGGCACCGAGCCCGACAGGAACAGCTGCTGGCCAGGCTTGGTCTCAAAGTGTGGGACCACCACCCTGCAGCGGGACGTTTGGGTTCGGGAAAGGCAGCGTTGGAAATGTGCATGGCCAGTAGCCCCACGTGCACTTCCTTGTTGCTATCGCACTTCCAGTCCACACACAATGTACGGCATCAAGACACGACCAGTACGGCATGTAGGCGGGAGGGTTGGGCTTCCCCGCGCACCTGCACACGACGGCCTCCTCCGTCACGTCGTCGGCGTCTAAGGAGCGCAGCGCGCGCCCAGGGGCCAGACTCTCCTCGGAGCCATCCACATCCGCCTCGTACGCCACCTGCAAGGCACGACCGCGCCGCACACCGGTACCCCGCGTGTCATTCAGCCGTGGCACTCCTGGGCTAGCGGCATGGGGCTAGAACGCCGTCAGATAGTGCTTAAAATGGCGTTATGTGGCTGTTGCACAAGCACAGACCGCAGCACACCACTCACCGCGCTGCGGGGTGCTGCGACAGGACGGAAGTTGGCGCCAAAGAGGGGTGCCAGAGATGCCGGAGAAGGCCGAGCTGTCGCAAAGAGTGGTACCATTGCTGCAAGAAAGAAGAGATTAGGGGTGAAGCCTTCGCACTTGAGAGCTGTGCAGAGATACAGCGTACTAAGCGGTTGGTAGCTCCACGTCGAGACAAGCCCTGCCAACTCCCGCACAGTCCTGAGCCCATGCAATGCCAACTGGCCGCACCATGGTGTTGGACGTGTGCGGATCGGGCCCGGGAAGAGCGCGCCTCTTTACCCGGCGGAGGTCTGCAGGGCGATTGACACCGAGCTTAAGCAACTACGGCAAACAACGGAGAAACCTCTTCCATTATGCGCCGATACCTACCGGTGCTTTTGAAGCATTTTAGAGTTGCGCTTTTACACGCCCCACGGTCGGCGCGGTGTTGCACTTCGCGCACACAGCCCGAGTCGTTCAACGCTCCCGGCAAAAGAAAGCTGAGCTGTGTGCGGCTGCTGGTCAACAAAGGCGCTGGCCCTGCTAGGCGGCGACGCTCTTTTTCCTCTCGGCTCTTTTCGCTGCTGCAAGTCGTTGACCCTAGGTCCCAATGACACCGGCGAATTTCCTTTGCCTTTTATTTATATGTAGAGACAGTGCAACAAACCAAAACCGTGCCAGGGCCAAAGGGAGACCGAGTCGACCGCGTGGTAGGGTCTAGCGCGCAAGGAATGCAAACGGCTACAGTGGCGTCTTGCTCAATTGCAGTGCCGTTGACCGCCAGAACAATTTTCTGGAAAAGTAAACCTGTCGTGCTAGGCAGAGCGCAGATTGGTGAAACAACACCGGGGTTGGGATTGGGGTACGGCATGCAGGTAAAGAGCAAGCTTCTACCTATTGACCAGCAAAACTAATTACATACAGAGGAATAGCACCATTGGGACACATAACAGGAGCCGTAGAGTGGTCCATGGGTCCGCCTAGAGGGCGAGAGGCGCTAGGCCCTGTACGCAGGGCAGACGCAAGAACAGTGTTTGGGGAGCTGCAGCGAGACTTGTGTCATGGACTTCAAGTACGGTACGCATGGCAGTGGTGCAGGTGCACAATTAGGGAAAACGAGAGAATTGTCGCACCTGGGATGAGTCATGCGTGGTCACACCAGCTGCTCGAGGTGATCTCAGTATGGACTGGAGGCCGAATCCATGAGGGGAACCCTGCACGATACAAATCGTTGCGTGTTATTTTGCGGGTAGCCCTAGGCACCTACCGCAACATCTCGCCCGACGCGCAACCGGCCACACACGAAGACAACGTGCCGAGCTGCTGACAATGCAGAATCCTTGTATCTGGCCAAGCAAGCGCCTCTTGAGCGACCAGCATTCGACTACTGGAAGTTTCCAAACCATATAAACCAAAAACATGCCTCACTTATTAGCCCACGACATGGGAGATCTCCTCTGGAGCATATCCATCTGCCCGTCCAGCCCCAACTAGCCCTGACCAGCCCTGGCCGAAAAGCAAGCAGATGCATGGGGGGTTTCAGCGCATTGAGGTGTCTTCAGGGTCATCTCCCTGGGCGCTACTGTCTGAAAGTATACAGAACGATAGGCTCAACACACAAGGGTACGTATGATCGCCAACATCGACGTCGTGTGCGTGCCTGACACGCACGTGTTTGCCCTGGGGCCGTGCCCTGCATGAGCCCGAGATCCCTGAAACCCTCTCCACTGCACGGATTGATTAGCAAGGACCCTCTCTTTTTAGGTAAGCTGCTATTAAAGCGGATGCAAAGTTATGCAAAGCCTCCTGCACACTCCGCCGATGGACTTGGTGCCCAGAAAGATGGAAGTTCCCTTCTGGCGGTTGGGTTTGGGCGTTGGTGGTGCTAGTGCTTGCCTGTGCTGGTCGTGTTTTGGGTTCCCGCTGGCCTGCCCCTTCCCGTCTCCTTACCTGAAAACCTTTCCACAGAAAACAAATTGAAGCTGTCCTGTGTCCCCTGGTCCTGCCTGGTCCCCCTGGACGTGACACCATCCCCTGTCAGGAACCCCCTGTCAGGTTTGCTGTAAAGCACGTGATACATACTCTAACTACTATACATCGTGTCTCCATTTATCAACCGAGTCAGTTGATGCGATGGTCTAGTTTTCCGCCCCCCCTCCCCGCAGGTAGATAAGACCACCGCCGCGTTTGAGATTTCCCCGCATGCTTCATCACAGCCTGCGGCTGTCGGTCTGTCCACAGTAAGTTTTCCTCGCTCGATATCCTCTATATCTCCCCTGCTCGCACCAGCGGCACCAGGGAGCTCCCCTGAGCGGCACCAGCATGCATCAGTGCCACACCTCGACCTGCCTCGACCTTGTCGTTGAGGTTGCCCCTGGTAGACTTGTGACTGGAGTTAGCCCCGTAACTTAGGCAGCTGTACCTGTAAGAAATTTGTGTTTGCTGCTGTTATGGCAGCGGTGCAGGCCTGGCTCGTGGCTGCTCGTGGCGAACGGGGCTGAGGCGTGAGGGCTCCGGCTTGTGCAGGGGAGCCCCAGCCAGCAGCACAGGGGAGCCCTATGATCGCTGAAGCTTGACAAGTCCCAGGCTGCACCTGATAATGCATATTTCAAGTGGAATTATGATTTCTCAATGCAAAGGCCCGGTGATGGCAGTCACATGCGCCCATGGGTCGAAGAAGGCCGAATTGAGCGTTGCCCGTGCACACTGGTAGCTAAAAGGCACACACAAAAGCAAAGTATGCAGGTTCAAAACATCTCGTACTTGACGCGGCTCTTATGCGGCAAGACCGGATTGGAGGATTTGCACGCTCGCCTGTCCTAACTCCCTCCACTGAGCTTTCAGAGGTTGACAGCGATAGTCTCAGTACTCGCCAGGCTAGGCCTCAACTTTGCGACTACGACTTGAGAGCAAACGCAACGGTCTTCCATTGTCTTGTCGTCAGAGTGTTGTGCGTCCTGGCTGAGAGAAGAACTGGACAAAAGCAAGCCACCAGCGAGGCTGAATCGTTGTGCAGCAGTGGGCATCCTTTTTCGCTGCTTGCTTGCGGGTGCGTTTGGGGCCTCAACTTCTACAACCTCTGCCGCGCAAAGCCCTAGGGCCAGCGATATGCTCCCCATCGAAGTACTGGTAGCTCTGGCGCACTATATAGGTGCATGCTCCGCCGCTTTAGCTGGCTCATGGCGCGCGCACTGCAACCAACTCCCGCCGCAGGCAAGCCAGCCGAGACCCTCTGTTTTGCTCTGGTCTGCACCGGGCGATACGAGTGCTGACCATCAAGCGCTCTGGGAGCTGCATTCAGTTGTGACTGGGTTGTGGAACGGCCCGCTTGTCGGGGTTGAACCTGCCTCGCGGGCCTACCGGACTCCCAGCTGTGTAACATATGCCCGTCATCATGTTCAGCCACGGCACAAACAGGTGCGCCACGCCGGTGGGCTCGGGAACGGTACTGGCACAAGCCACAGTCACACGCTGCAGCCTGCACTGCCTGCAACACACCCCTGCACGCCACCCGCACCCCGTACTTGCGCCCCCACCGCCATGCAAGCACCCCGCCATAGCTGCTCCCAACACAAATACCTCTCACGCTCAACCTTCACCTGATCTCCCACTCACCCCTGTGCCCACCCACACCACCCTCTCCCCCTTGTCCCACTGGCCACTGCCGCAGTTGCCATCGGTCCCCTGTCGCTCGCGGCAGCACCCACGGCCCTAAGGCCTCCCCTCCCAGCGCCCCCATCACCCCCCGCCGCCTGGGGCACCAGCCCTCTCCTCACGTGCCCAGCCCTCAGCCAGCGCACGTACTCCCAACCACCCCCATCACAGCCGCCATCTCCTCATTTGAGGCCGCCCTCAACGGCCGCCTCAAGTCCGGCAACGGCGCCACCCAAAAGGCCGCCAACGGCCACCACCACGACCACCAGAACAACGGAAAGTCCTCCTCCAGCGGCAACGGTTTTGGCAATGTCAATGGCAATGGCGCGCACCGCAACGGCAACGGTAATGGTAACGGCAACGGCAACGGTAACGGCGCGGTGGCGGCTGGCGGCGACCTAGGGGACGAGGTGCTGCTGCGGGACGCGTCGCACGTGCGCGTGCACGTGGTGGTGCCGCGCTGCACCACCGTGCCAGGTGAGCTGCTGCGCCCGGGCCGCCCGCTGCTGCGTCCATTGTGCACCATGTGTCGCACTACGTAGCAAGGCTGAAGTAATGCTCACCGTTGCCTGCTCCACGCTCGCTACTGCACCTGCCAAGCTGACGCCCCCCTCGCGGGCCCTCCCTGACCCTGCCACCCGCATGCACACCTCTGTAGCGCACTATGTTTGCTGCTCACTGCCACCGCGCAGCACCTCCCCATGAATGGGTGCTCATACCTCGCTTACTCACCCCAAGCACGGCCCCATGCACCTCCAGGCGAGCACCTGGTTCTGGTGGGCGACTGCAAAGCCCTGGGCGACTGGGACGTGGCCAACGGCCTGCGCCTGGGCTGGTGCTCGGGCCACATGCACACAGCCACCTTCATGCTGCCCTCCGACTGGCAGACCTTCAAGGCCAAGCTGGTCATGCTGCATGGGGTGGGGGAGGGGCAGGCGGCGAGCGCCCCTACCCACGTGACCTGGGAGCAGGGGTTCGACAGATCCGTCGTGCTGCAGGCGCCGGCAGCCAGCGAGTTTGATGAGCTGGTGGGGAAGGGGAAAGGCGCCAAGGGCGGCGCGGGCAAGGGGGCTAAGGCGGCGGCCAAGCCCGTGGCGCATGACTACATTGTGATCTGCCACTGGCAGCACACGGAGGCGACGACGGTGCTGGCGCGGGAGGTGCCGGGAGAGGTGCTGGTGAGTGGGGCCGCGGCGGTGGCGACGGGATGACAAGGCGTTCCTTGTGTCAGTGTGTACAGGCAAAGGAGCGTACCTGGATGGCTATGAAGTGCTTGCCTGGTGGCAGCTTTGGTTGTAGGAGGGAATTGTGGGAAGGCCATACCTGCTTGGGCGACTACCACTGGCGGAGACGCCGGTAGGGTGAGCGGGCGGGGTTCTGTGGGACCGACAAACACACCGCCTCTCCAGGTTGCACAGTATGGGGGCCTGGGCCATACACATTTCTCCACGCGTGCTTGTGCGTCGCGACCAAAGCGTGTTGCCACTGGGCGCGCAGGTCCTGGAGCAGCAGCTGAACAAGGCGCTGGCGGAGCTGCGCAGCAGCCGCGAGGCAGCGGCCAGCAGCCAGGCGAAGCTGCAGGCCATGGCGCGGGACCTGGCGGACAGCGAGAAGCGGGCGCAGCAGAGCGTGGAGCAGCTCACGGAGCTGCAGGTGGGTTAAGGTTTGAGTCCGAGGTGCAGGGGGCGTGCCCTCGGGTGTGGATGCTTGGGGGCGGGAGTGTGTTGTGGGACTGACGGAGGGTAACGGGAAGAGGGTTTGGAGCGGGATTGCGGCATCGGGTGGGGCCCAGTGGCTGGCTGGGAAGGAGGGAGGGTGGATGATAGATCAGCAACGAGAAGGGTAGACGGTGTGGGGATAGTGCAAGGAGGCGGCTGGGGAGGGCAGGCGGCGGTCCGCTTGAGCTCGCAAATTAGGGCAGCACGCGGGGCACAGCCTTTGAGGAGGAGGATACGGTATGCGCTTCGACCAGGCGCCGCTGCCATCAGCACCTGCACCTGTTGCAGCAGCCAACCAGTACGTCGCTTGCCCCTTTTATCCCTAACCCCCTCACCCTCCTCTGCCCCATCAGGCCAAGCACAGCCTGATGACGGAGGAGCTGTCGGAGGCCAAGCGTCAGGCCAAGGCCGCGGCCGCGGAGGCCGCCGCCGCCGCCGAGGCCGCGGCGCTGGCCGCCAAGGCCACCTCGGTCAACGTGGCGGAGGTGGAGGCACGTGTCAGCGCGCGCTACGAGGGTCGCATGGCGGAGCTGCAGTCGCAGCTGGAGGGCGTCAAGAGCCAGTACAGCAGCGAGGTGGCGGCGCTGCAGCAGAAGCTGGACGTGAGTGCGTGTGCTCTGCAGCTGTGCCTTTTCGCTGCTTATGCTGCTTATACTGACCACCACCGGAGTGAGCGGTGCTGGCGTGGGCCTGGTTTAAGGCCTCAAAGCCGCTACTACACAGCATCGTGCTGAAGCCTCGTGTTCGGGCCCATTCGCTGTGCCCCCTCAGGCGAGCATCAGCAAGGAGACGGAGGCGCAGGAGATGGTGCAGACGCTGCGCGAGATCGTGCAGAAGGACGTGGCCCGCCTGCGGACGGAGCTGGCGCAGGTGGGCAGGGGTGGTGGCGGCGGACTGGCCGCCAAGGGCTCAGGAGCCCTCTGGTGCAGGGACGGTGTCTTGCTGAGGGTCGCAGGTGTACGGGGTCCTGCTGTTCCGACAAGCACAGTTCCTTCTGCTGTAGACTACATAACGTACTCACTCGGCCAAGCGGGGAAAGCTGGTCCGTGGCAGTTGGCGCTCACGCTGTGCCCCCCGGGCCCCCTGCTCCCCCTCCATACGCAGCTGGTGAACGAGTACATCTCTGCGCGGCAGCAGCTGCAGGAGCAGGCGATGCAGATTGAGGCTAGCGAGAAGCTGCGAATGCAGCAGGTAGGGAACCGTTTGAAAGCAGCGGATAAGGGTATTGGGTAGCGTGAGGCGCGCACCTTGCGCGTCCTGTGGCATGGTTCAATGCCGTAGAGGGCGATGGGCCGGCGGATGGGAAACTGTGCCTGGGAGGCACGAAACGGGCAACCCACAGGCAAAGCCACATGGGGTTGCGCGGGCGGGTGAGCACACGGGTGTCTTGCCGCGTGCTGCTACTGGCGGGCATTCGACGCCGCTCCCCATCGCGCCTCCTCGTCCCCAGCCCGATGTCGACCTGCAGCCTTCCCGCTGCCCTCCTACGGCCTAATGCCCCGCCCTCCCGTTCCGCCCGCCAGATCGACGGCCTGTCCTCGGAGATCAAGTCCCTCATCACTAAGTACAACAGCGCGCAGAACACCATCGCGGAGCAGCAGCGCCTGCTGGAGGAGCTGCAGGTAGGTGCTCCCCTCTTGACACGAAACGTGCTACAGCAGCTGTACGCGCCGGTGCGAGTGCTGGCGCTTACCAGGAACACCATATTGCTTGAATGGAACCGTCGGGCGGATAGCTGGGTGGGAGGTGGCAGGCAGCCAAGCAGGAGACGGATAAGCCGCTGGCAGCCGTACCGGTACCGGTAGCTTCTCATCCGCATTCTCTTTCCCTGACGGACCTGCGTGGGCTTTGCTGCGCAGGCTGTGCGTGGTGCGGCTGCCGGCAGCGGCCCGCGGCCCTCCGACCCCGCCGCCATGGCCGCCACCATCCCGCCCGCGGAGTCGGGCGCCGGCCGCGACTGGCGCGCGGACTGGGCGCGCCTGCGCAAGCTCAGCGCCAACGGCAACGGCCAACGGTAACCGTCACAACCGTCGGTGGCGTGGACAGAGGAGTGAGCAGGATTGAGAGGAGAGCGCAGGCGGGGAGGAAGAGCTGAAGAGAAGGGAGAATGGAGCGGCTGGTTGTATCGTACGGGGGTTGCATGGGCGGTGAAGAAGCTATTTACGGCGCGGGACGCGGCGGTGGTGGCGGTGAGCCTTCGCTCGCCCGATAGCCATCAAGGGTGTGCCGTCAAGGCAAGGTGGGCTACCGCCACCGGCGGGCGCGGGGCTCGCTGTTTTTGTTTTTGCTAGCAGCAGGGTTGCTGACTGGACACGCTGTGAAACCAACACACGTGCCTGGAGTGAGGCGTCTCTTTTTCTTGGTGTGCTGCTGGCTTGGCATGCGCCCCGTTTTGATCAGCCGTTCGCAGCCGTATGCTGCGGTTGCGCCGGGCGTCTGTCTGCGAACGGGGGCGTACACTGTGTCGTGCTGCGAATCATCGTACGCTGAGGCAGTGGGGTACCTGAATGTACGCTCTGGTGTCGGGAATTTTTTAGCCGCACGCCAGCCGCTGACCGGAGGGAAGGTGGGTCGAGGGGATATGGGTATGCTGGGTTGAGGCGTTGAGGAGCCGGCTCCATGTGCGCATGCGGGCTTGGACGAGGGGCAAGACCTGCAAGGGAGGGCGCTGGGGTTGTTGACGTCCTAGTTGGCGGTTGCAAGTTGGGGGTTTCGGAGGCGCAAGGACTGCAGGCCGTCGCTGGCGCATGCGTTGACGTGCGTGACATGTGGATGGACGTGTTGCGAGAGATGTCGACGCCATGTTTGCGTGCCTGGCAGTGGTTGGTTGACTGCAGGTCTGGCGGCTGCGCTGCCGTGCGGTTGCTGTTGAGCGGGAGCGCTGTTTGCAGGCGGGAGGGAGTCCCGGGTGTCCCACCAACCACGTGTTTTTGGCCTTGGTGCAGAGGACACTTTCCACTGCGACGCCCCACTGTGTGAGAGAATAAGCCCTTGGCTAGTGTTGGAACTCACAAACATAACGAGGTGCTTATGCAGTCTGCATGCAAGCCTTTTTCCCGGTGCTGGTGCCGGTATATGCTGCTGCTTTCATTGCTTTGTCGTGGACCGCATTACTGTCCTCCGGTATCGCAGCGTGAGCTCCTAGCTGTCCACTTACCAGTAACGCCTAAGCGCATTACGAACGGCGCCCTTGTCGGCGTCTCCTCGCGCATACGCTCTGCCATTATTCGTATGGGTGTCACGGCCCCCGTCTTCGTCTGTCGTACCATCGCATCTTATGGACACCCTTGTGTCTTGACCTGCGAGTACGTTGCACGCGTGTTGTGTTGCGTTGTGTTGTATTCGGTTTCGGGGTGCACATACACAAAGCCCGAACCTAAGCTGGCTGGGCTCTGCCCTACAGTGCGTGATCCTGTATATGTGCCGTTATATCCTGCAGCATGCTGACTCGATGCATAAGGCGTTGAAGTCCCGTTTAGGCTATGCGTGCTGGTGTGTCTCTTGTTTATTGGCTGCCTGGTAAGCTCTATTGTCCTGTGTCGCGTGGGGTGTTGCCCTGCGCGTAATGTCCTGGCTGCCCTACAAGCGAGCAGCTAAGCGTGGTGCTCTGTTATCTGGGGTGGCGCGTTGCAGGGGCGCCTGACGCGTTGGCTACGTACCTGTGCTCTGTAATCATCTACCAGCTTCACTCCGGTCAATACCTCTGGTTTCATGAACCTGTACACGCTTCGCGTTTGGCGAACGTGGAAACGGGCGCAAGGCGCTGCCTGTGGGGCCAACGCCTTTAGTAGGGGTACACCTACGGGGCAGACGAGCAGGCAGTCAGGCGAGCGGCGTCACATGGCACTGCATGGCAAGAGCACTCGTGTACGTTTTGAGCTCGGAAAGACGGAAGCACTTCAAGAGTGACACGGTTCCGTCATCCTGCGTCATCGCACACTTCACACACGTCTTACAACGTCACGGCCTTGGTCGAAGACTGATACATGTACCAGTTCTTAGACGCTGGCGTGCCCCTGGGCGCGTGGGTCCAGGTGGGTCCGGCAGATAGACCGGCACGCCGGCTCGGAACTACGGACTTTGGGCGGGTGCGCTGCCGCACTGGAACCTGCTCGGACTGAGCATGAACGTGATGGTACGGTCAACACTATGGCACCATTTGGTGGTAGCCTGGTAGGGCCAACAGGTCGCTAGCTGTTGAGCGTGCTCCTCCCTCCTTGGGGGTTGTGCAGGTACCGTTCTAGTCACGGCAAACACACGTTGCTACACACGCTCAGCAGTTAGCGGCGGGGGGTAGCGGCCAATATGCAACCTTAGCCCAGCAGCTTTGCATTAACGGGCAGCGGCAGCGATTCTGGGACGCTGTGCTAGCATTGCTAGGCTGCTCCAGGGGCTGTGCTTCGCCGTACAGTACCCTAATCAGGTTGCACCCGTGCACATTGGGGAAAGAGCAGGAAAGAGCTATACTCTGCTTCACTTGTTACATAGCTAGCGCGTTTGTGTAAGACGTTACGCGTGCACCGCCAGTGCGGACCAGACGCTGAGTCCATGAAGCCTACCCGGGCTTTGGGCAGTTGGCCCGCCTCTGGGCGTGAGACACACCGTTAAACTATGAGCACGGGACATGACAACGAAGGAGTGCGCATGCACGTGTGGAACGGACAACAGAACACTATCCTACACCTGCCTAGTCAATGATAAAACCGCCCCTCTAGACACCTATGTGGCCAGCTTGCAATTGTCCGGGCCCCAGTTTGATCTGCTACTTTAGAGCATGTCCTCATTCATGAAGTCATATAATCGGTGCAGTGTGGCGCGGAGCATGTAAGGAACGGCTCCACACTGGCAGCTGCAGCCTGCAGTGCAGGGCTGAGCAAAGACCTTTCTGTACATGCAAAACAACAAATTGTAGATGGGCCGGGAAGTAGCACCATACCGGTCTTCCACGCACGGGCATGGCTCCAGGTGTTGCTGCCACGTGCCGTCCATGCACGTGGGGCCTTCCAAAGCCAGAAGCCTTCTGCCCGAATCACAGATGTGCGGCGCCTCGCCCCTGCCCTGTCGTTGCGCGGTCGTATCCTCTGGCTTGCCTTTCGGTTCATGCAGAAGACGGATGGGCACCTGCAGCTGCACCCTGCCCGCTGTCCGACACACGACCTTGGTCCACCCTACCAGCAGCCACGGGTTACGTGGGAGTATACCCACCAATCACAAAACGCATTGGCCTTAGCCACGCAGGGATGCCTTTTCACATACCCTGTATATACTTGCACCGCATCCTGTTACATCATCGCCAACGGGCCAGTGGCCACTGTGTGTCTGTAACTGCAAATGCTCTTTAGGGAAGCAAGAGTGCAATCCCAGGGTGGTGCAGATGCACGCCTGTGCACGCCCGTTAGGAACGCTTGCTATAGGGCTGCGAGGACGGTATACCGGTGGCCTGCACGTCAGGTCTCTGCAGGTCTTCTTCCCTCAAGTCTGTGCTATCAGCCTGTCTGCGCCTCTGGTCCTGGACGACGGCGTAGTGTATTACGAGAAGGGGTCTGCCGGACGCACACCGCATGGGCGAACTCCGCGGCGCACTCCTCCGCTCTCCCGCAAGGCAGAGCCGTAGTTTTCAGCTGCTGTGAGCATGATGCTCCTCCCCAATCACAATCCTAGTGTTGCAGATCAGCTGCTGGTAATTAACAGCAGGTCTTGCATGATTTCAAGCCAGTGTGTAGAGAGATGCGGTGATGGGAGGTACGAGGCAAAATCCAAAGCAAGTTCCAGAGACGTTGCCCTAGTCTAGACCGCAGTGACATTTCAAGCCAGTGTACAAGACCCCCATACTCGCCGCTTAGTCAGCCACCGCTCACAGAATGACAGGCCCCAGTCGGCCAAGCCGCTTGGCGCGACAGCAGTTGAAAAAGAGCCAAATCCAAAACACCGCGCCGCTAAAAAGGGGCCCCACGCATCGTGATGGTGCAATGGTCCAAAGGCAGGATACCCGTCGCACCAGCAGACACCCAGCATACCCGGTAGCACATCGTGCGCCAACTGGCACGATATCGACATACGGCTCTGTAGATGCCGTAAGACCCAAAGGCACCCATATAAGGTTCAACATGCGCAATGACAGATATTGGAATGTGCTGCATGCGATGCTCAAGAAAAAGCATAAGTAATGCAGCCACCCCTGCACGACCCAAACACGTGCGCTCAGTATCACAACACAGCTCTTGCGCCCCACCTGCCGCCGCCGCAGCTGGTGGCATTTTATTATCGTCCGGCCGGCCACGTAGGGCCTTACCCATTCGCCGCGCTGCTGTCGAAATGTCAAAGGACATGGTATGCATCTATGCAAGCAAACGGCGCGTGGCCCTTCCTTATCAACGCCGTCCTATCCCTCGCAAACCTCAATCATGAGCAGTTATACCCACTCGTGTCCTGGAATCCTTGTTGCTGAACGAGGCCCCGCGTGCGGTACGTACACATGTCATTGCTAAACGTACAAAAGAGCGGGCGACCCCATACATGCATCTAGTGGCTAAATGTACAACTGGCCCATCCTGCACTACAAAGACCCGGAATCTAGGTACCAAACACCGCCTGCTAAGGCAGGTGCGCCAATCACCCGCTCCATTGAAAGAATTCTAGTACAGTATCTAATCACTCGTGAGCGCGGAAAAGCGCCGTCAATAAGTACAACCGTCTCTCACTCTCCGACACACCCCCACACACGTGCCCTCACGCCGCGGCAAAGCAGCTCAAGCTGCGCAGCAGCACCCCCGCCAGCCCAGCCCTCTTGGGCACACGGTACTGTAGTCCATCCTCATGCACCACCAGGGGCCCGGCCATGGCCCGCGCACTGGCCTTGCCCTTGGCCCCGTTCTTGCCCCACTGCCCGCTGGCCGACCCATGGGACGGCGCCACGCCCATGCTGCTCTGCCGGCACGTGTTGTGCTGCACGTCCTCTGCCTCCCGCACCGCCCGGACACGCAGCTCCACCGCCGCCAACAGCACCTCGCACTGCACCAGCGTGGCAGTGGGCAAGGATGCTGCTGCTGTTTGTTGCTGCTGCTGCTGCTGTGCGCGCAGCTCCGAGACACGGTCCTTCAGGTATGCCCTGTCCTGCTCCAGCTGCTCCAGCTCACTGTCGTACAGCAGGACGGTCTGGATGCGGGTGAGCAGGGAGGGGAGGACCTCGGCCAGGGCGGCTGCGCCGGTGCGGCCAGAGGCAGAGCTGTCCGGCGAGCCGACGGCCGGGCTGCAGTCGGCGGTTATGGCAGTTGGGGTCCCAGACGCAGAGGTGGTGGTGGAGGTGCGGAAGGGGCTCCAGGAGTAGCGCTTTGCGGGCGGGGAGGAGGAGGCGGAGGAGGAGGTCAGGGTGCGGGTGGGCTGGTGCGGGGAGGGTGAACCAGTGGCGGCGCACTGCTGCACGGCGGCGGCGATGCAGCGGGGGGAGGACCAGGCGGGGCAGGAGGCAGCTGTGCGGCAGAAGGCGGGGAGGTCGGAGCCGAGGAGGGAGGCGGCGTCGCGTGCGCGGGTGCAGATGGCAGACAGGGACCTGAGCGAGGCGGTGAAGGCGTCGTCAGTGCCCTCGGAGCGGCGGCGCCGTTGCCTGCAAGACATTTTAGCAATGTGGGCCAGGGAGTTCATCAAAAGGCTGGAGGTAAGGGGCTGTGGTGGGAGGCGTGTGCTTGTAGCATGACCGCGCTGGTATGTGACGGGACAGCGTGCTGCATAGCACGTGGCGGTGCGGACACGGTGAACACACTGCCCCTCACCGGATGAGCCCCGAGAGCACCACCAGCTGCGCCGTGAGCACGCGGATGCCCCTGTAGAAGTCCAGCCACGCCGCCGAGTGCTCCAGCATCAGCACAAGGAGGCCGTTGCCCTGGTGCCCATGGAGGGCCAGGAGTGCGTGACGCACTGACTGGAGAGCGGAGGTCAACGCCTGCGCATGAACAAATTGCGCCAAATTTGGTTTGATTTTTATGTCTATGGGTTGAACGTGCGTCAATCGAGGTGTACCTTGCTGCTAACCCGACCAATAGCGAGGATGACGATATGACCCCACCTGCGCCAACTCGAGGGTGGCGTCTGCTCCATTTTCTCCACCGCCATTCTCTTCTAGAGATGTCAGGGTGCTAGGCAGCACCTGTTGGGAGCACGTGGGAAGCAGGCCCGCGGGCCGAGAAGGTGGTTGAAGAAGCGAATGCTGTGACCTGCAGCCACTAACACAGGCTCGACAATGCCTGCTCAAACTGCACGCAACAATGAGGCAGAACTCCTAATTCCAGGCATTTTGGGCGTGCCTCTGTAACTCTGCCTGCTCATGAAGCAACGCAGACCCTGCGCAGACCTGCTGCAAAGGCGGACACGCGACAACTTGGCAGACGTACCTTGCCGCAAAGAGCAATGATGTCACCACAGTCATCGACGAAGACCACGCTCTGCGCAGCTGCGTGGCCAAGTTCCCTCGCAGCCGAAGTGCACTGCACTATCGCAAGCAGTGCGTCCATTCTTCTGGAGGACTGAAAAGGAATTGTACCTATTTGCCTGCTCCTATTGCACTAAAGATCACATTCAGTTGCCACGGGGCTATGACTACCCTTTGTACGACGACGCCGGTCCTGCAGTGCAGGTTCAGTGAACTCAAAATGCGACACCCCATGCATACGGCATATCATGCGAGTGGAAAGCTGATGTGCAATGCAGCTTGGTCAACATAACCAGTTGGTCTCGAGCCACACACGCTCACTCCACACGCTCATTCCAGCCACACGCTCATTCGCGCACTGGTAGGCTATGTGCTTGTGTAGTTTGAGGTATTTATGGGAAAGACGCCATGGGCCAGCTGCGCGTATGTAAGGCCGTGCGGCGCCCCAGCAAGTCGCGCGCTCACACCATGTCACCGTTCGGTGGATACCTGAGTGGTGACTGTAGGATTGTGCAGTCACTATAAGTATGACACATACTATGCACCGAAGCACCTGCGTACCTGCAGCTGAAAGGCTCCTGCAGTATCGAAGACGGCCCGTCCTAGAGCCAAGAATGATGTGACCGGGCCGTGCTCAGTTTACGTAGGAGGTTACTTGCCAGCTTGCGGTCTGTGCTAGCTCGCTATCAGTCTTGCATGGCTTGGTGCAGCTTGGTGTAACCGGCAAGGAGCCAGGCTGAAGGCAGGGGCTCCCCAATGGGCTCCCTTGGCTGAAGGCCATCGGCTCTCACCCGCACACGCGCCATACTGGGAGGAGCCCAGACCCCCAAATGTACATCAGACAGGATGATCTTGGGCTGATCAGTGGGCGGGAGGGGGCGCGGCCGCTGTGTCTTCTGCTGCCGCCAGGGTCTACCCAGCGCTCCTGGATGGGGCCCAGCGCTCCTAGGGCCCACGCACTTTGACACCAAAGGAGCAGCCAGCCTACCTAAGCAGCAGGTACCTGGCGGCAGCAACGGCGGTCTTCATTGTGGCTCTTCCGTACGCTACCTGTTATCTGTGTGTACAGGTTTGGTTTGCGAGCGGTTTAACAGGGCGGGGGCACTCCCGACTGCTCCCCTGCTGCCCCTACCGCACAGCAGCACCTCCCCAACTCCTTCTTACCATCCGAGTCACCCGCAGATGTAAAATACAAACGCCACTCGGCGACGAGAATGCACATAAGCGGTACCAGCACGACACAGTAACACACAACGGGCCGTCGCCCAGCGTGAACAGACGCAGTATGCAGTAGCATCCACTGCCGTGAGGCGTTCATTCCCTTCAGGGGCTTAAAAACAAGATGCTAACACCACCGCTTCACGCACTTATAACATGCATAAGGATTGTCCTAATCACACTCCAATAGTACGTGCATGCTGGCATGCTGCTGGTGTATGACTATTAGCTTCGCCTCATCATGTGCCACGCAGCCCGGACCCCCAACTCGGCCACATGTACACTCCGTCGGTACATTACACGCAACTCCGCTCACCACGTGCCCTATTTCGTATAGCTAGGGCTGCTTATCACCCTTGGCCAGAGCCGTTCCATCCCCACTGGCACCGCCCAGCCCACTGTTGCACGCGTTCTCGCCAATCGCCACCGCCGCCGACCCAGCCCCTCGTGAGCACTGCTCTTGCTGCAAGTGCATGTGCGGTCGCTGCTGCTGCTGCCGCTGCTGTTGCAGCAGCTGCACAAAGCGCCTCCGAGACCTGGCCTCCCACATTGATGCGACCACAATCGCGCCCATCCTCCACACCACCGCCGTACTCACAATCCCCATCCAGTGCCAGCCTGGCTGGATGATCCACACGTGCAACGCCTCCCCCAGCGCCAGCAGCGGCGCCTTGTCCCAGCTCTCCCGTACGGACAGCTGCCGTACACTCGGCAGTATCACCGTACGGTGCAACGTACACATTAGCACCAGCCGAACGCTGCCCACGTACGGCGCGTAGTACGGCAGGACACGGAAGATGACTAGCAATGTAAGGATGACCACGATTGCGGGGCCGTACACCACGGCGGCGAGGTAGTGCTGCCGTACGGCGGAAGCCGTATAGGCGTCACGTGTGCCCGTCAGACGCGCACGCAGGCACAGGAGCACAAGGCTGGAGCATGCGTCTGTGGCCCAGCTGAGGAACGACAGCAGGATACCCTGCAGCAGCTCCACGGAGCCCCGCTCCCGTGCCAGGCGCACCGCCACCAGCGCAAACGGTTGCGCCGTCAGCAGCAGGACGTACGGCGCCGCCGCCGCCATGCCTGCCAGCCGCCACGCCTGGTACGACAGCTCCAGGGCGTGCGGGGAAAAGGGGGCCGGCGGAAGAAGGCCGTGTGGGGTAGGGCCGCTGGGCCCCCGGGTCGTTGATACAGCGGGGCCTCTGGTGCGGGTGGGGACGCTGGCTGCCTTGGCGGGTGCAGGGGTTGAGCAAGTGGGGAGGGGGGAGTTGTTGGCCGCTGGTGATGCGGGCGTGGCTGGGCCAATTTGCCGCATGGTGGCTTCGTTGTCGTTGGTGAGTTCATCGAATGGTGACTGCGGAAGGGCGCGACTTGCGAGGGAGCGGCCGTTGCCGGCATCAGGAGCAGGCGCGCAAGTGTCCTCCGCGGCGCAGAGTGGCTGGCCCACACGAGTACCTGCTGGCTGCTGCTGGTGCTGCTGCAGTAGCAGCGCCGCCGTCTCCTGCAGGCCGTTGTCGTACAGGTACGGCAGCAGGTGGGCGGACACAGCCTCCATGGCGGCTGCGTCTCCATGCACCTGGTCTCCGAACGCGTACGCCAGGTCCCCAAGCACCGGGGCCAGGTGGGACCACCACACGGCCGACTCGTGCTCGTAACTAAGCTCCCCGTTGTCCGTGCCTCCGCGCATTCTCCTGACCACTCCTCCCGGTGTAACCGCCACAGCTCGCATGGCCTCCCACGCAGCGCACAGCTCCGCCGCCGCCGCGGGCGGCAGCAGCAGCAGGGGGGGCGCCACCCAGTGCACCAGCGGATAGGCGTGCCACGGTTCACCCTGCTCCGCTGCCGCCTCCCCTGCTGCATTGTGCTCCGGCCCCACCAGCACCAGCTGCAGCACCCCTACGGCCCCGCACCTTGCTGCCTCCACCGCCGCCGCCAGCTCCACCGGCCCCAACACCAGCTCCACCTCCTGCGCACCACCCACCAGCTCCACAGGCACCTCAGCTAGCAGCAGACCCGGGGCGTGCTGCCGCTCGTCCTGCTGCTCGCCCCGTGCGCACTCCGCTAGCACCAGCACACGGGCAGGCTGTGGCACAGGGCTGTGCAGCAGCAGCCGGAGGGCGGTGGCAGGGGCATCCGCGGCCCCTGCCATTGCCTGAGCTGGCGGCGTGGGCAGAGCGGCAGGGGAGAACTGCAGCAGCCGAGCCGCAGCGTGGCTTACGCTGTTATGGTCACCCTCCGGAAGGACACTGCGCCGGCCGGACGAAGTAGGCTCGAAGGGAAGGCCAATGGGCGGCCCCGCAGCCGCCATTGCGCCGTCCACCTGGACCGATACGCCCATGCCCACGCCCGCACCATCCAACCCTGCCATGGCAAAGCCACCAGGCAGCAGCTGAGACAGGGAAGTCACCAGCGAGCAGAGCTGCTGCTGCTGCTGTTGCTGTTGAAATTGATGCTGCTCGCCCGCCAATGGCAGTAGTGGCTCGTTTAAGTTGCCATTGCGGCTGGCTGCTTCCCCGCCGCCGCCGTCTTGCAGGCCGTGCCCCGCCCCTGCAGGGTCAGGCCGCAGGCCCCGTGCCCACGCCACCAGCTGCACACAGCCGAGTATGATGGCGGAGCGCACAACCGTCAGAGGGGGCAGCACACCACTGGCTGACGTGCTGGCAGTGGTGGCGGATGGAGAGGAGGAGACGGAGGAGGAAGAGGAAGGGGAGGAGAAGGGATGTGCTGGAAGACCTGCAGCTACCGGCGAGTCCTGTGGGCCCAGCAGCGCCGCCTTGGCTATGGCGGGCGCCGCCGCCTCCATGCGGCGGCAGTACTCCTCGAAGGTGCCAGGGTGGTCGCGGACCTGGGCGGAGGTACATGTAAAACACGAGGAAGGGGTGTAACGCGGCAGGGAATCACGGGTGGAAGCAGTGTGTACCTGCTACCTGGGCGCGAACATGGACCTGGGCGGAGGATTTGGGACCGGGTACCAGCGCATATGACAGTGAGGCGCGTAGACGTGTGGCGCTGAGAGCGCAACCTGCTTTGCATGCGAAGGGCGGTCGGCGTGAGTGTGTGGTGCGGACACCCTGGGACACCTGCGCAGCCGTCTGAGCAGGCTGGAATCTTGCCTTCCCCGTCGCTTGCGTGCGTTTTGCAGCTCACCATGCCCCGGCTCGCCGGCTGCTGCGTGATACCCGGCGCCCACCTTGACGGACGCGAACCTGGTTACCGTGAGCGCTTGGTAGCGATACCACTCCAGAGGCATCCGGGCGGTGGGCAGGGGCGGTGCCGTACACACAGCTGCAGCAACCAGCGGCTGCACAGGCAGGGTCTTGGCGGCCGGATGCCATGTGGCTGGAGGACGGGCGACGCTCAGGGCAGCCTTGCCAGGGCTGGCCTTGGTCCCTTCCACCCTGGTGCCCTCAAAGCTGCCACCTGCCTTGTCATCCATTGTCATATGGTCTGCATGACCTACTGATCTTACCACCGAAGGAGTGCTGCCGCCGCTAGAGGCCTTTGCCACTACCGCTGCTAGTCTCGTCGTGCCGTTGAGGACCCTGGGCCCATTCACGACGCGTCCGTGTACACTTGTGCGCACTGCTGGCTTACCACTGCCGCCACCTTGCGGCAGCCTGCTATTTTGAGCACCCTGCAGCCCCGCCGGTGCGCCAGTGCCGCTGCCGCTGGATGCGCAATCGTCCCGCGGCTGCAGCTGCTGCTGCTCCTGCTGCTGCCTCCAGCGGTCGCACACCGCTGCGTGCTGCCTCCTCAGCCCCTTCTCCACGTGCCACGACACCCACACCGGCCACACCAGCATGACCAGCCCGATCATGAGCTGCAGCGGCATCGGCCGGCACGACAGCAGTGTTGCGTGCTCGGGCCGCACCCCGCACTGCAGCGGCACGGGGAGCTGCTGGATGGCGCCACTGCCTCCAACGGTGGAAGCAAGGTACACGTCCTGCTGCACAGGCAGCTGATGGTTGCGCTGGGCGTGTTGGAGGGTCAGGATGGTTGGCGCCACTCGGTAGGCCAGAACGAAGGTTGTGATGCTCTGGATGAGTGTTGTCGCAACGATGAAGGGTAGGGGCAGCTGCGGGCCAGGTGGGGGCGTCCGGGGTGCGCAGGGATGTGAAAGGCGTCAACCAATGTCCACGTCCTTATTGCACGGTGATGCTCGTGGAGGGTGTTAGTGGAGCTGCAACAGCGCAAATGTGTTGTGTCGGTGCGTGGTGGGCACACAAAGGCAACCCGTCCAGTTACAAGCGTGAGCCACGTTACCGGTGCGGCACCCTGTCTTGCCATGTTATGTTACATTCCAGGGGGTGTGGCACCTGGATCCTTACTGGGCTCTGACCACAATTAACAGGAAGTTTTTACATTATCATGTACTGCGTGGGCCCACATTCCACGTGCCACGTGCCACGGGTCACCTGCCATGTGCCACGTGCCACGGGTCACCTGCCATGTGCCACGCTACCACTGCTCGTCAGCCGTGCACAGCATCAGGCGCGATGCCCACCTTGACCACCTGGTCGCACAGCCCCAGCATAAGTGTGTTGAGCACGGGGTTGGTGCAGGCGGTGGTGAGGTAGCGCGCCCAGGTGTGCGTTGTCCAGGCGGGGGCGGGCAGCAGCAGGAACGCCAGCGCCAGGTGGCTGCTGCGGGCCAGGTACACCGCCCACAGCAGCACCCAGCTACGCCACCTGCACAGGACAATCAAGGCATTCCAGATGGCTGAGGGGCAGCAGCAGCAAGTGCGTGGGCGGGTTTAAGGGCAGATGTTGCCTCCATCCTGCGTTCAGAGGCATCAATCGTCATCCGTGGGGTAGCATCCATGGGGTATCACGCGTTGTGCCACACAGCAGCCTGCACCCACCTCCTCCACCAGCCCCACAGCGCGCCGCTCCTCCTGCTTGCCGACAGCACCCCCATGGCGGCGCACCATGCCAGCAGCAGTGCGTTGGACAGCACCGTGGCCCAGTCGCCCAGCCGGGCGGGCCGCACCAGCGTGTACCACGCCACGTGGTAAAACACGTGCAGCACCTGGCGGCGGGGCACACCAGCGTGTGGTGGTGCATGTGGGCACAGCACTTACACGTGCGCAGGTGGACGAAGGAGCAAACTGCTGGCGTCAGGCCAACCAGGCGAGGCAGTCCAGGGCTGATGCAAAGCGCAGAGATCGTCCGGTTCTTGTTGCCCGTCTTGCGCCAACGCAAGCACGCACCCGATTCAGCATGGTGGCTCCGCATGGAAAGTCTGCTGGTGCCTCCCAGGCAGGCAGCTCGCATCGAGGTATGCTTGCATCGGCAGCATCGGCACGTGAGACAGCGACCCGCGGGTCAATTGATAGCGCGATCGATGTGGCCATTGAAAATGGTACAACGATCGCGAGGAGAGGTCCCATTCGAAGCGGCTATCTGCGATGGCAGCAGAAGGAGGGGGGACGAAAGGTTAGGTTCTAGGGCACCGCGAAGTGCTGGTGTGAACAATGACAGCGACTGACGGCAGCGGGTCGCACGAGGCACGCGTTTGCACTGCAAAAGCAACTGTTAGAGGCGCTGCACATTAAGTGCATAGCAAAAGCTGTTACCAGCTAGGAAGGCTCCGAATGATGGGGGCCTGCTGCTTGGAGCCTCAGCAGTCGCGAGGTGACGAGCTGATACCGCAGGCGCCCTAAGCGACTTGTTCGCCCCGTACTTCTTCATACTGCTGTCACTCCATCTGTGCGCTGCTGCACTGGGGCTGTGCTGGCAGCCTTGTCGCTTTGGACTTGTGCGGGTCTCACGCGCGGGACCCTGGTTTAAATGAAGTTATGCTCATGTAAGGGCAAAATTGGAGAGCGTGTTGCACAGTGTAGCTTGCAACAAGCTAACAACAGTTTGCAACAGGTGTTGGAGTACCAGATTCAGGGGACACGGATCGGATTCGCGTCCAAAGCGCCTGGGGCAGGCTGGGGAATGCCACCCTTGCAACAGTCGAGCCTGACCGAATCCAGCTTGACACCGCCGGTTTTCCTATTACAGCTTACCCAAGAAGCCGATCTGCGTACAGTACACGTTACACGCATGGCATGGGGCTGGCCATGCTGAACTCCGGCAGCTGGCCAGGCCTTGACCCATGGGCCGACGCATCACCAGGACGGCCAGGGGACGGCTGTGCAACATGGAAAAACTGTCACCACGTGGCAGTAGCTGAGACCGTGCCATTCGCCGCATGGCAGATGCCGCTACCGGTTCAACCGGTCCGAACACGCCAGTCGCCCATGCCATGGAATGTTGCCTGCAAAAAACCACCAAAGACCGTCTGCTGCCCCGTGGGAAGGGGCTGGGCTCTGGAAGGGGACCAAACCTGTAAAACCATACATACCACCTATCAATACCAATAGTACTGTACTCCTATCCCAAAGATTCCATCGTGCACGCCACCCGAAAGCCTCGTCCTTCTGGCTCCGTCCTCCTCAAAGATGTAGGCAGTAGGATGCGGTCTGAAAATCGTACTGATCTTCTCCTTTTTTCTCTGTAGGTGGTGAAGTCGTGCTGCCGTGGTAGCCACAGCAGTTAATGCGGCAGACGTGCATGTATAAGCAACCTGAATGATGAGAGGGTAGCTCCAAGCTGCTCCTAGGTATGCTTCGGAAGCTCTAGCATACCGGCTGACAACACAACGACCGTGCACTGCTATTCGCAACACAGGTCCCAACACAGCACCAGCAGCGAACCGATGGCTTACTCCCGCGGGGGGCGAACAGGCCCAAAGCAACGCGCATTCCGAATGGCAGCCACAAACGTCATGTATATGGACGATAAGGCACCTGTACAAGTCCAGGTCAGTACCTGCGACAACAGGGAAGAACCCTGACCCACATCACCATTATAAGATTTCGATAAACGGTAACAGCATATCGGATCAGTACACCACCCAGATTACTTCCTACTACGCTCTGCCGTACATGGATGAAAACAAACAAAGTAACCGAACCATGTCAGAGTGCGACGTACCCGGAGGCGGCACGCATGCCCTGCCTCACGTGGTCCGGGTGCCGTGCACTGCCACGTGGAAATGCCACCACCACCCTGCCTCCACCTGCCATTCACGACGATCCGCATTCCCCAGGTCCGTCCATTCCCCACTCCACGAAAGCTCTGTGCACGCACGCACCCAGCCATCTAGCATACCACCTCCGAAGAACCAACATAGTACACAATGCGGTAACCATGATAATCCGTATCCTCCGGTGGTTGACAGCGTTCTCGGTGACACAGTAGCTCCGCCCGCCGGACATGTGCCGCATCCGCTTTCCACCATGGCCTGCGTTGCCGCCGCCAACCTTTCCAGACGCCAGTGCCCCACACGCACCCTTTCGATTGCGTGGAAAAGAGCCATGCGCACTGCCTGTACTGCATGGAAACAGTTCCAGATGAAAGCACAAGCGCTCACGGCAACCAAGCGGTTGCCAAACCCATCCGTCAGCCAGTCATTAAGTTCGTAAGCGATTGAATGTGGCAAAAGACCGAACGTGGCAATGCTCAAGTGCTGCAAGCGTATAAACACTCATGAAGGGCAGGTTTGCAAATTACTCGTGACGAGACAACGTACTAATCCATTTATTGGGGCAAGCTCCCACGTCCTGTTAACCAAAAAGCTGCAGCCTGCTGACGCCAAAGTAACGTAGGACAGTTAGCGTTAAGACTGCTGCTGATGCACCAGTCTCATTGCATGGCCACCAGCATTACGAGGTCCCTAGGTAGCTCCTCCCTCGCCAATACCGGTATCACTCAGCTACAATGCTACCACCTCAGCGCCGAAACCTACCAGTGCGTAACGGCCAGCGCGCAGCCGTTGGTAAAAAGCTGACACACGGCTTTGTCCCTGGCTCCATCAACAGCAGTACGTAGTCACAGCTTCTTCTTACGGTTGCACCAGTCCTCCTCCGCCGCACACCACAAATCCTTGCCGAGGTTGCCCACCGATCCCTTTGCCTCACCACCAGCCTCGTGCCCCGTGGCTAGGTGCTGTCCTGGCTGCGGCCCGTGCTGCCGCTGCAGCATCACTGCGAAGCGCCGTCGCGACCTCCTCTCCCAAATCGCCGCTGTCAGGACTCCGCCCAGCCGCCAGACCAACACGGTTGCCAATACCGCCGGCCAGCCCCAGAGCGGCTGCATAAAGCACACGTGGACGGCCTCCCCGAGTGCCAATAGCGGCGCCTCATTCCACTTCTCCCGTACCAACAGCTGCCGTATGCTCGGCAGTACGACCGAGCGGTGTGCCGTACACATCAGCATTAGTCGTACGCTGCCCACGTACAGGGCGTGGAAGGGCACGACGCGTAGCACCATCAGCAGCGACGCCAGCAGCAGGACGGCCGGGCCGTACAGTACGGCGGCAAGGTAGTGCTGCCGTACGACGGAGGCCGTGGCGGCGGCGGCGCCTGGGCTTGCGTGTGGGTTGCTGACGATGCGCCCGCGCATGCACAAAAGGATCAAGCTTGAACACGCGTCGGTGATCCATCCCAGGAAGGCGAGCAGTGCAGCTTGCACCAGCTCCACGGAGTCCTGCTCTCGCGCCATTCGCAGCACCACCAGCACAACCGGCTGCGCCGTCAGCAGCAGGACGTACGGCGCCGCCGCCGCCATGCCCGACAGCCGCCACGCGTGGTACGACAGCTCCATAGCGGGCGGGGAGAAGGGCGCGGGCGGGAGGAGGTAGCGGACGTGCGCAAGGAGGGCGGAGAGCGGACTGCGGGTGGGGCTGCTTGCCGGGGCATGCTGGAGGACCGAGCCGCTGTGGACGCCGTTGGCAGTTGAGGGTGCGAGGTCGTTGTCGGTGGGAGGGTCGGCGCGGCAGGTGGAAGAGGAGCAGTCGGAGCTTGCAGGCGTCACAGCGGCGGCCTGGAGCTCCTCCTGCAGGGCAGCCCGGGGCTCGAAAGTGCTGGCGTGCGCTGTCTCTTTGGAAGGGGACACCGCACTTGTGCTGCTGGCGATGCAGCAGGCTGTGTCCACAGCGACAGTGCGGGTGTCGGTATCGGTGTCGGTGTGGGCGCTGTAGCCCTCCGTGCTGCAGAAAGCCGCCGCCGACACCGGCCGGGGCTCTGCCAGCTGCTGCTGCAGTAGCGCCGCCGTCTCCGGCAGGCCGTTGTCGTACAGGTACGGCAGCAGGTGGGCGGACACAGCCTCCATGGCGGCTGCGTCTCCGTGCACCTGGTCTCCGAACGCGTACGCCATGTCCCCAAGCAGCGGGGCCAGGTAGCGCCACCACAGGGCGGACTCGTGCTCGATGCCTGCGACATCACCTTCCGCCACATGCCGTTTCTGCGCCCCTTCCTCTGCCTCTGCGGCCAGCTGCATGGCCTCCCACACTACGCACAGCTCCGCCGCCGCCGCGGGCGGCAGCAGCAGCAGCGGTGGCGCCACCCAGTGCACCAGTGGATAGGCGTGCGTCCGCTCGGATGCCGCCTCCCCTGCTGCATTGTGCTCCGGCCCCACCAGCACCAGCTGCAGCACCCCTACGGCCCCGCACCTTGCTGCCTGCACCGCCGCCGCCACCTCAGCCGGCCCCAGCGCCAGGTCCACCACCTGCGTGCCAGCAATCATCTCGACAGGCACCTCAGCAAGCAGCTGAGAGGGGAGGTGATGCTGCTGCTGCTGCTGCTGCTCGCCCTGTTGCTGCCGCTCCCACTCGCCTCGATCCGCCAGCAGCAGCAGCCGGCCAGGCTGCGAGGTTGGGCTGTGCAGCAGCAGCTGTAGCACCACGGTGGCATCGCCTTCCGGCCCCTTGGCCTGTGGAATGGCTAGCGCGGCAGGCGAGAACTGCAGCAGCTTAGCAGCCCCATGGCCCACACCGCCACCACCGCCTTGTGCGTTTGTCATACCACCGCACAGGCCGGCAGCAGCAGAGCCCGCAGGACGGACGGCGGCCGGCCCCGCCGCCGCCATCGCGCTGCCCACCTGGACCGACACGCCCATGTCCAAGCCTGAGCCGGGCACCTCTGTTGCCAGCTCAAAGCCACTAGGTAGCATCTGCGGCAGGGAAGCCACCAGAGCACGGAGCTGTTGCTGCTGCTGCTGCTCCTGGTGCGGCTGCTCGCAGTCGCGGCCGGCTGCTTCCCCGCCGCCGCCGTCTTGCAGGCCGTGCCCCGCCCCTGCAGGGTCAGGCCGCAGGCCCCGTGCCCACGCCACCAGCTGCACACAGCCGTGTATGACGGCGGAGCGCACCACCGTCAGAGGGGGCAGCACACCGCTGGCAGACGTGGGGGCGGTGGTGGTGGAGGAGGAGGCCGCCGATGAGGTAAGCTGCCCTAGTTCAGTTGGTAGTGCGGCCGAGCCCATTAATGCCGCCTTGGCTATGGCGGGCGCCGCCGCCGCCATGAGGCCACTGTATTCTTCATAGCTTCCGGGGTGGTCGCGGACCTGGGAATAGGAAATGGGTGAAGCGCGGGTGTCGTGCCAAGCGAAAGAATGTTTTTGGCCTGGTCGGCATGCAGGTTGCGTTCGGGTCACAACAGCTTTCCTAACCCGCCGGTGCACATAAAACGGAAAAGCACAACACGTACACACGCATATGGTCCACCTTGATGGATGCAAACTTGATGTAAGTGAGCGGCTGGTATTGCGCCAGAGGCAGCCGAACGGTGGGCGGGGTTGATGCCAGGTGGGCACGCGGCTGCGAAGCCAGGGCCTTGCCGATCGGGCGCACTGTGACAGGCGGTTTCGCGTGTGGGGTAAAAATGCTGGTGCCGGTATCCACAGCTTCCGCGCTGAGCCCCGTGGCGCTGCCATCTGCCAGCTGCGTCCCAGCGCCCCAGTCCACTGCAGCCCCGGTTGCAGCCACACCAGAAGCCGTGCTGACAAGAACCCCAGTTGCCCCTGCTGTTGCTGCATCTCCTGCAGCAATCCTGAGACCCATCACTCCGCCCTGCAGCTCTGCACTTTGCCTGCGGCTGCCTGCTTCCTTGAGCAAGGCACGCGTTGCGCTACTGCCTTTACCGTTGCTGCTGCCCGACGCACTGCCGTCCGGCCTTACGCCGTGCTGTTGCCGCCAACGGTCGCACACAGCGGCGTGCTGCTTCCTGAGCCGCCTCTCCACGTGCCAGGACACCCACACCGGCCACACCAGCATGAACACTCCGATCATGAGCTGCAGCGGCAGCGCCGGCACGACAGCAGTGTTGCGTGCTCTGGCCGCACCCCGCACTGCAGCGGCACGGGGAGCTGGATGCTACTGCTGCTGCTGCCTCCCTCATCGGTGGGGTAGTATGCGTTCTGGTGCTGAAGCTGGACGTGCTGGAAGATTTGGGGGTGGTGATGCAGGGTCAGGATGTTTGGCGCCACCCGGTAGGCAAGGACGAAGGTGGTGGCGCTCTGGAGGAGCGTGGCTGCAATGACGAAGGGCAAAGGAACCTGCGGGGCGGGGAGTAAGGATGGTGCCATATCACGGCTTTGCAATAATATACAGGCACATAGCCATGCCCCAGACACGTGCGAAGGCAGCGATTGGTTCCGACAAGGCATGCCGATCGAAGCTCCCTTCCGGCATTGACGACATTACGCCCGCAGTGCATCTGATGTGCCCAGGTATGCCCACCTTGACCACCTGGTCGCACAGCCCCAGCATGAGTGTGTTGAGCACAGGGTTGGTGCAGGCGGTGGTGAGGTAGCGCGTCCACGAGTGCGTCGTCCAGGTGGGCGGGGGCAGCAGCAGGAACGCCAGCGCCAGGTGGCTGCTGCGGGCCAGGTACACCGCCCACAGCAGCACCCAGCTACGCCACCTGCACGGGACAATCAAGGCAGGATGATGCACGTGTGATGGCGAGTGGGTGTCGACGGGCGCATTGGTTGCCGGGTATGGGTGGCATATGTGGATGCTGCTTACCGTTCTCAGGGGCACGCAGCCATGGGGTATCGTGCGTTGTGCCACACCACAGCCTGCACCCACCTCCTCCACCGGGCCCACAGCGGTCCGCTCCTCCTGCTTGCCGACAGTACCCCCATGACGGCGCACCAGCCCAGCAGCAGACCATTGGACAGCACCGTGGCCCAGTCGCCCAGCCGGGCGGGGCGCACCAGCGTGTACCACGGCATGTGGTAAAACACGTGCAGCACCTGGCGGCGGGGGAGTGAAGCACACTACCGTATTGAATTGTGACCAGGTGCAGGCCGAGGTAGGGGGTGCGCGGCATGCTTTGGCAGGGACTTGCTTGTGGGCAGGTGCACGCGAGGCTTGCTGTAACCAACAGGAAAGCGTAACACATCGTAACACAAGTTACTTCGCTACGTCCGTGTGCGAGAAGAAGGGACGAAGAAACCCCCGACTACAGCCCCGACCAGCGTAGCTGGTTTACATGCACTCACCCGGAAGAACATGCTTGCGCCGCACGGGAAGCTGTCGCGTGCAGCCCACGAAGGCAGTTCACAGCGGCGTACGATGTCTTCGGCGTCGGCGTTTGCACGGTAGCGGCTGCCGAGGGCGGCGCTGGCCGCGGGGCTGGCCCCTAAAGGGCTGACCCGTGGGTCAACCGACAGCGCGATGGACATGGCCATCGCGACCGGCAACACGATGGCCAGCGATAGGTCCCATTCAAAGCGAGTATCTGCGGGTTGAAGCAGAACACATGGCTTTGGATGGGTTGACGCAAGGCTGCAAGTGCATTTCGCACCGCAGAAATGCGATGACTATAAGGCAAGAGCGTCGCCTGGAAAGTCGAGGCATGCGTTGGCATATATGCAGGGGACAGTTGTAGCAGAGCATGGCATGTTGTGCAGGTTTAGGCTTACCAGCGAGGAAGGCGGTGAAGGCGGGAAGGGCAGGGGTGCTTGCGCGAAACTCAGGTGCCGTAAGCTTCTTGGACAGGTCCATCTTGCCTCGCGGCTCCACTCTACTGCTCCCACCACCTAGTTTGGCATTGCTATATCCATCTGCATCATTAGCGCTGTGAGGCCGGCCGTTGCGGCCAGCAGAGGGCTGGGGGGTCATCTTTGGCCTCGCTGCCTGTTGCGCTGCGCGCCTAGTGCTGCATTCTATGACATGATTTGCGCACAGCGTACAGAACTGAAGTAAAGTGGCTGTAACGTACTCGCGCAAAGGTGCTATCAGGCGCCAACGGAAACCGCGCGGTTCACATCGAAACCCCAAATCTCAGGACTCGCAATGGGACCTTGGACAGGTGGGAGCTGCTCGCGGCACACGCTTCTTTTAGTGTTGCTTCAATGTAAGCTTCAAGTAAACATTTTGTGCAGATTCCTCGTGTTGCCGCTATGGAGGCGAGTCATCAACGAACCTCCACTCATGCGGAGTGACTTGACTGACCTTGGTATGCCTTGCCCTAGCTTCTTCCCCTGCCGTTTGTGGAGTTGTTGTATGCTCCTTGCTCCGTCAAGGCGAAGGGACCAGAGTCTCTCCCACACGTTGCGCCGTTCGGTTATCCCACGTGCACGTCTGCCATGCAACCAGGGAGCACGGTACGCCCTGTCGTACTGCCTGCCCGGAGACGCACGGCTGGGGCACTGTGCCCAGGTCGCACTGTGTTACAGGCCCAGCGCCAAAATACTTCGCACGGTGCGCGGGCAGCGCCAACAATCGTACACACTACGATAATACCGGTAGACTCCCGATGTCTGGCGGAGGAAGCTGACACAATGCACAATGCTGCACCGTGCTGCCGCGGCACATGCGTGGAAGCAGGGGGGTGCCTGACACGTGCCCAGTCGCACCAGTATTGTGCGCCGTACCTGCCCGTACAGCGTGTCTCTCGTACTAAGTCATAGAGCGTAAGGGAACACACTGCGCAATATACGATGTCACGGAACGTAAGAAGTCCAAGCGGCAAACATTAACCCTGCAATGCACCGACCATGCCACTACACGGGTCAGGGGCTTGACCAGTCAGCTAACCCAGTCGGGGCTGCAGGCCCAGGCATCCCTGTGAACGACCGCCCCCGCGCCTTGTCTCTGCTACACTCCACCTGCAACCTCTGCGCTATGCGCTCCTACAGTTTGCTTCGAGCCAACCTGACACCTGTGGTTCCAGTGCAGCAGCGCACACATGTTCTGCTGCGCAGCACCTGCTACGCGCTAATGCGCAGCTGCTCCAGCAGCGGTTGCAAGCTACCATCCCCACAGCAACCCACAAGGTAGCCCGCAACTGTATTCGTATCCACAGGGTACCCCCTTGGCCACCTCAGCCTTGCGTCCCCTGTCTACCCGATGGCGGAACCCCAAGCGAAGCCCTCGGCGCAGTGCTACCGCGAGTGCCGCCTGCTGCTGCGCCGGCGCCGCCTGTAGTTTTCGGACCACAGGCTGATGGCCCGCCTCTTCAGCGCGGTAATGGTGTAGTTGTACGCCAGCCCGCCCCACTCCACATCCCACATGAAGGCCCTGAGGGTGCGCAAGCACGTCACGGTTGTGCGCTTGCTCACCCAAGTGGCATGTACGAGCAGCAACTCCCAACTTCCAACTCCCAGACAACCAGATTAGTCAGAACGGGAGGCAAGGCAGCATGCCTCCAACCAACTGTGCGTTACATTGGTATCGCAAATGGATTGGGTACCGATGGGCGCCCCTGGGCGCATCCCGCTCGTTTTCGACACCGGCGCGTGCAGGGCAGCGCTCTGCCTTCGCTCCCTTGTCCCTGCACAGCCCCCGCCCACCTGTGCCATCGCTCCACTCCGTCCTGCCATGCACCACAAACAAGGGGATGGCGGCGCAGTTACGTTACTTGCAGTACATGGCTTCCGTGCGTCAACTGCTGTTCCTGCTGTAGCACCGGTCCTGTCGCACCGGTCCTGTAGCACCGGTCTCCCTAAATGATTTTAGGGTCCAACACTTGCGTCCAATGGGGCTACCTGGCCCGTTAAAACGGCCACACACCGAGATGACTTGAAAGCGCGTGTGTGCAGGTGCAGCAGCTGCTGCTGCCTACCGCCCACGTACGCACCTGCAGGCGTGTCAGCTGCTCTGGCGTCACTGCGTCGATGATGTCCACTATGCTGGGCAGGTCCACTCGCCTTAGGCGAATGGAGAAGTCCTCAAACGGCAACAAGTCCCAGTGGGGCTGCGGAGGGAACGAAGCACGGCCGGCCAGGGACTCAGAGAGCAGGACAGGCGTGGTTTCACTGTAGTGCTCCTCCATGCAGCTCGCACGTGCAAATCCGGCTTGCCACAATCACCCGCATACCAGTCTGGGGCATGCTCGTCACCTCGGACTGTGGCATAGCGCAACCGGACACAGCAAATTATCTACACCTTTAGGTGTTGCTACACCTCAAGGTGTTGGACGTAACACGTTAAAGCCCTCACGGCAACAACGCCGCCACACCTGGGAAGCTCAAGCCTGCGCAGCTGCACGACAGATAGACACAGCTGCGCACTGCCGCCCGCGGCGTCAATTATCCACGAACTCCAACCGTGCCCACGCTGTCAAATCCTGGCACCAGCCGTACCTAATCACCCTCACGATACTACGCGCATGGTACACGTGGTCCTGCCCCGCCCCTCTCTGTCGGTCGGTACCAGTGCATTAACCCACGCCCCACATGCCCCCTTGTCCCACCTGGTACACGTGGTCCTGCACGATGACGGGCACGCAGCCTGTGACCATGGCCTCCGCCAGGCGGATGCCCCAGCCGAAGCCCATGGGCGCCAGGCAGAACTTGGCCCGCTGCATCTGGTCCACAGCCATCCCTGGCAACACCAGACAGCCGCACAGCCCTCACAACACATGCAGCATTAGGTGAAGATATGCAACAATGCCATGTAAGCGTCGTCTACTTGTGTGCTAGCGGCCCGCATCTCCCACACACAACCATCGCTGCTACAGCACGCAAAGGATGAGCGAGGCCCTTTGCGCCAGGAGCTAATGTAACTGCTGTCGGTATGAGCAGAATGATTGGGCGCGGCAGCACCCGGCGACTGAACAGGTAGGCTGGGTATCAGCATGTGCGGTGGCGCAGAAAGGGGCCGTGGTGACTGGAGGCGGACTCACAAATGGGCGGGCCGATTGCCCAGTCTGTCCGGTTGTTAGGCCCCTTGGGGTCGTACTTGCCCCCTGGGCCGAACATCTGGTGGATGACTTGCCGTACACCCTGGCTGTACGCCATGTCGGGCCTGTGGGGGGTGGTACAGGTTGCATTGGGCTGCGAACGGGGAAGAGCTTTGGCCGTGTCCGGTGTCGGGCCCGTAAGGTGTGCGGCTGCATGCTTGAAGGAAGCCAGTAAGTGACCCTGGACAACGTACGGCACTGACTGGACGGCGAGTGTGTGGGCCAGGCTTGGCCACCATGTGAGCAGTGGCTGCAGGCTGAAACCAGTGAGTGCTGATGCAGCGCTCACCACCGCACAACATGCTACGGTATCTGCAGGCACCCCGGCCTGGGAGGCCGCGTCTTGGTGCCTGCTGCGTCCTGGTCGCTCGCGTGACCCGTTCCGCACCCCACCCCTCCGCCCTACATCGTACGTACTTGTTGTACCCGGCGAAGAACATGGTAGTGGTCCGCGCCTCCCGGTCCCCCGCCCTCCGCTGTACACTCTCGCGGCTGCCGTCCGCTCCGAATGTGACGTCCCACACCCGGTAGTAGTTGAGCGGTTTGGTAAAGTCGGTTGGCAGGTAGTTGGGCGTGGCAATATCCTTCTCGGGCCTGCATGACAAGAAACGCACGGCGTTAAAACTGGCACACCCGGAAGAGCGTCGCACCGCCGCCACAGCCACGCGACCGACAGAGCAGCACACATGGCAGGAGCGCCCGTGTAACGGGTGTTGACACACATCACATCTTCAGGCATCGCACGTAGTCGCACTCATGGTAGGAGGGCCTCAGCATGCTGCCCTGACGCCACTGCACGGCACATGGTGCGCCATGCCCTCCCCTCCCCCCGCCACCATGCCGCACCTGAAGCACATCTGGTGCTCCAGCATGACGTCCCAGTGCTTGAACTCGGGGAAGTCGCGAAAGCGGTTGCCGGGCAGCGGCAGCGGTCCGACGAGCCGCAAGGCCTACGGGCAACGCACCACCAGGCAGGGGCATCGCAATGCCCACACGAGGGGCACTCAGGGGGCACAGAAAGACAAGGAGCAGGCACAATTACTTGACTTCCATTCAGTAGTCCAGGAGGGGAACTGCTGCACCACTGCACCAGCTGCATGGCGCTGATGCGGTCCCACAGCGCCTCGCACTGCATGTGCGCCACGTACTACAACACGTTTCAGTGCTGGACATGTGTGTTAGCCCACCGCACCTGCTGCACCAGCTCGGCGATGTTGGTGCCGCCGTGCCCCCTGTGGCCCGACGCGGCACGGTCCATGGAGGACACGTGTGCGTAGGGTCGCTTGGGGGACTGCCCAAAGTGCACCAGCTGCGAAAAGTGGAGGGCGCAACGAGGGGGACATGAGTATGCACTGGTAAGGTGGAGGAAGGGAAGCCTTCAAGTACGCATTGTGCGCTGGAGGTGCTTCAAGTAGTGGGCCTGCCACCTGAGCAGCAGCAAGCCGTGCAGGTGCAGGGCCTGCATAGCAAGCTCGTGCCGTAAGTGGATTGCCCGGTACCAGGCTCTACAGGCCGCGTGCACACCGTTGGATCTTCCGCATGCAGCAGCAATGCCTGCACTGTGCAGGGTTGGCGTCACGGCATTAGACTGCCACTCGTGCAGAATTTTCAGGCCCTTTAAGTGTGGGCCAGTGCAGCCCGCCTGCAGCGCTGCACGACCCACCTTGATGATGCTTTGCAGCTCGTCGTCGGCGTTCTCCATGAAGCATGTCCCCCGGTCGTTGGTAGCCCACATGACGTGGTTGCGACCGCCTGGAAGAGGCGAGCATGGAGGAGAGGACATAGCGCTCAGTTTGCCATGCAGCCGGGGTGCTAGGCACATCCCCTATCCTCCCTGGAGCACCCGTTCTCCATCCCCGCCCCCGCCCTCACGCCTAGCCCCAGGCCCTGCGCTCAGCTTCATACCCCACGCACCCTTCTTCCGTGTGGCCCCCGTCACCCAGGCCCCACGTTTCCCCGCCATTTGTCTTGAGCCCTTGACCCCGCGCCCCTGGGCACCTGTTGCGTTGAAGAAGGGCGACGTCTCCTGCAGCCACCGCGTGGCTCGCTCCATGACCTGCATGGGGTCGTACACGTTGCCTGCATGGGGCCAGGGCCGCACGGGGTTCAGACACCGACAAAAACATTGCACATACTACCGGTACCACTTTTCGCGCGCGAGTCTTGGGGTCTAATCACAATTAGGCAAATTTTGGTGGTTCTGCAACGCGCTGCAATGTCAGCCTGCACGTACCCGAGTACCAGTACGACCACGTGGGCACGTAGAACAGCGCCGCCTCCCACGGGTTTTCCGTACGTACGGCCCAGTCCGACAGCAGGGCTTCCGTGAACTGCAGCTCGGCGCTGTACATCATGTCGATGAACGACCTGCAGCGAGCCAGCGCAGGGTTCGAGGGTGATGTCAAAAGCCTCAGGAGTGAACAAGTGGAGGCAGGGTGCCAATCAAGTGGGTCTTGGTCAGCAGATCTTGCATGTGGACCGAGGGTGAAAGCCGGGCTGGGGCGTGAAGGCCAGGGTCAGCTGTCATAAGGAGCGACGGTAAGCTGCATGGCCCATCGGCAGCGACAACGCATACGAGCTCTGGTGAGACCTGGCCTTGGCCTTGGCTGCGGGGTAGCCACAGCCCGCCGGCCCAACAGCCTGAGCACAGGTAGCCACCTAGCCACCAAGTGGCCGATACATATATCACACCGCCAGATGGCTTAGGATAAGCCGTATGCCCTGTCCTCCGTCCCTCTGCCATGGTGTGCTGTGCTGTGCTGTGCCCAGCCGTACTGCCGTACCATCTGTCGTCTCGCTCCATGCGGTGCGCGATGTTCTCCGGCAGGTCCACCACGTAGATCTTCTTGGCCGCGTAGTTGGGCCGCCAGCCTTCATGGGGCGACGGCCGCACCGGATACAGCCCGTCGTGTTTGGCAAACACGGTGTGCAAAAGGCCGTACAACTCAACGTGCTCAGCGTCTGATAAGGACACCGAGGACACGAGCTGCAGTGCTTGGGGTGCAACCGGGTTGAAATGCACTCGCTTGTCACCTATCATGCGGTCCAATAATGCGCCCCTCCCTCCCTCCCTCCCACCCTGCGTGCCGTCTGCTGCCGCACCCCAACTGTGCTGCCTGCACCCGCAGTGTTCCCCCACGCCCCCACCTGAACTGCTGGTGTAGGCTTTGGTACGCGTGCAGCCGTGCCCCCAGTAGCCCTCCTGGCAGTGGCACCAGCCGCCGCGACATGTGCCCACGCCGCTATGGCAAGGCAACAAGGTTTGCGGAAGGGCCAAGTAATGTGATGTGCAAAAGGAAGCATTTGGCCGGCGTCACCGCCCTCCAAGGAGGGGCACGCAACGACCAATGTGAAAATGCACTGGTGCAGTTTGCGCAAGCGCGACCCCGCCATCGCGCTGTAATGGCCCCCGTGCGGCCTTTCCCCAAGTAGGCTGTGGCCCTTCATTTTGGGTAGCCTGGTGAACGCACTTCCAACCCACAGAACCCCAGCATGGATATGGCCGCACATCCAAACGCACAGCCACCACGCTCACCTGCAATTCCTGTAGCAGTGGACTGGGTCAGCTATCTCGCAGCTCTCGCCAGAGAAGTACCCGTGGCACTGCACAGCAGGAAGCACGGCCGACGCGAGGGGTAAGGCGCGCTTAGGAAATGCCCACCCGTCTACACATGCACAGCGGCCCTGCTGCCTGTTCATTTGGGTGTTGCGGATGCGGTACGGGAATCAGGCAATATGAGCCCGTTACAGGTACAAGCAGGCATGATTAGGAGACAGGGTGACAGGGCCCTGTAGCCAGTTCATTGGGGTGTGATCGGCGCTCGCGTACGGCTCACCTGGCACCAAATTTCGTTAGGCCCGCGATGGTTGAAGTCGAACGTGTGCCCCCCTCTTTGACACCATCCCTGCTCGCTGCACCTGGTGATCAACACAAAGGTGTGGTGGGGAGGCAGCCAGTTGAGGAGCGGCTGCGGCAGCCGTAGAAGGCACACCGTTGTAGTCAACAACACAAACACAACCTTGGAAGGCACACCATTGTATGCAACACAGCACAGGGAACAGCGCTACGCACACACCTAACGCATGCCCCTGCCGATGAGCCTCCGCGCTAGGCGAGGAATGTCAAAGACATGGTTGCAAGCTTGCAACCCCATGCACTTCAATCCAACCCTGGCTGTCAGCTCGCTCTCATGCCCAACACGACCAGCTAGTGGCGTGAAGCAACTGAGCCAGCCCAGCAGTGTGCGAATGGCACCCCCGTAGGAGCCAACACCCGACCGCCATGTACCCGTGTGGCACCACCATACCAGAAAGAAAGCAGCCCTCCCGCTGCCTGCTGCCTGCCCACAGGCCCCAGCGCTGCCAAGCCTCCAGTGCAGGCCTCCCCTACCTGTTGGGGCACTCTGACAGCGGCAGCCAGACGCCTGTGTCTCGGAGCTGGAGCTCCTGCACGCACACGCATGTAGACTGATTAAAGGCACACGCATTGAGATGCAGGGTGGACGGAGGCCGAAGTGCGTCGGGAAGCGTGCTCACATGTTGCGCGCCCAAGACCAAAGTACCGTTCGACAATGGCACGGTTTTGCTTTGGATGGATTAAAAGAGTACATGTGTGTGTACACAAGGGATGCACCGTACGCAGGGGTGTGTCTGTGTCTTACGGAGCGGACTGCGATACCGGTGCCGTGTGTCGCCAGTTGGAGGGACACGGGCGCTGCTGTGCTGCTGCCCCTCTGCATTCCGTGCACAGCGCTGGCCACAGCTTGTTGTGTTCGACAGCCAACAGCGCAATCAGCACCGCCATGCCATAGCGCTCACCGACCCGGACTGAAATGCTTCCCCGTTACATATCGTGGCTATGTATCCACGGTTGGAGTAACCTCAACATGCGGGCCGCGTTCCCTGGCGCCCTTTAACCATCCAGTCCAACCCAATGCTGGGTAAGACCCCAACGAACGCCCTTACTAGGGACCGAACCCAGCTCGGCTGCCCTTGCTCATGCATGCGCGTTTGCCGTGCCTGCCCTGCACACAATACCAAACCCTCGCCACTGTCCATCCGACCACTGCACAAAACAGCCCAACACAGCAACACTCCCTCCCTACGCGTGCCTGCCATCATGCGGTCATGTGCACCTTACCTTTGGCACCTCGTCCGGCTTTAGCGCCTTCTCCTTCCACACCGGTTGCGCCTCCACCCGGAACCAGTCCACCCCCGGGTCGGCCAGCGCCGGGGAGTCCGACAGCTGCTCGGAGACGGGCCGGTCGCGGTAGCGATAGCACAGCACCTGCAATGTCGAATGTACAGCATGTAGGTAACAGAAGGGACCCACAGGGACGTGTGAACCGGCCAGCCGCCTCGACAACACCTTTTACGGAGGCAGCGAAGGTATGCGCAGCGCTGCCAGCCGCGGCACAGCGTTTGTTTAGCAACCGCTGTCGCTGAGTTGCTAGTTTCTGTTCCGGCGCAACGTGCAGCTGCGCGCTATGCTGAGAGCGTGTGGACGTTTGGTTACTGACGGAACAGCGTACACGTGTCAAGTAAGCGTGCGGCCGGTGGGCGCATCGGCCGTAGCAAGCAGGTCCATGGGGCTGTTGCGGGGTGTTGGGGCACGTGCCCAGCTGCCCACGTGCTTACGTCCTTCGCGTTGACCAGGGTGTACATGCACGGGTTGGCTTTCTTTATCCGCCTGGCGTCGCAGCCGTGGGCACTGAGCTGTCTGCGGCGAGGAGAGTGAAGGAGGGGCATCAGTGACCAGGAGGTGGAACAGCAGCCCCACCCGTTTTCGCGGATGGGGAGCTGCCCTCGGGGCTGCCCTTGGTAGGTGCAGCAGCTGGGGCTGCATGTGGGCGGTCGCGGAGTTGGGTGTGAGCAGGTGTGGGCGGGCCTGCAGCCTGTGCACGCGTCGTGGTGTGCATTGCCTGCTTGTTGTTAACCCCCCCAACAACCGCACGTGGACATGTGGGCCGTTGCAAGGACACAGCAAACCGTTGGATGGCGGTGGTAGCCTGCCTTCAGCTGGAGCCATCCCCTGCACCCACAACCACTGCGGCACAACCCCTGTGTCCCTTCTAAAGGTGCATGTCCAGATCCTCACTTAATGCATTCGCAGTTCTTGGGGTACCAGTTGCCGTAATGGGGCAGGGTCCCGTTGGCTGGGGAGGAGTGGCAGGCGGGTAGCAGCCGATCCGTACATGCAGGGCCTGTGGGGCAGGTGCACGTGTATTGGTAAGGGAATGGCACGGTGCCGGGTTGGCGCTAACGTTGGTCGGTCTTGCAAAGTTCATAGTGTCTCTCGCAGGAAGAGGTTCGTGCTGCCCTGGAGGCTTCTGGACAGCAGCACAGTCGCGTGCGGACATCGGGGAAGGCTAGCACAACTGTGCGGACGAGTCCAACACCCTTGGACACACCTGCTAATCCGAAGGGACAATCGCATTGACCCGTTTCCCCGTTGCAATTGCCATACCTGAGGGGGGGGAACGGGCAGTAAGCCGGGGGCGGCACATGACCGCAGCAACGTGCCAGAAAATACCAAGCGTGAGAGGCGTTTGCTTTTGCACTGACTGTGAGCACACACCAGCAATCGGGCAGGGTTGCACAGTGCTTTGGTCCCAGCCTGCGTAAGGCAGGGCGCGCCCTAGTGTGGGGCTGAGCACAGCCAGTACGGCCGAGACCCCGCGAAGCAGCTTCCACTTAGCACAGCAGGCCATGATGCGACGGTGGGTGCTCACTTGCTGCAGTCAGGATGGCATTTTTTGGTGTCCTCCTTGAAGGGGGACTCGCTGGACACTTTTATTGCATCGATTGCCAGGATGAAAGCGACTAAAGCAACAGCTGCGTTGGGTTTTAGCATGGGACCGTAATTTGTGCTATAGATTGTTCCTCACAACTACTGTTGACACGCGCGCCAAGGGCGTATGCATTTTGCTGCCTTTCTTGCCAGCAGTTCTGGTCGTGAAAGAACTAGCAGCAAAGCGACCTGTATACATCAAGGAAGAGAACGTGTATGAAGAACTGTTGCAAAAGGGGTTCGACGCGGGCTCTGCTGCCGTGGTGGCACAAGGTGCATGACAGGTGGAGGCAGCAGGGGAGCTCCCCTGGGAGGCCAAGTTGGCTGGCTGGTACTTGTAACCTCCTCGTGCGCTGTCCTCTTGATGTTGTAGGTTCCTGTGTGGAGTCCCAAGATTCTCATGCTTGCTGCAGGGGTGTTGCGGCCTGCGGGGGCCCTGTACCTACCTGCAGTATTGGCTCCAGATTAGCTCTCTGACGCGGAGACCCTGCTCTAACGGCCAACCGGCACACCAGCTCTACAAACCGCGCAAACTGAGCTCTAACTAGCATGCCATGAAAGATATAGGCTCCAAGTGTACTATAGGAGTGCCCCTCGACTGTTGTCTGTATACACCTCGCCTTAACCATTTCCCGGCAGGCCTTCTGACAGCAAGCGGTAAAGTAGAAGCAGCATAACCATGGCAGATGATTTAGTGGAAGAGGTGCGCTTTAATGCACGCGAGCGTGACCATCACCTTGTGGAAAGCGCAACACCAGCTGCATGGTTACGCGCAGATGAAGCGTGATGCCGACAAGGGCGAGCTGCTGCTGTGGGCGTCAGCTAGAGGACTGGGAGCTGATGTAAGTGTCAGGATAACCGGCAGCCCGTCAACCTCCTGCGACCGCATGACATTCACAACCATGCTTCACCACCGGTTGGGCCGATACCCGCCGACAGGTCGCAGAGATTATCGCGACGGGCGGGGACCCGTGCGCAAAGGACAAGCACGGCAGGCAGGCAGTGCACTACGCAGCCTCGAACGGGCACGTGGCCATTCTCGAATTCCTCGCCACGAAGGGGGTTGACATGGACGCAGATGACAGCGTGGGCCGCGGAGCGCTGCACTATGCAGCAGCAGGTGGGCATGGAATCTACACGCTGCACACCAAACAGCAAAACGCAATTATTCCTCTCCGCTTGCTCACGCGTCCTGAAGACGTCCCCCCTGACCACCACCGGCAGCTCGTCCACACCTCCCTCTCCGGCCCCCGCCGCAAGGTGCAACTCCTCTACCGCTCCACCCTTTTGCAAGCACCTTATCCGTCCATCCTCCCTCGCCTTGTTTCCAAACCTGCTGACAATCGGCACTTCGGCACCCGCGCTATACGGTACGCAAACCCCCAGGCGGCCACCCAGAGGCCGTGTCCCTGCTGCTGTCCAAGGGCTGCTGGCGTGATGCGCCGGACGGTGCGGACGACACGCCGCTGCACTTGGCTGCACGTGCCGGCAGCACGCAGGTGGTGCAGCAGCTGCTGGCGGCGGGGGCAAAGGTGGGGCAGGGACGCTGGCGTAGGGCTCAGGCAAGCGGGCCACGTTGTCCTTCACACTTTGGCTCTTAAGCCTTCCCTTCCTCACCCCCTCTCCCTCCACACTGTGTGTTACCGTAACACATTGCCCTACCAACACCAACGCGCACTGTTGCAGGCCCACCTGCCTAACAAGCGCTCCCTGACGCCCTTTGCCGAGGCGGTGCTGGCGGGCCGCACGCACGTGGCAGACCTGCTGGGCAGGAGGCACCCGCTGCCGCCCGCCGCCGCCAACACCGGCACCAACAACAGCAACAGGCAAGACGACGAGGGCCAGCTGCAGCAGCAGCAGCAGCAGCGGGAGGAGGGCAATGCTGCGGCTGGCGAGCAGGCTGCGGATGGCGACGGTGGCCTGGCGGCGCTCAAGGCGGCACTGGCTGTGCCGTACCGGGGGATGCCGCTGCTGCACCTAGCAGCAGGCCTGGGGCAGGTGGGCACATGGGGCAGGGGACAGGGAGCGCCGGCTAGTACGAGGACGTGAGGAATAGTAGGGAGGTACCAGGCAGTGACGGCGGAGCGTTGCCGTTGTGCGGGAATGCAGGGCCAGTAACGCCCAATAGTTGTCCTCTGCCCCCGCCGCTTGCCCCTCAATCCAGGCCAGGGTGGTGGAGTGGCTGCTGCAGCACGGCTGCGACGCGTGTGCTCCCGCGGGCGAGCGGCAGCTGACCCCTCTGCACGCGGCGGCGCTGTCTGGGGACCCCGACACCATCGCCGTGCTGCTCAAGACCGGTGGGTTGGTGCAAAAGTGGCAGTCAGAAACAGGGGCTGCGGGGGACGTGTTGCGTATGGCCCTGCCCGACGGCGGGGTGGAGGGGCTTGGAAGGCAGCCTCGTGAGGTCTGTTATTCGAGGTTGGCGGGCCAGAAACTGGCAGCTCTTGTCACGATCCTGGGCCGGGTGCACACGCGCCAGAGGCACGTAAGGGCAAAGCACCACAACAGTCGGTACACCGCCGCTCATATGCTGCATCTGTCTCCGCTGATTTTGTCTCCGCTGATTTTCATCACCGCACCTACGCAGGTGCGGACCCGCTGGCCCAGACCAGCGACGGGCAGCTGCCCTTGGAGCTTGTGCCACGTGCCGCCCCGCCCAAGGCACCCGCACCAGTAGTGACAGCAGCAGCGGCAGCTGCGGCAGCAGCTGCAGATGGCGCAGACGCGGCGCCAAACACCGCCACTGCGGACCCGCTGCTACTGCGAGCAGCGAGGCGGTCGTTTAAGACACTCGCGCGGGCGGCTGCGGAGAAGGGGGGCGTGGACGAGGCAGCGGCGGAGCTGCTGGCGAGGAGCAGGGAGTCGAGCAAGAGCGGGAGGATGGATGGAGGCCACAGCGGGAGGCGGCGGGAGCAGGGGCAGCGGAGGGGGAAGGGGCAGCGGGAGGAGGAGCAGGACGAGGGGGATCCCGAGGTGGATGACCACCCGGTGGTGGTGTTCGTACGGCAGTTCAGTGCGATGGGGCTGGAGCAGCAGGTGGCGAAGGTGAGGGCGGCGGTGCGGTGGGCCGCGAGGGAGGTGGTGCCGTCGTGCGTTGGGATGTGGGCGGTGTGGCGAGTCGCCTGTCCTGTTGGCGCAGGCCATACGCATGTGCACCTGAACGCTGGGTCACTGGGTGCAGATCTGACCCTGCCTGCTTTCGTTGCTGTTGTGCTGCATGGTGCTTACTGCTCGCGTCTCTTCCACGAATTGCGTGCACGGCAGGTCGAGTCGTACGCCCGCATGGAGGACCGGCAGTTGCGCGAGCTGCCGTACATTGACGACGAGGCACTGGCCGCGGTTGGCGCGCTGCGGCAGGCGGCGGCCATGGTCGAAATGATGGGGTGGGTTCCACGTGTGGGAAGTCCTTGGCGCAACTGCAAGGCAACTATAGCCAATTTGTGACTGGCTTCTGATAGGGGCACGATGCCGTACCGTACATGAGCCTGGCGCTGTTGCTATTGCAAGGGTTTGTACGTGCATGTGTTCCTTTCCGGTCGCAGAGTTTTCCTCGGCGGCGCCAACCTGATGTGCAGCGTGCCGACCCCTTCATACCTTTCACATCAGTTACAGAACGACGTCAAGACGACCGCCCTAACAAGCGCCATATATATTCGCACCCAGGCGGACCCTGTTCGCACCTCGCATGTCCTTTCGTTCGTGCCGCAGGGCTGTGGCGGCGCTGCGTGCTGACGAGGAGTTCCAGTCCGACATCAACGACCCACGGGTCGCGGCCGCCATCAGCGACGTCAAGAAGTCGAATAACCTGGAAAGGTGGGCGGGCGGCGCGGCGGCGCTCAGCATGTGGCTTAGCTTTCCATGCGATGTGCATTGTGGGGGTGGTGGCAGGCGATGTGGGTGGTGGAGTATACGGGAAGCTCGTGAGCCCCACAGCATGAGCCCCACAGCATGAGCCCCACAGCATGAGCCCCACAGCATGCGACACGGTGGTCGTGCAGGTCGATGATGCCTACCTGCAGCATCGTGCACATGCATGGCGGGCTGAACCCGCCAAGCAGTCTTGTGTGTAGCCGGGGTCTTTCTCCAATACATGGCACCCCATACCACCTGGGCTGCAACACAAACTGCCAGACAGATTGCAAGGTCTGGTGCGCGACGCCCCATTGACTTGCTCCACTGTGCCAGCTTCTGCAGCACTGATCAGCGACCCCGGTCTGTGCTGCACATGCTTCTGCCGGCACCTCTGCCGTACACCGCTGTCGTACGCAGGTACGAGGACCAGCCGGCGGTCATGTCGGTAGCCGCCAAGTTCAAGCGGCTGCACGCCGTGTCGCGAAAGGCGGGCGGCCTGCAGGTAGGCGGGGGCAAGGACATGGAGGCAAGGGCAACATGCCCGCTACCACCACACCTCAACTCTTCAGCCTGTCGTGTTGCTACACGCCTACACGCGTGACACGGTGCACACCATAAGGACAGCGGGGCTGATGGCCATGGAATCAGTTCCGACGTGGTACCGGCAGCCCCTGCCCTTGCGCTTGTGCATCCCGCCCTTCGTATCAGCTTCACCACCATGGGTTGGGTGGTGGACCTGTTGCCCCAATCCAATGGCGCCAAGGGAAGGGAGTCCCCCCACCATGTACCTCACTCTGCACCACGTGCCTGTGCCGGCGCTCTTGGGCCAACGACAGGGTGTGGTTCTGTCAGGAGCTGCTGTGTAGCACGGTTTCACTTACTGGTGGGCGTGTTGTTGCTGTGTATCGCCAACCGGTGTTAGGTGACTATCGACGACCTGCGTGCCGATGGCGCGGGCAACGACCCTGCCTCCACCGCCGCGCGAATCGAGGAGATGAAGGCGGCTCAGCGGGCCGCAGCAATGAGGGCCGTCAAGGTGGGCACGGCGCTTGGGGTAGGGGTACGCGTAAAGCGCAAGGAAACCATGTGATGGCGTCAGGGAAGTACTGAAACGCTGGTGCCTGCACGAAAAGAGCGAGTTGGTTGGCGAATCGAGGCGAGAATACAAGTACTTACCAGAATGTCCCATTAAACGCTGGGGTAGGAGCTATGCATGCTCACACTTGCGCAGTAGATCTCGGACCCTGCAGATTTGCTTGGCGGGGACGCATACTGGCGTGTAGAATTCCCATGTTTGGCCGCGTGGACCTGCAACTGCTGGGTATATCTGAATCGATGGAAGCCTGCAATTACTGCACAAGGAGGCAGTCGATCTATGTGCAACACGCCTACGTATGCGTACATTGGCAGCCTGATGGCGATGGTTTATGCCTACTGGCGTACCGTACTACCCCGCGCTGCACTAAGCCGCCGTATTGCATCACCTGAACGCCTGGCAACAGGCGGTCCTCAAAAGCGCTGGCGCAGCGGTTCCGGAGCACATCCAACGGAAGATGGAGGCGCGCAAGGCACGTGCCGCTCGGGGGCTATCGGATGCGGCGGCAGGCGGCGGCGACGCGGATGGCGGCAGCGGGCAGCGCAGTGACGGCGGAGAGGAGGGAGAAGAGGAGGGGACGGATACAGATGCGGTGGAGGGGCAACAGCAGGAGCAGGAGCAGGCAGAGGACGAGACAGACGAGAAGACCAAACAATGTGGGTGCACGGTAATGCCTTGCGACCATGCAGCTACAGTGTCCGGGCGTGGGATGTGGTGGCGGATTGGGGCGTGCCACTTGGTTGCTCATGGTGCGACCGCAGGACCACCGGTCAGCCTCCTTCCCCCTTTTTACGTGACCATACAGCGCTCTGCTTGCTGACGGCCTGAAGTGCGCTGTTGCTCGGCCCTCGCAGTACGGCAGGCCAACCGCGCCCGGGTGGACAAGCTGCGGGCTGCTGCCACATCAGCATGGTCCAAGCCGACCCCGGGAAGCGCAGACGACGTGGGATACGTCGACAGGTGGGGGCACACGTAATGCGCGGGGAACGCGTCATGGCAACATGTCACGGGAGCTCCCACCCGTAGTTGCGTGTGCGAGCAGGGAATATCATTACACGAGGTCCAACTGTTGTGGCCTGCACTCGCAGGTTTGAGCGCAGCTTTGAGTCCCAGGGCACCGGGAAGGCTAAGGCCAAGGCCAAGGCCAAGGGGCCACTGGATGACGACGAGGACGAGCCAGGCAGCGAGCGGAAGCGAAAGAGCTTTTGGTCGGCACTTGCGCCGGAGGTAGGTTAAGGCCGGCAGGTTTGCATCCGTGCGGTGTACGGAGCGTGCGCGGGTGCATGGCTGAGGAAACGCGGCCATAGGAGAGGCCCTGGTCTCTTGGGACAGGGTCAGGGCCTCAGGCCCGTGGGCCTTTTTTCTTCTGTGGAAAGGTTGACCTGATGCCCGGCGTCATTGTACCGGTCCTGCTGCCACTCATGACAATGTACAGTGTGCTTAGTGTCTACACCCTGTCATGGCCCGTCGTCCTCAATCCGTAAGTGTGCCGCTCGTATGCCGCCCCCAGATCGCCGACTCGCTGGTGCACACGCTCAAGGCCCTGCTGTTCACGGGGCTGGGCTTCCTGCTGCTGTGGGTCTTCGGCATGCTGCCCCACCAGCAGACCCGCGCGCTGCTGGCACGACAGGAGGCGGCGCGGGCGGTGGCGGCAGCGGTGGAGCGCGTGCTGGAGGGGCTAACAGAGGGCGAAACCGTTACAGAGGCAGTGGCGGCGGGCGCGGCGGCGGCGGTGGCAGTTGATGGGACCTGCGGCAGCGGCGGGGAGGGCGGGGACGGGGTGCATGAGATGTGCGGGGACCAGGGGTGAGCGCAGCAGACCTGGTTGTGAGGCTGGGGGGACAGCTAGCAAGGTCCGAATGCGGTGTTGTGGCATCTGCATGCCGGTGGCTGAGTTGCCCGGTTTGGACAGGCGCGTCAGTGCGCTAGTGGTGCAGAAGGATGATGGCTTGAGCGTGATACCGGTATGACGCAGGGTGCGAGGGCCCGAAGTCGAGCTGGTTGCGGTCTGGGTACGCCGTCGAGGGTACTGGTACGCTCGACGGCGTACCAGTACCGGTATCAAACCTGCCCTGGCTGGGCATCGCAACTGGTGCGGCTTGGCGTGGGCGCGCAGCTGCGCACCGACTCATATGCTGCGGCCTGCCTGCCACCTGCCTAATGTAATCAGTGCGCTCCAATTGCTGCGCAAGTTCTGACTGCGTAGCAGCTCAGTTACAAGGACATCACGCCAGGAGCCCTTGGCTACCGTACTTGTCCAGTGTGTTTGGCCAGCTCTGGACAACTTAGGCTCAGCCCTGCTAAATAGCTAGGAAACAGATGAAGATCCAAGTGAGCAGCCAGGATGCACAGCACAGGCTTCTTGGGGCCTCCAGCTGCAATACAATTTGCCCATTTTACCACAGGGGAGACTCACAGCCGTTTTCCCCATCTATCGCCCACCACATATCACTCCGCAACACGCAGGCCAGAAGCAAGCAGCCACCCATTCTACAAGCTGGGCACCCGGCATTGCACAGAACGACTGTCAGCGCAATGCCATGCAACACATCCATCCCCACCATACTCTCTACACGCCTCAGCTTACAAGCAACCAGGGACAAGGCCGCCCCGCTTGCATTCAGTGCAAGGCCTAATGCTGCACGGCGCATCCCCTCATCAAGGGACACACATTCCCAAATGCATGCACAGCATGTCTTTTGAGGGCGCCTGAGCTCATTGTGCAACTTCTGACGCCTTTTTCTCAATCGTGCAAAGCACGTGCCTTTGGGGCAACGCCGCGAGACGGCTCATGCAGCACCCATTCGGCTGTGTGCGGCACAGCCTCGCGTCATCCAGCCCCCGACAAGGGTGCATGGGTCAATGCATACAGTACGCGCTCAATGCAGGCTATGCACCACCCTCAAGCGAGTACACGCTTGCAAAACAGAGCCTAAAGTTCCATGAATACCGGTATTGTCGCCAGGACACAGCATGCCCATGTCTGGCCCGTTCAAACTTTTGCTGTGCAAATCCGGGTACATATCACAGGCAGTTTCGACCTGCACAGGCCAGCCTCTTGCTGTGGCCACCAGCACCTGCCGCAGCAGCGCCCTTGTCCCGTGTGCAAGGCCACGTGGTCAGCCCTCAAGGCAAAGCGTGGGTTACTCGCACATGTTCAAACACAAGCACAGCTCCTTTGCCGTACTACGTCAAGCATCGCATGCTGTCTATATGCCACCTCACGCCGTGTCTACGATGCGCAAAGCGGCAGAAGGGGCAGTGCCGACGTTGGTAGTTTAGACGCTTGCTCCCGCGTGCTCGCCTAGCACCCGCCCACGTGATGATACCCTTCCGCCCCATATGGACCGGCACTGCCTTAGCAACGAGGCCTCGTATCAAATACGCCCCATCAGGCCCCCGTTTCCCCCTCTGCTTATGCAGACCTGCTGTGCGTACCGAGGTGTAAGCGCAAGCAACACCGCTTCACCGCCGGCCGCCACACCCACCTCAACTTCACCAGCCACACAGTGCCAGCCAGCAAACGCACACGCCGACATGCGTATCTACCACGGGTCTGCCTCCACAGGGCTATATAACACGGGCCCCACTAAGCAGCTGCACCCGTGCCTCCTCCCCTAGTCCCCCCGCGAGCTGCCCCTGCTGCTCGACCCGGCCCTGCTGCCCCCGGCCGCCCCGCCGCCCCCGCCGCCCCGCACGGCCCGCAGCGACTTGATGAAATCGGTGCGCTGGTCCTCGTTGGCTATCCAATGGGAAGCAAGCCTACAGGTAGAGGGACAGGTAATAAGCGGCCAGGGGTTACAACAGCGACCCTATTGCTAGTAACCATGCAGGAGAGCGTCTTAGTAGAGTACTAGTGTTCTGCGTGAATCACTGGTAAGGTGCGGCATTACACTACGGGTAGGAAGAAGCAGAACTCTCGCCACTTACGTGATGGCCGTTGGCTTGTCGCCTGCCCGCGCCATGGCCCGCATGAGCTCCCGGCCTGTGGCGTCCCCTGCGTCCTCCCAGTGCGCGGACGGGATGCGCATGAGGCACGCCTGGGCAGCGTCCAGCATGCCCTGCGGGACACACGGCGGCAGGAGGAGGGAAGGATGCGTGCACGGTCTGGTGAGTAAACGGCGACACTGCCACGGATTCGAATGACTGGCCGACGCGCAACGAGAAGGCATGGCATGAAGGTGGTTTGCAGAGGGGCAGAATGGCACAGAGAGCCGAGCCTCACAAGGGAGCGCCATGCAGATCGCTGGCGGACACGTGACACCGTACGCTGGCACCCGTAACGGATCGCTGCCGGTGCGCAGCATAGCGAACCAAAGCTGTTTCCAAAGCTGATTGGATCTTCACCACACATTCCCGCAGTCGTCCAGGCACCCACCTGCGAGATGCATTTTTGCGCCAGGTCGCGGTGCGTGTAGGCGAACTTGAGGTCCTGTGTGGTGGCCTCCGCCAGCAGCACGCCCGCCTGCAGCGCCACGTCCATGTGCCGCCCCTTGTCCAGCGCCCGCCGGGCCAAAGCGTCCAGCTGCCAGTCGCGCGCAGGACCGGCCGGCCACGCCTTGCACACCTCCAGCCAGTCCGCCAGCATACCATGAGTGTCGACGCCGCCGCCGCCGCTGCCAGCTGCAGCAGCGGGCCCTCGGTGCGCCTTGGACGGTCCGGCGCCTCCTGAACCGTCGCCGGCCGCGGCGGTGGCGCCGCTACCGTTGTCAGAGGAGCCGCTGCCGCCCGTGGCGGCGCCGGAGGCGGCGCCAGCAGAGGAGCCGCTGGCGGCAGCGCCGCATGCGCTGCCACCGCGCTTCTGCAGTGCCTTCACAAGCGCCATTAGCGCACATTCCAGCGAATTCAGCCCCACGCCTGACCCTGAGCTCGGCCGGCTGCCGCCAGCCGCACCAGCCGCTGCCGCTGGCGCCGCCGGCGGTGCCGCTGCCGCCCCGCCTGCCGGTGCACCAGCGCCAGCCTGCCCTGCAGCCTCCTCGTCTCCAGCACCCCCCTCAAGCAACAGCCGGTTGTACCGAGGGTGAGTCCGAGCGCCAGCCGCACCGTTCACGCCCCCCTCCGTCATGGCCCCGCTCGTGCCGTTATCTTCCCCGGCCGCAGCGGCCACCGCACCACCCTGGGCGTCTGAATCACCTGTAAACACGACGTCGTCCATGGGTGCTATGGGCGCGCTGCGGCCCCGCTTCGCCGCCGTCCGCTGCGACGTCCGTACGCCACGGCCCGACGTGGCCGCGGCCTTGGGCGGCGGGGCTAGCAGCGCCTGAGGAGCCAGCGGCAGCAGGGACTCCTCATTCTCGCCACCTCGCATCACGCGCAGTAGATGCACAGCTTCAGCTGCCCTGCCCGCCTCCGTTAAGGCCACCACCACCTCAGCCACCAGCCCCTGCCGTGGTCGGCCAACCGCCTGCGGCAACACTAGCCCCGCGGCGCCCGGCAGCGAGCCCGAGGGGCCCGCAGCTGCGGGGCTGTTCTGCCCCGTGGCTGCAGCCGCAGCTGCCTTGGCCTGAGCAGTGCCAGCTGCCAGCAGCTCCCCAACTACGGTCTGCAGCTGCACGTTCCCTGCTGCCAGTAGCGACTCCAGTATCACATTGAGCATCGCCCAGCACGGCCGCACGCCCTCGGCCCCGCTCTCGGCCGTCGCCTCGTGCCCCGCCGCGTCGCCATGCGCCCCGTAGCCTCCGCCTAGCTTCCGCGCAAGCACAAGGGCCTCGGCCGTACACCCACTGGCCACCATGGCACGTGCCGTGCCTTCCAGCAGCGTGCGTTGGTCCGTCGCGCTCGCCGGCAGCGTTCCCCGCCTCCGCTCCGCCAGCAGCTGCAGCATGGCCGACTCAAGGTCCCCCCTGCGCCCCGCGCGCAGCAGGACGCGGCACACTCTCTGCCACACTGTGCATGGCGTGCCAGGCGCCGCAGCCGCTGCCGCAGCCCCATTGGCAGGTTGGCCTTGCCCTGCGCCTGCACCTGCTGCTGCCGCCCCTGCCCCGTTGCCACCTGCTGCCGGAGGTCCGCCAGCACCTGCAGCCGCAGCAGCATGTGGGGCGGCAGCTCCCGGTCCGGCTGCATCCATGAGTGTAGGGCCGCTGTTGTCCGCAGCTGCGGAACCCCCAGCCACGCCAGCAGGCGCAGCCCGTGAAGGCGCCGCCGGCCCCACAGCGGGCTCCTCCGGCCCGCACTCGGCCTCATCCGCGGGCCCCAGCAGCCAACTGGTGGTCACCCGCGGCAGCGCCGTCAGCAGGACACCTGCATCCCCGCACCGCACCGCCGCCGCCGCCACCCCCCGCCACATGGTCGATATACGCTGCGCTGCCGCTCCCGCCGCCGCAACCTGTGCTGCCGCTCCTGCTGCTCCTCCCGCCGCCGCCGCATCCCCTGCCCCTGCCGCCGCACCAGCCGCTGCCCCATCCCCGCCCGCTGCGGCCGCACCAGCCGCGGGCGCAGGCGCCGGCTCCGCCGCCGCGCCCCCCGCCGCGGCGGCCGCCACCGCGTCCGCCTCCATCGCCGCTGCCGCTGCTGCGTCCATGCTGCTGGCCAGCTCCACCGCCTTGTTCAGGTCCTTGCCCGCAGCGTAGGCCGCCACAAGGATCGTGGTCAGCTCGCTCTTGGCCCCCACGTCCCGCAGCTGCCTCTGCAGCACGTCCAGCATCAGGCCGCACGTGGCGGGGCTGATGTCCGCAGGGGGGCACTCTGTCAGGCCGAACGCGCTGCTGAGCGCACGCAGCAGGTGCTTGTCCAGCACGCCCTGCTCGGGGTACTGCGCCACCAGCGTAAAGGCCTCGTGCAGGTGGCCCTCCGACACCAGCAGCTCTACCAGCGGCACGTGGCACGTGACGCGTCGGGCGGGCATGACCTGCATGGCCAGCACGCCGGCCTTGGCCACCTGGTCGGACAGCACGCGGTGCAGCTCGCGGCACACCAGCGGCATCTCGCCGCCCGGCACGATGCCCAGCGCGCCCAGCAGCTGCACCCAGATCTCCATTGCCGTGCCCTCGGACTCAAACCTGCGGGGCGGTCGGCACATATCAACATGGAATGTGAGCTGAATGCAGGGCGAAAAGGGCGCAGGTAATTTAGAAACCGAGGCATACTCTGAACCGCAAGCAGCTCAAATGGTCCTTCGACCGCCTATTTGCTGTTTCACAACACTTCCCGAGCGCTCCTTGGGAAGTTCCTGAGCTCATGGAGTCTGCTTCGCGCACCTGTTCATGACGTTGACGGCGGTGTCCAGGTAGTCCTTGCCGATGAGGTCCGCCGCCACCTTCTCCAGCGCGCCCTCGCGGCTCTGCGTGCTGGTCAGTGTGAAGTTGCCGCGGTACAGGAACTTGGTCCAGGAGCCGCTCTCCGAGGTGATGGCGCGCAGCTTGGGCTCCGGCTGCAGCACAGGAAACAACAAAATGCTACTGAATTCAAGGCAACGGTGGATAGAACCAGGTAGCAAGCCCAGCCTTCACGCGGCCAGTTGCATCGATGCTCTTTCCCGCACGTGCAGCGCGCCTGGGAACGAGTGGCGCACCTGCGTGGTGATCTCGTTGTCGATGAGGCTCCGGAACAGCTCGCTGAGGCAGGTGGGGCTGAGCACCGCCAGCGCCTGCTTGTCCACCACCTTGTACGCCTCGATGGCGGCCTCCGCCTGCTTCTGCCGCGCCAGGAAGTAGAACAGCCACCTGGAGAGCAATGGGCAGGGACAGAAGCAGGTAGCAGCATCAGTAGCAGCAGCAGCAGCAAGGTGTGGGCGGACGGAGTAAGAAGCATTACACCACACAAACACACTGACATACTACATGGCGCGCAACAGCTGTAAATGCACACGGCAGCAGCGTGATCAGGGCCTTGGCTTGTACTTAAACCTGGCCATGCACAACGTATCTGCCGGGGCTAGCCAATGCCGGCTCATCTGTCTCTGGGCGAATCCTTACTGTTATGCAGGCCCGTTGGACCACGCCCTCACGCTGTGACGGCGTGGGACCACAGCTACACGCCCCACTGAAACCCAACTGCACTCACATCCGCAGTTGCACGCATCAACACCTACCTCCAGCCCCGCGCCGCCTTGGCCGGGTCTGCAGCCTTGGCCAGCAGCTGGTAGGCGTACTTGCTGTGCCGCGGCTGCAGGCACGACACCAGCTGCGGGCAGGGGGAGGACAGGGGCCGCAAACACACATCAAACGACACAACACTAGTCGCTAGACATGCTACATGCTTCGAGTTTGTGACTAGTACCTGCCTGATCATATGTTACTATGCCCGTGTGGAACGTACAGCACCCAGCCAGCGTACGGAATGCTTGGGAAGCTGACAGCTGAGACGCCCAGGCCGCGTGAGGTGGACCACTGACATCAGTGCCAGTGTAAGAGCGTCGCGGCCCATACCCTCGCCAAGTCGTCCTTGACCTTACGAACAAGGCACGCCCGCTTGTCAACTACACCTTGCCATGCACCCGGGCTGACAGGTAACGCTCGCGCACCTGCAGCAGCGAGTCGTCCAGCGTGTCGCGCGCGTACTTAAAGTGCTCGTGAGCCCGCGCGTCCGCGTGGCCCTTGAGCGTAAGCACCTTCTCCACCAGCTCGATGACGCGCGTCTGCAGCTCCACACGGTGCTCCGCCAGCAGCTGCGTACGGGGAACGGTTAAAGAGGGCAACAGACGAGGAAGGAGTGAGCGTTATCGTGGTGTGGCAGGTGTGGAAGGTCAGCAGCGTGGCCGGCAAGCAGCGCCAGGCAGGGAATGAGGCCGTCGTGGCTGAGCTTTTGCGTTGCGGGACAAGCGTTGCGTATGAGATGAGCCACGGTGGGGGGCTTTGCCAGCACGGGAGGTGGGCCGTGCCCAAGCGTCACCGAGTTGGCCGACGATTGCATGGATTGCATGAGCGTTACCACACTGAACACTGACCACCGTGCTTCCGTGCACACAGTCGCACACCAGCTGGACTGAACGCTTCAAGGGTTGTCGGGGCAGATCCAGCCGCTACGTGTGTCCTGCCGGACACCAGGTTCCAGGTAGTCATATGATATGAACAAATGGCTAGCAGTGATGTCCTCGTGGTCGTAGCCGCACCTGGTCTGCCCTAACATACTGCTTGACGTCGTTCCGCATGGAGTCGTAGCCGGGCGGTTTCGAGGTTAGGCTCTGCGCCACCTTAAATTTCATCAGTTCGCAGAGAATCACGGCGGAATGACGGCGGCTGTTGGTTTTGACGTTGTCCGCCAAGTCGAAAATGCGCGACAGCGGCAGTGCGCCAGCCTGCTGTGTGCTGCCCAGGCAGTCCCTGACCATGTGCCGCGCAAAGGTAGTCAGGACGCTCTGGGAGCACTTCACGTCGAGCTTCTTAATGCGCGGAAACTTCGCCAGGAGCCGAGCGACCCAGCCGTTGCTTATGGGCTGTCCCACGTAGGCGTGCTCTGCGTGCTTCACCTGCTCCAACATGAGGTACTGTGCGATGTCGTTCGTGACCGTCAGCGTGTCGGCAACTGACGTGTTAACAAGGTCCCGCAACGCCTTGCAGCTTTGGCGCAGGCCCCGACATTCGCGGGGTGTCAAGTTGCCGACCACGACGTGGAGGAGCTCCGGCGGGAGCAATTGAAGCATATCAAGTGCAGCATGTGTCTCCTTTAAGCGCTTGCTGCTGGGCTGACTTCCAGACGGCTGAGAACTTTGCCGCTTCATCCCCGCGCTTGGCGCGGCAGAGGCTTTGTGCTTGCCCATACTGCGATATCACCGGTAGAGGTGGCAACCTGCCGTCCTTGCTACTCAATAGGTACCGCTCCTGGCGCCTCGAGCGCCATGTTGTTGGCAGATTAGCACACGCAGGCACAGCACTATGACCTGGAATGCGAGGATAATACGTTCAAGCGTAAAGGGCGCTATAGTATTGCGAGGGTATGGTGTCGCAAAATATCCCAGCTCCAGCAGGCTGTCGCAAGCGAAGGCGGTGTAACGATGCAAAGCAGCAGATGTATGCTTGTATGCTCTTCCTGTGTATGTCAGAAGGGAGAGGACAGCTAGTCCTCAGAGTAGAGCGCTGTCTATGACAAGAACCGCATGAGGCATGACCAGCCTAACAGCTTTTACGCACCCCCACTGCAAAACTCCACTAAAGCTTAACTTTCTGCATTTTAAGTGTCTGTGCATTGCAGCCGAGTCACATGGTGGGTGAATTGGGCGCCACATTTGTTATTTAAGGTTCCGGAGCCAGGAGCCGGCTAGCTCGGTGGGCAGTCAGCCGCAGGGTCAGCCGCATGTGCGTACCTGCATTACTGCAGGACAGCACAGGATAGCGATGACATTTCACAGGATACGACAAATAGCAAGTTACGGTTGGAAGGAGACCGAAGTACAGTTCGCAGGAAGTATGTGGCTACGTATGCGCAGGGCTGGGCACGCCTGCCTTGTGGCCGCCGGCAAGGGGCAGCGTACTGGACATGGGCATGGCTGGGCCAGGGGGGACTAGGATTCGCAACGACGCGCCTCTGGAGCTTAGGTGGGTGGTAGGTCGGTGCTTGCTGCCCTGCAAACTGTTCTGATAAATCTGGTCTGAGAGAGGTATCTGGTGGGAGGTGGCGGGGCCCCGCCGTCACGTGGATGACACAGGCCCTGCTTCGACTGTTCGACTTGTTCTGCACATATCTACCCATCCTGCACAGCATCATGCACAGGCCAGCATAGCATACCATAGCAAGTCAGGGGCTGCAACCTGCTCAGACATGCTTCATCCACGTTGTCATGGTCGCCTGTTTCGGCGCCTGCCCGCTGGTGGTGCCTTGTGCGTGGTTGGGAGGGTGGGTTGGGGGGTGGGGGCTCTTGTCTTGACGTTGCCTTCCCCCCTCTCCCTTCTCTTTTTGGGCTTCCCTTGCCCTTGGTGTCTTTGGGCTTGTTCCCTTCTCCCTGTTCTGTGATGTTTGGTTTCAGGTCCTCTCCTTCTCTAGGTGTTCCCTTTTTGCAGTTTGGGGTGCGCTGCGTTTGGACGTTGGTGGTGTTGGTGCTTATTTGTGCTGGTCGGGTTTTGAGTTCCCGCTGGCCTGTCCTCTCCCGCCGCTTTACCTGTAAACCTTTCTACAGAAAAAAACGTTTCTCGTTCCCCAAAATGACTCGGCGGTGGGCAGTACGGTACACAAGCAACTGTTACAGGGTTAGACAACCGTCGCGTGAAGCTTACGATCTTCCATATGGGATGAATGAGTTGAACATCTGCAATGCCTCAGTCTCTGCGTCAGCATGGACACCTGCACTGCGTGGTGCCGCACACATCTATGCAGGCAACTGCATTCGTACACATCTATGCAGGCAAGGGCTGGCTTGAGGGCAGCACGGGCGCCGCCCTCGAGCCTCGCTTACCCATGCAGCCGTTTGCACGCCACCGATGTGCCGCTCACTTGGTTGGCTTCGAAAGCATGTTACTCCAAAGAATATTAGAGTCAAGCAACACCGCTTGGCCATTTCTATGCGCCAACGCTGGCACACGCTGTGTGCGTGGCGGCGTTTAAGCACGCCAACACACCAGGCGTCACACGTTATCACAGCCAGCGCAAACAGCGCGCCCCTACCCAGCTGCCACCCTCAGACCATGGCAGGCGACATACGGCGATATACCACGAGGCAAGCTGGCATCCTATCCAGTATAACGATTGGCGTCAGTACGACAGGCAATTCGCCGAGCCCAAGACCCTCGCAGTGACTACTACTGCCAGTGCACACGAACAGCTCACACGACCATACGGTAATGCAGTCCCTGCAGCCGCCAGAACATGTCGTGCACACGTCGGCACACCTCGCACCCCACTTCGGTATCACAGCACCTACACAAAAGGAACCTGCATCACTGACTCCATGCCACCATATGCGACAAGGGCCCGCGAAAGGCCAACCGCCAGGCTCTCAGCAGCCCAAGGCCCCCCTCCCTCACAACTCTCGAGGCCCAATAACATGCATGCTACTGATTTCTTAACGAGCAAAAAGTTACTTGTCAGTTCCACGCTTCTGTTCTTCTCGCCCCTCTCACCATCACGCCACGCCACACCACACGTTGCTTGCGCCTGACACATACCCTCTACCCTTTTTCTCTACCCCAAACCCCGCTACCCCTGCCCAGCTCCCCCGTCCCCCTCCATCTCTGCAGTGTGAACGCACTAGCCGCACACTACCGCAGCAGCACTGCAACTCACCAGCTTCGCTGCAACGTCCTGCACCTTCTCACACCTTCTCCACGGGCGTCATGCTGGTGGGTCGCTCGCCGTCCCCGTCCCTGTACGACGCCGGCCCGATCCACGACAGCAGCACGGGCAGCAGCACCAGGCCGTGCCACACGGCCAGCAGGATGAGCACGCTGAACATCTGGAAGATGGTGGTGAAGATGTAGTGCTCGGCGGCGGACATGGTCACTACGGCCAGGAAGGTGGTGATCGCGCCGTTCCACACGGCGCCGCCGATCTCGATGAGGGCCTTGTGCGCGCGCTCTTGACGCGTGCCTGTGGGGCCGGGGGCGACGGAGTGCATTGCACGGCAGCAGGCGAGTCAGGCGATAAGATGGAACCACATGAGGACTGGGCGATGAGTCTAGGTTGCAGAGCAGGAGCTAGCCGGCGCACAGGGAGGCGCAAATGTCCAGAACACGGGGTATCTGTTTGTGTTTCTCTGTCTGCAGGCGTAGTAAGGTGCATGAGACCGGCCCACAACAAGCAGAGTACGGCAACCAGGCCGCTACGACCCGCGGACGAACGCACCTGTGGATACCAGGAAGGCTCGCATCACTGCGGGGGTTGCAGGGAGGCACCCAACCAAGGGAGCGAGACGTGAGCATGTGCGTGAGCCAGTGTTACACCACGATGTTACACTGTGGGCAAGTGAGCCAGAAACACGAAACGTCTGCGTGTGCGTGTGCAGGAGTGAGCGACGCAGGCTAGGGTGGCGCTGGTACCCAGTCCATCTGCGTCTGCCAGTGTTCCGCAATGACTGGGGCCAGATGGAAGCGCTCGGCGGCCTCAGGCTGCTAGTCGAGAATCGCAACGCCCTCTGCAGCCCGACCCCTCACCCGTCAGCATCATAGCACAGCGTGCTAAGCACGCATGCAGGGCCCCCCACCGTGAGCGCGGCAGTCCACCGCAATGCCCACCATCCGCACCGAACCAACGCATGTGACCACATATTATGGCATACGCATGAACTCAAGAGCGCAGCCCCTGCCCCTCACCGTGCGCGCTGTAGTCCACTGCGATGCCCACCGCCAGCACCAGCACGATGCAGGTGACGCTGTTGAACTGCAGCCCGGCGTAGTGCATGAAGCCGAACACGCCCACGTCGCACAGCACCACCATGGTACCCACCTGCAGCGCACACGTACGTGGCCATGGCGCACGCACGTGTTTTTGCGCGGATAGTGGAGCTTATGCGCCAGCTAACGCACAATGCACACTGATCCCGACAAATGCTGGTCGTAATCAGTCAGGCATGAGTGCTCGTGTCTGCGAGGTCGCCCTGATCCATGACATGATACTGCTTCACCCGGCAGCATAAACATCGATGCCCGCCCACCATGACGGAGGCGACAATGTCGGCCAGCAGCAGCAGCGTGACCAGGAACACGGCGGATGCGGCGATGATGACGTTGACCACTGTGGACATGGCGATGGTGCGGAAGCCGTCCCAGAACGTGAAGCTGCGCGCGTGCACGGAGGAAGCAAGGGGGGTGTTAGAAATGTGCAGAAGCAGTGCCGTACACAAAGGTGCAAGGCAAGTGCATCACAGGCAGCGCACTGGCCGGCAGTTGCCTGTGCCAGCACTGGCTGCTGCGCCCTTGATCCGCAGTGCATCTGTGGACCCCTTGCACTCAATACACGCCTACCTGTACCCGAAGGCGATGGGGTTGAGGCCCGGCGCCGCCGCCTCCACGGTGGCACGTGTCGAGTCCACGGCGCGCACCGCCCAGGCCCCGTCCTTGACGTCCTTGGTGAAGGCGCTGATGCGCGAGCCCACCAGCACGCCGGAGGAGTTAAACAGCAGGCTCTCAGAGAAGGACCTGGTGGGAGAGCATTGTTTCATTGGGTACAGGAGCGTGAGTGTAGGGTCAGCGCGTGTGCTACAGACGCGGATGCAAAGTGGGAGGGGCCGCTCGGCCGTTAAGTTGGAAAGAGGCTGGCCATCAGGGGTGATCACTAACAGCAGGTAGGGGGCTACACGAGCGTGCTGTGTGATGTGTATGTTGTGGTTCCCGGCATGCGCACCTGCCGTCCGTGTCCAGCCACGTGCGCAGCCACGTGTTCCACACGGTGGCGTTGGGTGCGCGGCCGTCCACCAGCTCAGCCGCGGTGGCGGAGCCCGGGGTGGCCAGCCAGCGGCTGAAGCTGACGTACCAGGAGCTGACAGCGGGCGTGTCGGTGATGTACGGGTCGTTGCTGTGGGTAAGCCGGGCCAGGGGGAGGTGGAAGGGGAGAGCGGTTGAGGGCCTACGGTACGTATCAGATTACCGTCAGTGTTTTGCATGAATGGTGCAGCGCATGCACGTAATTGGCCGGAGGGATGCAGGTTGCTGCGTAGTGCAAGCAGCTGGCAGTCGGTGTGGTGGTGTTGGCGGGATGTTTAACGGCAGGGCGGGCAACTCACGCGAGGGCGTCGGACAGGGCTTGCAGTTGGTCCTGGTAGTAGTAGTAGTCCCTGCCGTCCACCGTGGCGCGCGTGAAGGCGGAGATGGGCACCTTCTCGCCGCCGAAGTAGCGGTCCTCCACCGCGAAGGCCTCGTGAAGCCAGTTGCCCTCCGGCACAAACAGCTCGCGGAAATTGAAGTCCTGCAGCACGGCAGGTGGCAAAGGGTGGAGAGCGATGGCTGGTTAGCTAGGCACTGGAACAGGGTCAGGCCATACCACTGAAAGGCGGAGTACGGGATCCTCGCAGATCGCTGTACTGGCTAGCGCAAGAGCGTGCAGACGGACGAGCCATTGTTTATGAATCCCAATCCGCTTGCGCTGCATGTTGGCGTTGAGGGCGGCCCTGCATGCAACTTCACTGGCCCTCGTTCCTAACACCTGCTGCGGTAATCACGTGCGCACATCGCACCGTAAGCTACTGCTGCTGCTGCTGCTGCCGTGTGTCCGCTGCACGCTGTCCACCTACCATGTAGACCTTAGTGCAGCCGTAGATGGCGAAGCCCAGGAACACGCACTCCAGGATGACCACGCCGATCTTGCCAAAGGTGTTGAGCGACACGGCGGGCAGCCAGCGCGCCACCAGCTTGGTGCTGAGCTGGTCGTCGTGCGGGTGGAAGGTGCGCTGCCCGCACACCGGCACGATGACGGGTGTGGTGAAGTCGCGCAACAGGCCCGTGGTTCCCTTGTGCAGGCGCTGCTGCTGCTGCTGCTGGGGGTGCTGCTGTGCCTCCTTGCCAGGCGATGGGAGGCTGACGGAGACCTTGGCCGTAAGGTCGCCTGCAGCGTGCAGGGGGCGCCAACAGCACTCTGACACTTATTACCCACAACATTCACGTGCCAAGCTTTCAAGGACTTTGAAGGACCGTTAGGTTAGGTTAGGTTATTACCGGGGACCCCTTCGGTCGGGGTGTCGTACCACACCCACCACCCCGAGAGGGCAACGAGACAGCCCTCCCAAAGCACAAAAGCCCGCTATGGCCCAGGCCTAGTTATAACGGCTAGGGCAGTACACCAAGAAGCCCTATGCACAGGCCGTTGTGTAATACCAAAGCCGTGACGGTGCTGAACGGAACCTGGTCTTAGTGGAGCGATTGACATGTCCGTCGTCGGCCCCAGAAGCGAAGCAAAGCAAAGCTCGTGCGAGCTTTGCATGTGATGGCAGGAAGCGCTCGTGCTGGTGATCGATTCTCGGCACCCTCACCCGCAGAGGCGCGTGCCGTCATGGACGCGCCACCTCCCGAGCCGCTGGCTCCGGAGCGCGCCGAGCTGCTGCGCACAAAGACAGGCTCCGGGCGGGGCTGTTGCAGCTCCAGAGATCCGGCGACGGCGGCGCCGCCATCAGCATCGCCGTGGTCGTCGTGCTGCGGGATCGACGGCGGGCAGGAGCAGGGGTGGCGGTTGTAGTAATAAGCAGTATGCAGCGGCTGAGCCGAGGGGCGGAACAGGGGCAGCAGGCGGCTCTTCAGCAGGCTTGCATGTCTAGCCGACTGTCGTCCAAGTGGATGGCGGGCATCTGCCCAGCTTTTCCTGGCGCACCTTGTACACATTGGTCTCAAGGCTCCAGCCGTTGGCGCCCACCTCGTACGCCTCCTGCGCGGGGTCGCGCACGCACGGCCCCGGCGGCAGGCAGCCGCAGCAGCCGCCTAGGCCCAGGCGCTTGCGCAGCTCGCGGCGGGCGTCTAGCGCCAGTAAGGCCGGGAACACCGTCACCTGGGGGGCGGGGAGCGCGCGGCGGGTGGCGGCAATGCCTTTGCTTGTTGCAGGCACTGGCCCTATCCCTGCTGGTTGTCTCTGGCTACGGTATGCTTTGCCGCACACGCGCCTGGCGCAGAAACGCCGGGGGTGGTGCACACATGACGCAACAGGGCCAGGGGAGCCGTTCCCAGCCGCCTACCGGGCCCGGAATGCCAGAAGTTCCCTCCCCAGGCGGACAGATCAGGGACAGCTCGTGGGCAAGCCCGCCCCTCAGTCCTGCTTTTCTGAGCTAGGCAGGCAGAGGCACCCACCTGGTACAGGAACACCAGCAGCACGCCCACGGAGGCGTAGATGGAAAAGGACAGCAGCGCCTCCAGGCTGGTGTAGGTGCCCACGGCGAAGGCGATGACGTTGGTCATGCAGCTGACGGTGATGGAGGAGCCCGCTAGGCCCATGGCCTCACCCAGCCTGGGTTGGGGGCGAGGGGGGCAGCAAGCAAGGGGCAGGCAGCAAGGGAGGGGGTCAGCTCGAAGGGACAATGTGAAGGGTTGTGCTGGTTTATAGTAGGACATACACAGTTGACCGGTCAGCGGCATGGCCTCTGCCTAACATGCGTGGCCATGTGGATGAGGAGGGATGAGGGAGCAAGTCCAGGCGAGGGAGGAGGCAGGAGAGCGCCGGGACGGATGGTGCTGGTGGGTTACGCACGCGCACTTGGGAGTTGACCCGGTTGCTTTAATGCACAACACAACGCCCGCTCCTTTGGCGAGTGAAGCAGGCAAGGGGCGGGCAGGGCCGGCCAGCGGGGTTTCGAACCCCAACGAACCCAACACGAGCTTTGATCAGCCCTCATTGGGTACAGGTTGGTGCTGATACTGCATGTGACACTGGTGTCCGCATGCCTCTGGCTAGGAGACCCGTAGCGCAGCTGACCTGTGCTCAATGGGCGCGTCGGGGTCCTGGTCAAAGTAGTTGGACACGATGACGAAGGTGTTGTCCACGCCCACGCCCACCAGCAGGAAGGGAAGCACCTGGCACACGAAGTTGAACTTGACCCCCAGGCCCGACAGCAGGCCGAAGCACGTGGCGATGCCCATGCCAATGGATAGCATGGACGCCAGCGTGAGGTGCGTCTTCTGGTAGGCCCAGCTGTGGGTTAGGGTGTGCGAGCAGGGTAAGTGTGTTAGCACCTAGGCAGGTGCGTCTTAGGCAGGTGCGTCTTTTGGTAGGCCAAGCTGTGGGTTATTGAGCACCGTATGCGGGTCAGGGTCTGCGGATGGGTGAGGGCTCTAAGGTGCGCCTTCCCACGCCTGGTGCGCCCATCCGATGAGGGCAGAACTATGGTGTCGCAGGTACACTGGACGTCTCACCGGTGCTGATGCGCAGCCTTGTGTTTACCCTCCTAACCATGCATTCGTCGCTAGATGCACACTTGAATACGCACGCGGTGTAAACGCGCTCCATCCATCCACACTCGCCCACAAGCTGGCCCCCTCGCCCCGTGCCCCCTACCCACCTGTTCCTCCACAGGACGATGAAAGTGTAGACAATGAGCAGGATGTAGCCCACGGTGAGCCTCATGACGTCTCGGTTGATGGCCTTGGTGGATTCGCGGCCGACCGCCGCGTCGCACGACACAAACTGCGCAAGGATTGGCGACTCCCACTCGTCGTACGCCACCTCCACGATGCGCTCCTGGTACTTGACCTCGGGGGCGTTGTCAAGCTCGCTTGGCGACATGCTCTGTACAAAGCGTTTGACGTACGGCAGCGCGGCGCGCGCAAGAATACGGTGAGTAGCGGTGCTATGCATACCGGCATGCTTTTCCGGGGGGCGGAAACGACACGCGGCGTGCCAGACTCACGAGCGCAGCAGTTGTACGGACTCGAGAAAGGGATGGGTGGGGCCTGCGTCCAATCGTTGACAGCAAGGCCGCACCAAGCTGCAGCACGGCAAGCGGCCCTTGCCTCACATTGCCACCCGTGCCTTGTGGCAGCATGCAACCAAAGGCGTTGACACTCGGGCAGGCAGGTGAGAGCCTCTCCATTGCGCAAGACGCCTACCCACGCACCGGGTCTGTCTTGGCGTAGTAGACGGACTGCAGCACCTCCGCGCGCACCACGTTGCCGGCCTGGTCCCGCTGCACGCCTCCCAGCACCCAGTTCAGGTTGGGGGTGCGGCCGTTGGGGCCAACCACCTGTATGTGCACGTGCGGTGCGGGCGGCGAACCGTTAACGGTTGGCTGCCGGCATTGGATGCATCATGAGTGTTGGAAGATGCACTTACGGGAAGTGGGACACAGGGACACAGCGCCCCGGACAGCATACGGTGACTTAGCGGGGTTTGATGTCGGTAATCCCGGCTTACCGACTTGTTGTTGACGGTGGAAATGAGGTTGTCATCAGCCTCGATGCGGGCTGCGTCATAGCCCCAGAACACTAGCACGGAATCGATCTGCACGGCATACGACGACCAGTACACAACACATATGCTTGGCGGAATTGAGTAAAAAGCAGCGAGGCAAGAGGCTCCTGACCCGCCATTGCGGGCGCACATGCGGGTTTACCTTGAGCAGGTTGGCCGACTTGCCGGGGGCATCCCCTGTGCCTGCGTGCCCAGGACATTGTACCGCCACGGACGCCAGGCACTCATCGCGTGGTATGTGCACGTGCGCGGACGTACCTTGCAAGCGGAGGCGTTGGTTGGCCGGGAGCACAGGTCGGTCCAGTTGTATGTCCGGCCGTTCGTGCCGACCGTCTGCGGCGGGATTTAGGCACGGCATACGTGCAATTTCGCTGTGCTCCCATACACCTTGCCGGCCAGTGTCGTATTGCAAGTGTCACCGGAAGTGTTATCAACATCTCCAGCAAGACCAGTTTCTGCATATAAACGTTTCGGCTTTATTTTAAATCGGTCCAAATGTTTTAGACGTGTCCCGAGGGAAGGGGCACCACGCACGGCGTTACAGCGGTGTGCCTTGAGCCAGGCTTGGTCCGCACACGTGTGCCACGTGGTGCGCCGCAACAGCAAGGCAACCGCGCACGAGCGACGTGTCGACATTTCTGCTGTCGCAAAGACTCTGTTACCAACAGCACCGCAGTAGTACTGATGGGCCCTGGCTTCCAGCGGCGCGCGGGTCCTCTCAAAGGTGAGCTTAGGGCGGCAGCACCGCACCTGCGTTGTTATCAGCAGGTGCGCTCGAAGGTGCTCCAAGAGGTGTTGCTTGGTAAGCACATTGCCGCCGTTCTGCGCCTTGTCAAGGCTCAGGACTTTGACCTGAGGGTGCAGCAAGGAGCAGGTGGGCGCCCGACGGCAAGGTGAGCGTTGTTGTCGGCCGCTCCTCATTCAGCCAGGGCCGCCGTCTGCAACCCCCCGGTGACGTGCATGGGCGCAAACGGCACCGGGCGGAGGGACCGCGCCCAGCGTCGGTGTTGCGTGGCTGTGTGCAGGGGCCACTCACGCCACCTAGTGCATGCCCTCTCCATGCTGGTCTTATACGGGGGCTGCGACGCTACTCACGCTGAGCTCATCAGATGGGTAGTTTGCGTCCACGTACGCCTTATCCTCGAAGGAGGGTGCATCTTGTGGCGTATACAGCTTCTCGGCATCTTCCTCTACGCTGAACCTGCAAGGAACCAGAAGGCAAGAAACCAAAAACAGGAAACGAATGCGCAGTGAGACGATGGCACGCCACATGTACGGCGGCGCGCGGCGTACCGTACGGGCTCCGTACCTGACGAAGCCCGCACAGCATGCGAGGGTGATGACGGCACACACCAAGATGACGGCCCAAGGTCGCCGGGCTAACAGCCTGCCGCCCGCGCGGTAGAACGAAGTCAGGGCTGCAGCAGCAGGGTGAACCAGCGGCCGGTCAGCGTGGGCGGGACGTTGCCCAAAGTGAGGGGCAGGCGTGAGAAGGGTGTGTGCCACGGCGCGGCATGATGTGATCTGCATGCGTGTCACAGGCGTTCTTGAAAGCATGTTTGGGCGAGCAGGCTATGTGTACAAGGGCTGTGGACGGGTAGCCGGGAAAGTGGGAACGGCAGGGTGCCCTCAGGAACAGGCGGAAGTGCACGTGAACAGCAGGGCACATGCCGCGCGTGCGTGCTAGACCGCTCGCCCAAGCGGAAAAATACGGGGTGAGGTGCAAGGACCGCGCGCACCTCTGTCCACGCTGCTGCTTATCCTTCGCAAACACTTCATCGCGTTTGCCAATCAGCAAAAATGGCAAGCGAGAAGAGGAGTGCGCCGGTGTTCACAGGTCGCAGGGACTCGAACAGGCAAGCACCAAGTTCTTCGCCAGCACGCCGCAGCGCTCCTTTCTGTACTTCCTGTAAGGCTTCCTGCGCTAGCTCCCAGAGCTGGTCGATGCGTCCTATCGTGGTGTGGTCGTTGCCCTGGTGCGTCTATAGCACTCGCTTTCTGATTACTGTCGAGTAAATATGCACTTGCTGAGCATAGCGCACACAGTCATTAAAACCACTTATGGAGAGCGCCCTGGTGACGCCAGTCGTACAAACAGCAGGTGCATAACCGGGTAAAGCGGGTGCTTTTGAAGGAGATGTGCCCTAGCCAAATTTCAGTGCAATCTATGAAACATTTCATGCAAGCCTGACAATCGCCGCATGCCCTTTCCCGCTGTGCGAACCGCTCCTTGCCTGGCGTAAACCGGCGTACACAAGGCGCCAACCAAATAAACAAACCCTGAACCAACCACACAATCACACGAATATAATATATTGACAGTCTCTACTGGAGTGTCAAGTGTTGGTTCCGAGCGCTGCAGCCATGAGCATCTGTGTCTGAGCGTCGCAGCGTCCTAGGAACTCCCCTGTGCGCATGGGCATCCCGGCCTCCTTGCCAAGTACCGCGTGCGAACCGTCAGTAGTAATGCACGTAGCACAGCATACTGGTTACTGAGCGTGTTCATGGACCATATTCACCGTGTATAACCGCTTCAGCCTTCACACGGAGGCACCTCTGGCGTGTGGCCCACATCCATAATGTGTACCGGTATATTATTTTTTGTGGGTTGGTGCCAAGACTGTGCTTCCAGTCAATTTCTTCAAGTGGGGTTGTTGAAGCCAACGTTTCGAAAATACAGGGCATGTAGGGAGTACGATCGTCTATCCGATGCGCCTCACTTAGACACTCAGTTCACCAGGGCAAGAACAGCCGCAACCCTGTGGGAAACCATACCATACGCACAGAAATTACCGTATGCCCCCTGGCGAGTGGCGACCATTGAGCGCCAACAGAGCTCGTAAACTTCACGTCTCCAAGGACCGTCTTCCACGTTCCAATTCCCCACTCCAATCTGCATGCAGGCCCGTGCAGGCAGCTTCCTTGACGCCCACACACACGGGCACAAACGAAGGGTCGCCCACCTCATCTCAAAGCCCCGAGCGAACCCCTGTACCGTACGTACAGCATGCATCCAGCGCACGTGCGAAACAGCTTGCGCGCTGCACCTTGTGAGGCTGATGACTCTTGCCTGCTCTTGCCCTCACAGTGAGAGGGGTAGGAATCTAGGATATCCCTGGAAACCCCGTGTCCCCGATGCCCGGGCCCCAGCCACCGGCAGCCCTGGAACAGGGATGAACTCCGGAACTGTGAAACATGCGTGAAGACACTTCACGCGCTACCATCCTCCCCAGGCGTCGTGGTGCCTAAGCACCTGTGTGTACGGCGCCGTAGCCACATGCGGCTCCCCAAAAGCAGCACTTGCCCTATCCTAGCATACCAACTGGCCGTTTCCACCAGCAACAACCCCACTTGCTCACTCAGGTACCACCTGCAGAGCGCCCTCCGCCAACCATACCTAGCAGGCAACACGACAGAACGGCCCTGTGTATTATGCTTCTGTGACCCCGCAACTGCATCCCCACTCGCTCGGTCGTTTAATGCTCCTCACTGAACGGGGCCCATGCAAGTGCACTTAACAGCGGCTCGGCCACGTACCATGGGGTGCACAGGAGGCAGGCAGCGTCCACCGGAACAGGGGTGCGCGTGAAGCGTGAGCGACTATAGGTGGTGCTGTGCTCTGGCCTCCCGCCGTACCTTGCGTGGCATCCGTCAAGTGGATGTGCCGCAGGTGCGACCGAACGCCAACGGTGCCATGGCCCACAGGGGCCCCAGGGATGTTGCGCTGCTCCTCTGCTTTCTAAAGCACGCACGCATGGACTGCCTCCCCAACTCCATAGCGTCCAGGACAGCTCTAGCCAGCGCCTCGCAAAACAGCTGCACCGTCGGTGGCGCCCTGGGAAGGCCCTCGTGCTCCACGCCCCCTCGTCGTAGGTTCCAGCTATCGGATGACCGCTTTCAATGATAACAAGGGTGTGATTGTGTTGCATGCAACAAGCGAGACACTGCTTGCCTGCATAGCCAGAGTATGCGGGGTATGTGGGTACAAATTACGAACCCGTCTCATTGCTTGCCCGCCTGCACGCTCTCGTCTTTGGAGGGTGACAATTCACGCAGTTCGTCATTTGGCTTTCAGTCCATGCCGCCTGCTGCTCGCGTTTCTCCCATAACACTGCCTCGGCTGCCTGGTGAGACAGGACCCGCGACGGCCTTGTTGTCATGGCCAAGCTGTCCTGCCCTGACAGAGCCTAGCGAAGCAATGTAACGCGAGCGAGCTAATATGAAGTAACCAAGTAGCATAAACGTAGTGGTCTCACGACCTCGCGTGTCGCTTGGAAGAATTTCGAGTCAAGAATTTAAAAAGGTTGTTGCCACAACCTGACAAATGTACTGTAGGTACGTTGGTAAGTATCGAGTCTTAAGAGTAGAGTGGTGGGGTGGTAGTGGGAGAGCTCCTTTCCGTCCGCACTTGCCTCCCTGGAGCAGCACCTAGCGCCAACCGACTTCTTGAGCGCAGGACCTCGCGATCGCAACGACGAGCTCTCCAGCACACCATCAGACACAACAGCAAGTTCACTGTATCTCCTAGACCAGTATTTTGACCGCACTTGTGTTCTTGCTCTAGCCTTCCATAATTGCCACCTTTTTCGGCCATGCGCCGTACTGACTGGCCCTTAATAGGGTCGCGCGTCACATACCTCGGTGCACTTACCGCCCGTTACAGGGCTGGACATTGCCGCCAATTATCTGACACACGTGACCTTTTGCTACGCCGGTAGGAAGCAAACTAGCCTAGCGCCTTTCACCAAGCATCAACGAAAATGAGCGGCATCCAGCGGGTCGACGACCCAACCCTGCCATCGCCTTGGCAGGCTCTGTATGATCCGAACTCCCGCCTCAAGTGAGTAGCAGCTGCGAACATGGTCGTAAAGGGCGCGCATCTGTCCGAGCCCTTGGCTTATAACGCATCACCCCTTGACGCCCTGACTCAGGTATTACTGGAACCCAGAGACAAATGTCACTACTTATGACCGGCCATCCGGTGGAGCTGGCGGCGCCTCCGTGCCGAGCTCTGCCGCACCAGCCTCTGGCGGTGACTTCTACAGCAGGGATCGTCGGGTAAGCGGCATTGTGACAACTGCAAGCGTCGCTACACAGTGGGATGTTGGCCGCGGAGGAGTTCAGACGGTGCCCCTTGGACTCGATCAACAACCTAGTCTCAAGAATCTACTGATTGTGCCTTTTCTCCCCAGGACGACCACGGGCACAGCAACGGCAACGGAAATGGCTATAACTCCACTTCCTACCAGAAGACCGGGATGACTGGCCAGCCGGTCTCCACAGACGGCTTCGTCTCGGCTAGCGAGTATCGCCGCCAACATGACATCACGGTGCAGGGCTCGGATGTGCCCGACCCTCTCCAAACGTTCGAGTCCGTCGGCTTCCCGCCTGACATTCTAGATGAGGTACGCTGCGCCATCGGCGCAGGTGGCGGCTAGCCGCTGGCAGCTGCGCCCGGGTCAAACCTATCTCGGTCAGCGGGGCCCATCAGCGGATCACCCTTGGCCAGAGGCCAAACAGCCTCCGCCGGGTTTCGAGCACGTGCTCGACACCGTTGAGCTCAAGGGGGCTCTCCACCGCGCCGCCCTTCCCTGGCGCCCACCCTGCGCTCGAGGCAGCTGCAGACGGGCGTGCGCTGGGCTCGAAGCGCCCCGCAGCATCGACCTGTTGGCAGCGCAGGGCAAGAGCACACATATCCCGTTATGCGCACCTGCCCTGGGGCGCCTTCTGGTGCCTTCAGCTGGGACACACGCTGGTGTCCCTGGGCATCTGACGCGCTGCCCCTCCCGAGGGTGCGCTCCTTGTGCAGTCGCAGCGGTGTTGCAAAGAGGCGCGGCGCTGGGGCCCTGGCCCTGGTGTTTGCCGCAGCAGGAGCACGGACCCCTACCTCACCTGGCCCTCTCCCGCGAGGGGCAGTGCAGGGACAGGGAAAGTGCTCGCCGCCTCCGAGTGACGCGCCTAGACTGCCAGGCAGGTGCCCCGAGGGACAGGGCGCGCGGGCAGGGGCCGGGGCTGGGCCAGGTGCAGCAGCGGGAGGCGAATGGCGGAGGGGTGGCGCAGTGCAGTTTGCAGCTAGTTTACCGCAGTAGGATCCGCGAAGCTCAGACCAACCGCAGCAGGCGTCTCGGACGTTGAGGTTCTGTTGTTGAGTTCTGATGAATTATTGTTGTCTACCGTACTGGTGTGTGCTGGGGCTGGCAGCTTGCTGCGTGTGGGGCCGCAGTCCGCAGCCGGACGTTTGGTAACGCAAACATCATTTGGAAACTGTGCGTGTTGCAAAGCGATTCCTTTCGAGCTGTGCGCCGTTCCCCTGAATTTGCTTTGTTTCCCACGTAATTCCTTGCCCGCTTCCCAGATCCGCCGCGCCGGGTTCAAGAGCCCTACGCCCATCCAAGGCCAGGCCTGGCCCATCGCGCTCTCTGGCCGCGACCTGGTTGCCATCGCCAAGACGGGTAGCGGCAAGACCTGCGGCTTCCTGCTGCCCGGCATGCTGCACATCCAGCAGACGCGTAAGGACCCACGCGCGGGGCCTACCCTGCTGGTCCTCGCGCCCACGCGCGAGCTGGCCGTGCAGATCAAGACGGAGGCGGACAAGTTTGGCCGCTCGTCGGGCATCCGCAACACGTGCGTGTACGGCGGCGCGCCCAAGGGGCCGCAGCTGCGCGACATCCAGTACGGCGTGCAGATTGTCATTGCCACGCCCGGTCGCCTGAACGACTTCCTGGAAGCTGGTCAAGTGCGCCTGCAGCAGGTGAGGGTGCCTGCCCTACCAGGGCGAACGGGCTGTGCGTCGTCAGGCACCGGATAAGAGTAGTGGGGACGTGTCACGAGGGAGGCGGACAGAGTGTTGGGCCCCGTCAAGTCGTTTTCGCATCTGTATGTGACCCTGGAGTGCCCGAAAGAGGGCGGGGTGCAGCTTTGTTTCCGCAGCTACCTGGTGACCCCGTTCGTCCACTGCGACCACCTATGTTGGCTCTTGCCTTCTTGTGTCCACACTGATAACACTCAACCCCACCTATTGCTTCCCCCCTCCCCCCCACCCCAGGTGTCGTACCTGGTGCTGGACGAGGCCGACCGCATGCTGGACATGGGCTTCGAGCCGCAGATCCAGCGCATCGTGCGCACCCTGCCGCGCCAGCGCCAGACGCTCTTCTTCTCCGCCACGTGGCCGCGCGAGGTGCGCCAGATCGCCTCGCAGTTCGTGGTCAACCAGACGGTGCACGTGTTCATCGGCGGCGTGGAGGAGAAGCTGGTGGCGAACAAGAGCATCACGCAGCACGTGAGCGTGCTCAACAGCAGCCACGAGAAGTTTGGCGAGCTGTCGCGCATCATCCGTTCCAAGCCGGCCGGCACGCGCATCATCATCTTCTGCACCACCAAGCGCATGTGCGACCAGCTGAGCTACCAGATGGGCCGTGACTTCCGCTCCGCTGCCATCCACGGCGACAAGAAGCAGAGCGAGCGTGACTACGTGCTGCAGGTGGGGTGAGCGAGCTGCCTTGGCAGGCTGCTGTGGGCAAGCTGCCGGGACAGGCTGCCGTACCACAGGGTGCACATTCCGTGCGCACATGCTGTTGACTGCGTGTGGAGCGTAATGAACGCGCACCCTTCTACTGGCACAGCCTCGTGGCCGTGTGGCTACGGTCTGGAGTCCTGCCTGACATTTGCGAGAACCGCTCTGAGCACTCAACGACCCCTCCTTGCCCTCCACCACGTGCACCCCCTCCAGGCCTTCAAGGACGGCCGCACGCCCATCCTGGTGGCCACCGACGTGGCTGCCCGCGGCCTGGACATCCCCAACGTGGGCGCCGTGGTCAACTACGACTTCCCCACGGGCACGGAGGACTACATCCACCGCATCGGCCGCACGGGCCGCGCGGGGGCCACCGGCGAGAGCTACACCTTCATGACTCCCGAGGACGCCAAGCACGCGCGCGACCTCATGCAGGTGCGTAGCCTAAGGGCTCACGGTTGCTTTAGTTGGCGTGTGGTTGCAGCGCGTGCGGAAGGCTCGTTGAAGGTAGTATGGGAGGTGGCGTGCGCCAGGCAGCCTTACCCAGCGCCCCCACTCCTGGTTGCGCTGTGTGGAAGATGCAGGGAGCAGCATGCAGGCGATCGTTTTCGCCAGGTTGCAATGCGTCGCAAAGTATGAGTGACATGAGCGTACCCTGAGCTGGTTTGAAACCGAAGGCTGGCTGAAACGGATCCGTCTGCCACGTGCATGCAGGTGATGCGGGAAGCGCAGCAGGTCATTCCGCCCGCCCTGGAGGCACTGGCGGCGCGCGGCGGCTTTGGCGGTGGCGGCCGCAACCGTTGGGGTGGCGGCGGTGGTGGCGGCCGCGGCGGCGGCTTTGGTGGGGGCGGCGGTTACGGCGGCGGCGGCGGCTACGGTGGCGGCGGCTTCGGCGGGGGCGGCGGTTACGGTGGCGGTGGCTACGGTGGGATGGGCTCTGGTGCCAACACCGCACCGCTGGGCACGGCCGGCGGCTACGGTGGGTCGTCTTCCGGGCGCACGGAGGAGCGGCGGCGGAGCCGCAGCCGCGACCGCCGGCGCAGCCGCAGCCGCAGCCGGTCCCCAACTCGTGGGGCAGGCCGGGGCCGCAGCCGCAGCCCCAACTACGGGCGCTACAGCCCGCGTTAAGTGTGGGGCGCTGAGAGCCGGGGCTGCTTGTGCCATGGATCTGAGTTGATGCAGAGTGCGGTTGTTGTGGGGTGAGCGAACTGGCTTGTGGTGGCGAGGAAGGGGCCGAGAGTATCAGTGTAGCGTTCAGTCTGGGCGATGTGTTTTGTTCATGGACTACGTGACGAGGGTGCATACGGTGTGCCAGCCGAGGAACGAGAGCAGCAGATGTTGCAATGGTAGAGGCTGCGCACCCTGACAGCGGCAGTGACACAAGTGTGATTTATGCCGGTGGCTCAATCGCGGTGCGCAAATGCGATGGTGCGCTGGGCTAACCGCCTAAGGTTTGCAGTCTGGGGGTTTGGGAGTGACTGGGTCTGCGGGCCGCTGTTCATGTGCGACGCGCCGTCTTGCTGTCTGTTGATGCAGCGATGTGCCTTTTGCATGCAGTGGAACGTACTTGCCCTTACGTAATGCTGGATGATCGGCACGCTTCGGCTCGGGGTATATTTACCCAAGACATGATACTCAACGGGATGCATGCTGACCCAGCAAGAGGCAGGACTTCGCCAGGGGCCTCGTAAGACACAAGCGATCTGATTGGAACCGGTGCCTTTGCAGTAAAACTAGAGAGGCTAATGCAACAGCGGTGCATGCTTGCAGCATTCCGGTGCGTGTTGCACAGCCAGTGGCTTCCGCGCGCGTAGGCGAGTAGCACAACGAGCAAAGCACAAGTAGTCCAGCTGCACACCCACGGCAGCAACGCCGGCACCTTCACCTCATCTGGAGCTGTGAGCAAGCAGGGATCATGAGTGTTATCAACGCCAGGGGCTAAGTTAAAGGACCGCCCAGAGCTTCGGGAGCGTAGTTAAGGTTGGCGACATTGACACATGCGTGCAGTTCACAAGGTGCTGATGCAAGACTCGTTTCAACAAAGCAGTGGCAATGGAGGAATGATCAAAGAAGGAAACATCGATAGTGAGGCAGCTACGGCGTCGCAAGTGACACCGTTTGTACCCGCGTGACACTGCCGGCTGCTCGGGGGAAGCTCCCAGGCGGTTGGTCTGCGACTACCACCCTCACGCGCGCTGCACAACTAATGCCGACTCACGTCAAAATACGGTGATCTACTCGCCAAATTCCATGCTTCCATTGGGCAGTTGATATATACGATAGTGGCGGGACATGGGCAACCAACAACCTCCACCGGAGTCTTCTGCTTAAAAAGGCGACGTGCAAAGACAGCAACAGCTGCACAAGTTTGCAGAACAGAGTTCGGCCGATACTGCCAACCACTGTACGCCTCTGGTAATACCGGTAGTGCTCTCTTGAGCTTCAGCGGTTGGCCCACCACAGAGCCCGTCACCAACGATGGCAGGGCAAGCTCACTTGCACATGTACTTAGCAGCTTGTGCAGCGATCGTTCTGCTAATGACTTGCCAAGCTGCTGCGAGTGAGTATGCACGCTGCACGGGCCTACATTGATGCAGTCCCGAACAGCACCTCACATACGGGCACCCTTGCCCTGCTGCCTGGTGGCGACGCGGACTCCGAAAGCTGTGTCGATGCCACTGGCACCGGCGCTGGCAGGCTTCTTTGGCATCTTGCCAACGAACAACGCCCTCGCTCACAAGCCCCGTACTTTTCAGGCCAAGCCTCGCAACCTGATTAGCTCTGCTTTACCTGCACGCCACACACGCTCTCACAACCATGATGCCTAATCCTGTCCACCTTGTGCGAGAGCACCAACTGCACAGGGTGCCCGATCATCCTTGGCTATCAAACCATCACCGACTACGACCATCTGGGTGACGACCTGGGCCGCGCTGCCAATGCCACCGCCGCCGCCGCCATCTGCTTCGCCAACCTCAACTGCAAGGGCTTCAACAACGCCGGATGGTACAAGGACAAGATCAGCCCCATGCTACCTGTGGCTGGGAGCTGCTTCTACATCAAAAGGGAGTGCGTGCCTGTACGGCTAGTATTCAGGCTGTTGCTGTTACTGCCTCTGCGGTCCGGTTGCCGCCAGGACCTTGGGGGCGTGAGCAGCTGGTGTGGGTTGCATGGCTCGGCGCGACACAGCAACTCATAACTGCTCGTCCTGTGCGGTGCAGAGGTCAGCATGAGTCAAGCACTCACAAAAGCGGCACGCCACGGTACTGCTCCGCAACGAAACCCTGCAGTACACCATCGTTACACAAGGCACACGATGCGTAGGGCTTCTGCAACTAAGGGCGCAGCACCCCTTGTCAACAGCGCACCGATCCACGGCCTCTACCCCGCCCACTGCCCATGCCTGCCGTGGCCCTTGACGCCACACCTCAGCCGCCCCAACTGGCCCCAGGCTGCCCTGACATCCCCGGCTACAGCGTGAAGCGCGGCCGCCGGGGACGACATCGCCCGCGCCTCCACCCTTTCCCAGGCTGCCTCACGCTGCTCCGCCGGCCCCAACTGCAAGGGCTTAAGCTCCCTGGGCTGGATGAAGCGCCAGGTCAACACGCCCGCGGCAGCAACGGGAGTGTGCCTGTACCGCAAGGGTAAGCCGCTGCTGCCGCTGGCGTTGCTGGCGTTGCTGGCGTTGCTGCCGCTGCCGCCGCTGCCGCCGCTGGTGTTGCTGCGGCGTGCTGTAAACACGCCTGCTGCCGGGCGTCACGCTGTCAACATGGGAAACACGCCAGTGTCCAGCATCGTCAACCTCCAAACTCCGTGGGCCTCCCAGCGCATGGCTGTTGCTACGTGGGCTCGCCGCCCCATCGGCCTGCCATGCTGCACTCGAACACCGTACCGGCAGTGACTCCTGCTCTGAAGCCCGCCTTCTATCACCTTGCCGCACATTCCTCGTACGCCTCTTGTGCGCCCTCCCCACACACACCGGTGGCCCTCCGCCTCCCCCGCGTCCCCAGGCTGCCTGGCTGTGCCCGGCTACACCGCGCACCTGGACACCGACCACGCTGACAACGACGACATGGGCCGTGCGGCCAACGTTCTGGACGCGGCCACCAAGTGCTCCGCCAGCGTGGACTGCAAGGGCTTCAACAGCGCGGGGTATTACAAGAAGTGGTTCAACTCTAAGACCCAGACCTACCGTGGCGTATGCCTGTACTCCAAGGGCGAGGGGCTGGGTTCGTTCAAGGTAGCGGGAGCAAGGTCTGGGCAGCCAGGGCGAGTCCACCAGCCACGCACCCCACCCAACACCCATGCTGATTGTGGCAAGTTAGCAGCAGCTGTAAGTCCACGGACTGGATGAGCAGGCAGGTCAGCTGCTTCTGTGCCGCAAGATCCCTGGCCTGCTGGTGTTACCGGTACGCCTCATAGCACGCTGAACTCGCACTATTACGGCAATCACCCAAACCTAACCTGCACGTATTGACCTGCGTCGCTGCGCAGCCTGCCCGGTCATCCCCGGCTACCGCTCCCAGCTCAACACGGACGCCAGTGGGGACAGCATCGGCCGCGCGCCCAACATGGCCACGGCGGTGTCCAGGTGCAACTCGAACCTCCGGGCAGGATGCTACAGGGCTGCTTTGAGCGCTCCCTTGCCACTGCACAGCGCTGGGACAATACCTTGGACATATAAACGATACTTACACCTCAATTTCAGCCACTGCGAAGTTCGTCACGCACCGTAGCCGCGCCTGCACCCTAACAATCTGCACCCACAAACCCGCCCCGCTCCCGCCCCATACGATTTTCCTCCTGCAGCCTGTCCCACCTTCCTCGGCTACACGCTGCGCCCCGACTCGGACCACACTGGTGACAACCTGGGCCGCGGAATCGCCACCCTGGACGCCGCCGCCGCCAAGTGTACGGCAAACCTGGACTGCCGTGGGTACAACAGCGCGGGCTACTTTAAGAGCCGCGTTGAGGCCAACAAGGCGCAGCCGGGCATGTGCCTCTACTCCAAGAGTGAGACATGGTAGCGGGAGCGTGCACTACCAAGGCTTGGCAAAGTAACATGCAAGTGCCGCCGCCGCTGCAATGCACACACGCAGGCGGTGGCGCACGCGCACCCTGTGGACGCGCACAGCATGGCACGCTGGCCTCCACCTACTGTCCCTCGCTATGCACCGTTTCAAGACGGTTGTAGACATGCCTTGCACCACACGAAGGCACCATTCATTCCTCCTCCTCATGGCCATAATAGCCCCACGCCCTGCCCTGTGCCCATCAGCGTCCTATCATTCCTTCCTGCCCCCTCCCACGCAGGCTGCCCATCCTACCCTGGCTTCCGCACCCTTGTGGACATAGACCACAGCGGCCACAACATCGCCCGCGGGAGCACCGTGGCGGAGGCGGCAGCTCAGTGCGCAGCCGACCTCAACTGCCGCGGGGTACTACAAGAGCTACCGGTCACCTGTGACCGGTGTCGCGGGCAGCTGCCTGTACGTCAAGAGTGAGTACGGCACGGTGGGCTCCGTACTGTTGGCACTATTGGCTGGCCACATCCTCAACGTGAGTGCTGCAGCGAACCCTCCCATGACATCTATGCACAAACCGCTCGGTCTCCACGGCGCCGCTCCCTGCTCCGAACCCCAATGAGGGACGGAGTGTGGCACCGTGGCGTGTGTTTGCCCCAACTAACCGCAGCACCCGTGTCAGGCGGGCTGCACCCTGCCAGCTGACCTGCTTAAGCACAACCCTCCTCCAGCGCTCCAGGTCGCGCTCACAACTGTCTGCCGTACCGACACGCTGCCAGGCCGAATCCCAACCTCCAGTTACCCTCCGCTGACCCCTGCCCTCCCCGCCCACCCGGGCTCCGCTCCTTCCCCCCCTGCCCCGCAGCCTGCCCCACCATCCCCGGCTACCTGCTGCAGGATAACAAGGACCACGGGGGCCACGACCTGGGCAGGGTCACCAACGTGGCGGACGCAGCTACCTTGTGCTCTGCACGCCCCGACTGCCGCGGCTTCAACAGCCTGGGCTACTACAAGAGCACCACCTCCCCCAGCACCTCCTTCCCCGGCGCGTGCCTGTACACCAAGTGAGTGGGTGCTCCAGGGTGGGCGGTGTGCAGTTGCTTCGGTAAGAGGCAGCAGGGAGCACTGGTACGCAGGATTGGTGCGGTGGGTGGGTGCGCTGTACGGCTGTGCTGTACGGCACGCTGCGAGTCAGAGGGGGGTCGTCACATGCAGACGTTACGCACGCAGTGCGGCTTTAAACTCATGTCATGACGTCGCGGTATGCGGCCTACTATACCCTAAAAGTCCTAAGAACCCTACTGTGCCCCCACACACGTGTCCATGTGCGGAAGGGCGCTACTACTACAACGACAGGTATCAGTTACCAAGGCAAGGTGCCCGGTTGGCTGGATTGCTTAGCGACTGTCGATTGCGGCTGCGGATGAAACTGCTGCTACTCGCTGGCGTGCGTGCCGCCGCTGCATGTGCTACGCAGGCTTATCATCAAGGGATGATGGGGCACGTGGCGGGGCTGCCGGCACTTGGCAAGCAATGCTGGGAATCAGGCGCGGCTGAAAGTTCACCACGGCCAGTGAAGCACCTTCCAGGGTTTCCAAGAATTCCAACACTGCGATTGCTAGGAAGGCTAGTGGACTGTCGTCCTTGACAAGGCGGTCATGGGCTAAGGGCAAGATCGTCGGCAGCTGCAGCGTGCGTGTGCGTGCATCACTCCAGCCGTCTGATCGGCGTTTGCGTTTTGCCGTCCACTGTGTATAAGCTTGTAGATGCTGTACATAATTGTTATATTAGTCACGCTTACATTGCACCAGATTGCACACACATTCATATCGAAACACCTCTGCAGACTCACCGGCAGCAAGCGTGCCGTAGTTTATTGTCGGAGGGCGGTCGGGCTGTCGTCGTAGGTAGGGTACAGCGTGCCAGGCGTGCGAGATGTTGGCACAGCAGGTGATGCGGTGTGGTCTTTTGATTGAATGTATTCATTCGCAAACATGGCAACGTCCTGCTGGCCCGGTGGGGGTGCTTGAAGTGTGCTCGTACCGTGCGGGCTGCGTAAGCGTGCGCCTAAAATTCATGGATCCTAGCTCACGCGTTTGCACATACTGTTGATCTTCCGGTGTGCGCTTGGTTTAGTGTCGGTGCGTACAAGCGGCGGTATGGCGGCGACCTCCCTTGCCACCACACAACGGCGACGCTTTCCCCCCTCGTCAGCACGTGGCATCCGTACCGGTACCCAGGATCTTGAGGCCCATGGCTGGGGTGCGTGGCAGGACTGCACCAGCAAGCTGCTGTGCATATGAGCAGGAGTTCAGCTTCTGAACTCCTGCTGAGCTAGCGAGGACAATGGCAGCCTCAAGACGCAAGCGCCTTCCGCGACCTTGTCGGGTCTTGCCACGTGCGTGCCGAACGCCCTCCTTTCCCCTTGCTCCCCTCGGACCCTCCAGCCCGTGTATGCGTGCGGCTCAGGGTACGGTAAAGCGATGTTTGTATATTCATGGGGCCTCAAGCCTTTGGCCAAGGCAGCTGTGCTGGGACGAGGCCGGGAAGGTGAGTCAAGAGGCACACTGCCAGGCAGGGAAGGTGAGTCAAGAGGCACACTGCCAGGCAGGGAAGGTGAGTCAAGAGGCACACTGCCAGGCAGGGCTCGAGCAGGACAGTGCCTAGGGGATTGGGACGGGTTTGCCAGTACCGGTACCCCACTGCTCGTGTCCACGAGCAATGTGAACCACCGTAGTTCTGGCCCGGGGGCAAGACTGCCTTCCCGGGATTGATGTGCGATACATCCCTCAGCACCTGCCAAGGTACCTTTTGTCGTGCCCTGCCCCTGTGCCCCATACCCTGCATTTGCCCCAGAACGTCCCCTACCATGCGCCCCCTCTAGACTCACCTTACTGGAGATTTCAGAACCCAGGAGATCTCAGAACTCTCAAACCACGGTTACATGTGGAACTCCTGGCGGCACAAGCAAGTGGAGGCCCCATGCTGCCCCATGAATCGGAGCCCAGCGCACCGTCAGCTAGCAGGGCGTCCCAGCCGTCCACTCCTGGTCACCATAGCCCGCTGTCCACCAACCTTCCAGTCAAGCAGCTGGGATCCAGCACCCCATCCACACCCTGCACCAGAAAAAGCATCGAGTAAGTCTCTAACCAACTTAAGCGTTCTGGCCGCCTGCCAGCTGGGTCCACAGGAAACGCCCTGGTGGGTGTTATCAACTACGTCTGTTCCACATACACCCCTGACGCCCCAGTCCTGCCTGCTAGGCACCAAGCGACATATCCAGCCCAGGGCAGTAACATCATAATGGGAGGTCAGCACCAAAACAATAGTGTCAAGCAAGGCCCTAGGTGTGCTTAAGACCTGCGTGGCAACACCACCTGGAATGTAAGGAAAATTTGAAGGCCCTCATCAACCTTGGCAATCACAACGATGGATAAGCACTCGCTCACGCACTCAGGACACGCTTCACACGCACCACGTGATCAGAAGGAAATCTAAGACGAGTGAGGCGCTTGCAGCCTTCATTGGTACCTTGTACATCGATTGCGAGAGCCGGTCAGCAGCAGGTCCGAGTACTGGTAGTGGTAACAGCGTGCCGAGCCTGGTGCCGAGCTAGCAAGGAAAGTGCAGGGTCCAGGAAAACAACTGGTGACCGAGATACATGGCAGGTGGCCAGTTGACAGCTGACAATTGACAGTTGACAGCTGCAAATACGACAGTGCAATGCTATAGCCGAGGTTTGGCGTTGTGCGAATGGCCACGAACAGTACCGTACCCATTGCCCACACGTAAGGGTGCTCGCAGCGGGTGCCCAACTGTCATGGTGTTGGCCATGAGCACCACACACGTGTAAACGGTACACTTTGGAAGAACCCGCCCCTAGCTACACGCGGCAGCATGGCTGCCTGCCGTGCACAATGATGCGCACCACCCGTGTGCCAAACCCGTTGGGGTGCCTTCCCGTGGCGGTCCACATTTAACATACGGCATTGGCAAACACAGGTGTAGCATAGACCATAACAATCAAGTCAATGGAAAACATGCACATAGATCAAGTCAGTAGAAAGCACGCACTTCCTTATCACAAGAGCGCGCATACGCACGGTACTCGCCATGGACCCCCACCAATTTGCACCTCACCGACTCAACAGGGTGCTACAGCCCCTGCGCCTTGCACACGGTCAGGTAGTTGTGGCCCGGCGTGTCCACGAATGCGTACAGGCACATGCCGTCTGCGCCACGCTTGCACAGGCGGCTCATGGTCGGTACGGCGGTGCATCGCGGAAGCAGGAACCGGCCGTTGTTGAAGGGGCCCCTGGGAGGGAGGAGACGCAGTGGCAGGTGGGAACGGTTGGTGTTGGGTTGGCATTGATGTGAAAGGTGGAGGGGTAGGCGGCAGGGTGCAGCTGGTAGGTGTAGAGGGCGCGGCGGCAGCGTGGCGGCGTTAGCGCGATGATGAGATGCGCGGTGGTTGCATTTGGGTTGCACGGGGGAGTGCCACAGACACTGCTGGTGAGGCAACTAGTGTTTGCGCATGGTCTACGTAAGCGGTTCGTTCAGAGGCACCTATCGTTTCAGTCAGCTGCTGCTTTGGGCGTTGCCTGCCGTGCGGGCGGCACGGCTGCGACCGGGACCTTGAGGCCGACCGACGGCCTGCTGGTTGACACCATTTCCACTGAGCGCCACACAAGGTACGCACACGCAGAAGCCCTCGTGCCCAGCACCCAGCCGCCAGCCCTGGTGGTCCATAGGCATGCTGCCATGTAATCCTACCAACTCCGCACGGCCCCCTGTATTGGGGCTCCTCCCGTCTCCCACATGGGGAACCCCAGGGAAAGTGCCTCGGGCGCCCCAAACCCTATCCTGCCCCTAATTGAGTAACCCAGGCTACCAGCAGTCCCCTTGCTTACTTGAGCGCGTAGATGTACAGTTCGATGCTACGGCGGCTGTAGCTGAAGCCTGCGGGAAGGAGTGCACGCCAGTAAGGCAAGAAGCTAATTCTCCACAGGTGGCCATGTTCGACAGGTAAGGAATGGTGCGGGCGTTACCTGGCTGAGCACTGAGCGCGTGGGGACACTGCTTGCAGCCACGTGGCAAGGCCTTGGGGCTGCATGCCATCACCGGTTCAGCACCAGCGGCGCAGCATCCGTTGTAGCATGTGCCACGCGGGTTTCGCGTGTAGCGCATACGGGACGACAACGAGACGGCCCCAACCAACGCCCAACACTTCTACTGATGGTAAGGTGATGATGTAGCTACACACAACTCGGAGACCCGCGCTACTCACCCGCACGAGCCGAGAGGTTGTTGGGGTCTGGCTGGGACTTCCCGTCTTGTATGAACCTGACGCCCCTGCAAAGCGCCAACAGCAGACAACACAAGCACAATCGCATTTGATGAAATTATACAATTCACGCGACAAACAGTTGAGCCTCCCTGATCTATTGCACGCCCTTACAGCTACAGCTACCGGTGTTGGGTCAATCACACGTATGGCAGCGTGGCAGGGACAGACCCCAGCCTCCCAACCTCACCTTTCGCTGGTGCGACCAGCACCCTGCCACGTAACAAGCATACTCACAGCCAGTCCGCCCCAAACCTAGACCCGCTTACCGACGCGTTAACGCCGTTCACCCGGATCAGCACCCACAGAGTAAACCCGCAGCTGCGTTGGCCCAGTGCTAGCCCCTCTTGTGTACCCTACAACCCACAACACCCACTCGTAGTTCTCCGCTTGGTCGATCTGCGGGAGCGGGCCTTTCTGCGCCCAGCACGGCTCGGAGGCAACGTCCATCCTCAGCGCGATCTTGTTCACGACGGCTTGTATCGTGCTGTCGGTCGGGGGTTGAGAGTTACGGTTGGGACAGTTGAGCTGTTTGTTGGGTTAGAGGTTCGGGTAGGGGCGCCGTGCCTTCAACCGAGTGCGGTGGACACGCTCTGCCAAAAGGCAGCTGCATAGAGCGCACACGGTCGTCCACGTGCGATGAAACACTACCCGGTAGTGTTCCTATCATAATGAGTGAGGACTTGCGCGAGCATGACGCTGGTGCGGTGCGGTGCCCATCCAGGGCCATGCCGACTCCCCTCATGCTGCAGAGCCGTACCCGAACCCCCGAAGGCCCCTCACTGTGCAGCTGTACCCGAACCCCCGGAGGCCCACCTGCAGACCTCAATGTCTTCGCCTACGGTGACGGGGGTGCACGGCTTGGGGAGCAGCCGGAAGGTGTGGTACACCCTGCGCGGAAGTTGTGCGTCGTTGGGCTCATGCTACGCACATGCCTCGCGACCTGCCTCTCACGTCTACAGCATAGTGATGGTGCAACGGACCAGGCCGTTTCCACCTGTCGTGCGCAGTTCCGCGGCATGAAGCTGCTTGACTCTGGACGGATGGACAAGCACCCCTGCTAAGAACCGAGGGCCCACCCGTCGGGCCCATACTACAGGTGCGCTCCGTTGCCATACAGAGGTACAGCCTGCCGTACATCCATACTCACACACGGTCGTACGTCTCGTCCTGCCCGAAGACGAGGACGTACGGTGCGTAGTCGCAGGCGCATATGGGGCTCTTGAAGCGACCAAAGGGGAATATTTCGCCATCTGCCATGGAGTTGCCCCCGTCCGTCAGGCGACAGGCCACAGAGGTGTCGCCCTTGTAAGGGGGAAACACTGCACAGGGCACACGGGTCGGGGGGCATTAGCAGCAGCTTAAGCCGCAGCATTTGCGGCAGATACGGTAGCAGCACTTGCAGCAGAGCGACAGGAGCAGCAGCTTGGGCCCAGGGTGGTGCGCCGAGAGCAAAGCACGACAAGTTTGCCAGTATGGTAAATAGGGGTGGGCTCGGTATGAGCATAATGGTTGCAGCATTGCAACGCTGTCTGTATGCTGTGGAGAGGGCAAAAAGAGCTGTACTAGTACCTACTAATTGGTGGCGGCGGTGGTGGCCTTCGAGGTGGCGGCGGCGGCGGGGACAACAACGGTGGCGGCGGCAATGACGGCCGGGGTGACGGCGGCGGCGGCGGGGGCGACGGCCGGGGTGACGGCGGCGGCGGCGGCGATGTTGGCCGGGGTGACGGCGGCGGCGGTGGGGGCAACGGCCGGGGCGACGATGGCGGCGACCGAGGTGGCGACCGGGGTGACGGCGGAGGGGACAGGGGTGGCGGCCAGGGTGATGGCGGCAGGGCTGGCGGGGCGTAGGGCAGCAGGTTGCGGTCTGGCTCGATGCGCGTGTAGCACACCGCCAGAGGAGGGGATGCTAGCGTGGGGGCAGGGGGCGGAGGCCGGGGCGAGCGGGGCGGCGGCCGGGGTAAGGGGGGCGGACGCCGGGAAGAGTAAGGAGGAGGCCGGGGCAAATGGGGCGGAGCTCGGGGCAACGGAGGCGGACGCCGGGACGAGGAAGGTGGAAGCCGGGGGGAGCGGGGCGGCGGCCGGGGTGAGGGAGGCGGATGCCGGGACGTGTAAGGAGGAGGCCGGGGTGCGCGGGGCGGTCGTCGGGGCGAAGGAGGCGGACGCCGGGATGAGGAGGGTGGAGGCCGGGGCGAGCGGGGCGGAGGTCGGGGCGAGGGGGGTGGACGCCTGATGGGGCTGCCGGCTGGAGGTGACGGTGGTGGTCGGGGCGGACGCGGGACCGGGGGTGGTCTGGGGGACCGGGGGGAGGCGGGGCTACGTGGTGGGTTGGGCGACCGGGGGGGATAGGGGGAGCGCGGGGGACGGGGCGGGGGCCGGGGGGCAGCGGCAAGGAGGTGCCGTGACACAGCGCCTGACGAGTGTGCGGTAGGTAGGTGCGGATCCAGAACCACAGGCGGATCTGCCTCTGCACTTTCTGCCTGCGGATTGGCGGCGGCAGCGAGTGCTGCCTGTGCTGCCTGTTCCGCATTAGCTGCTGCCGCTGCTGTCTTGGTGCCGCTCTGTGTGACGCCGCCGTCTGCGATGAAGGCCGCCAGGCAGCTGCTGGCTGCACCTGTGGCGGGGTCCTCCCTCCAGCACAGGCGGTCAATGGGCGTGCGGGCGCAAGCCTCCAGCAGGAACGTCCCACGGGTCAGTGCCAGCGTGGGGGCGGCGCTGGCATCAGGTGCAGGGGACAGTGCTGTGGAGAGGGTGGTGTCCGGCAGCGTGACTGGGCGGGGGGGCAGGGCGGCCAGGAGGTGGCGTAGGCCCCCCAGGTCCACCGACAACTCCATGTATTGGGTGAAGGAGCTGCGGCCTACGGAGGGGGAAGGGGGGTTCGGCGGTCGGAAGACAGACGTAGGGGGAGGGGGCGGGGCGCGTAGCGGGTGCACGGCCGGTGTGAGACGGTACTATTTCCTTCAGAGTACTCAGTGGTTGTATGGACAGTTTCATGGATGTGGTTGGTGAAGAAGCAGTGGCCTACTGAGGGTGGCAGGTTGCGGCGGGCGGGGTAAGCATCCGGCCACGGACTCATCACGAGTTAGAAGATGATTGCTTATGGCTTGACGTAAAGGCCGCGCTTAGTTTGTGCCGAAAATCTCCTGAGCACGGGTATTGCTCTTGCGGGGCGGACCGTGTTCCCGAACCTCTTGCACGTGGCACTGGCACTTAGGACCTCAGGAACTGAGGCCACGCGCCCGAGCCTCTTATACAACTACAACCAAGGCAAGCATACATCTACCCTGAGAGCACGCGCGCGGCGGCTGCCCTGTCCCTGCCCCAGCTTTCTTTTGTCGAGCCCTGCCCTGCACAGACCCCGTGCTCCCAGCGGCGGATAGCAACGAGGCAGCAAACGGCCCATTGCGCCGCCACACATACCCTCCACCAGCGCGTGCCACCCGTCCACTCTGCCACACCTCGCACACCCTCTCCCACACGTGGGCCACTCTGTTGCCGCCCACCTACACAGCCCCTTGGTCGCAGCCCGGCGCTCACGCCAACGCTACACGTTCGCTACGGGCTGCTCGACAACATCCCCGCCACCTGCCCTTGATCCAGCATACACTCTCCCAAATACACAACCGAGTCTACACATACATGATACACAATGGCAAACAAATACAAACGTTCATTATGCATCCGAGGACCGCCCCTCAACCGTGTGCGAACCGCAACCACCACCTCCGCTTACCCAGTCTGGCGCTGACGGGCAGTCCTGTATCGGGGTACGTCCCGGGGCCGTACGGTCGTAAATCGGGGTCCGGTACGAAGTACACCGCTTGGTCAAAGCTCCGCCCTAGCTCCCCCGGTGCAACGATGTCGGTGCCGTAAGTCAAGCCGTAGCAGGCGGTGGTGGGCGCCGCCGCCAGCTGCAGCACCAGTGCGGCCAGCTCGTCCAGCGGCGGCGGCGGGAAGGGGCTGCCGGGGGGCGGCGACGAGCGCGCCTCAAGCCGAAACGTGTAGAAAACCCTAGGTTCAGGGTGGAAGGGTGGGTGGGGGAACGTAACGCGCCCTTGAGGAGCTGAAAGGGATGGAGTTGAGTGGATGGCCAGGGAGGGCCGGGCGATTGCACAGCAAGAGCTCCTGACGCCCACCAGTGCAGCGGCCTCCTACGCTCGCATGGAGCTGAACGTACCGGGCAGTGGAGCACATATCGGTATGTGCAGTGCAGTTCGCATCCCGCGGTCCCTCCGGGCCCACTCACTCTCCCCCGATGTCCGCCTCAGCACCCCATACAAGGCTGTAAGCCGACATCTCGCATCCGCAGTCGTTGCCGACGGAGGGCCCAAGAACAGGGAAACTGCGGCGGGCAGCATGGGCATGCGGTACCCGGTTGCATTCAAGGTCGCATTGTACAACTTGTGCCGTTGTGGTTGCATACATTTTGCTCGTCCCGATCATAACCACCATCAACCACCCGCAGCGGCGAACGGGTCGCACTACATGGGGGCATGGGACCATTGGACGGGGACGGAAACCAACGTACGACCGTACGACCGCGCGTATGCTCCCGCTCTGCCTGTCGTTGCATTTGCATGCACGGGCCGCACTCGCGTAGTAGTACCACGCCGGCGCGTGACGCCGTACCGTACAGCAGCCAGCTGTACCGGTTTCCTTCACGAGGCACACAACTGCCCGCCTGGCAGGCTAATTGCCCAGATGCGTCTCTGCCTCTAGTAGCATTGCTTTTCCTCCTGCCTGCTGCTGCTAACATATACTAGCGGCACAGTATGTAGCGGCACAGTATGAAACGCAGGTCAAGACAGCGCCACGGTCAAGACAGTGGATTTCAAGCTGGCACCCCGTGCGCACCTGTAGCCGCTGGGGAAGACGCCACCCTGGGCGTTGGCAGTGCCGCCCTCTGGGGGCAGCCGACAGGTTACGGTAGACCAGTCGCCTGCGGAAATCAGGGCCCATGGTGGGTGAGATGCACAAACACCATACGCTATAACCGCGCCTCCCTCCTCCTGGAATGGGGACTTGGGGAGCCATCTACGCATGTGCATGTACATAGGGTAGTTGGTCTCCAGACTTCGGTCCCCATCCCCCTGTTCGCGAGTTTACTGGGAGCAGGCAGTGTGACGAGTTTTCTGAGTCTTGGGTAGAGTAGGTCGCGGTGGTCCGTGGAGCGTTCATATCCGCCCACATGTGCTTGCCAAGCACCGAATTCCGAGCCCCTGTAACCTTCTCACGAAGAAAAAAAATAAAAAATAGGGGCAATTGCATGCGGACTGGCGCTACGCGGTGCTGCGACTTACTGGGTGGCGAAGCCGCCCTGCCGGTGATGCCGGGGGCGGGCTCCACCCTCGCCTCCATCACCGTTCCCGTCTTCGCCTCCAAGCTGCCCCCTTGGCCGCACACGGCCAGGGGTGCCGACCACAGTGCCACTAGGTGCACAGCCACGAGCAGCAGCATCCGAGGCGCAGAGCAATAAGCGCGAAACCTGCTGCTGCTGCTGCTGCTGCTTTTTCTGGTAGTGGTGGCTCTGCAGACTTTGGTCCTGTAGCTGTGATTCTGGCGCTCTGGAGTGGGAATCTGGCGGGACGCTGCGTCATGTCGCTGCAGGGTGGCGTTCGTACAAGGGGGCACCGGCGGCACAGCGTTCCGCTGCCCTGAGGCCAGCGCGCTGCCGCCATGGGCACCATCAATACTGTGGCGCACCATGTGGGAATTGCTCATGCACGCCAGGCTGCTGTAAGCGGTGCACGCCCCAGGTTGACGGACAACTACGCACCTGCTGTGACATGCGGCTGCTTCAGAGATGCCGCCATCGGCGCTATCGGACGTGGCGCGCTGCCGCGTAGTGCTTGAAGCAGCATACCGGAAGCAATCATTTGATGTATCCATAGCGCCTTGTACTAAGGCAGGTGTCTGCATGTCGACCCTCGGCGCCATGGGCATGCTGGCGTCAGCGGGCGTAGCCGCTGTTTAGGGTCGAGCGGGAGGGTGCGACCCCTGTTTGCCCCACTGTGGGCCAATGTCTGCTACTGTGTAATTAGCTGCCCCTGGATGTGCAGCAGGAAGGCGGTGTGGTATGCACACGAGCGTTTGTCATGGCTCCAGTCGAAGGCGTGCTTGAGTCAGTGCAGGTACTTCGTAGCTGACAGTAAGGGTAGAAAAGCCACTCACACACATAGGATGATGTTCGCTGTCAGTGGCTGGGCAAGCTGGGGCAAGTCCGTATGCCAGCGACCACGATGTTGAGCAGAGCCTTGCGGCCCTGGCTATACTAACACGTACATAGGTTTCATCCTAAACTGTGGGCCGGACATCGAAATGTGATGCAGCGGTGGAGCGTTTCCTCTGACGGGCAGCGCTTCCCGCCAAAGAGAAAGCTGTCTTATTATGGCGAAAACCCCTGATACACGTGCTTCAGCGCGGTTGTGATGTAGACTTTATTCTTTTTGAAACGGTCTATAACTTCGATCCGTCCGCGGTGGAGAAGTATCTGGTGGGCGGTGAGCACCGACCTCCGAACCGAATCACAACGTCGAAGGCCCGTACGCGTGTCCTGCATGCATCAGTGTAGCTTTGTAGATCAACTTAGAGGGCCTTTGACAGGAATACTTCGAGGGGCTGTAAGTCACTCTTTGTTCCATCTTGCGCAACCTGTCACGTGTTGCGCCAGTTTGCACCACAACCGGGCTCCGATTTGCACCCGGCTCAGCAAGTTTGTGGCATGGGCAAGCAGAGGAAACTCGAACAACCCCTTCCCCTGCTAGACGCCGCGTTCGGCGTCCCTTTCTGCGTTTCTACGTGGGGCAGGATGCCGGCATGTGTACTGGTATGCGCAGGACATGCGGGGCCGTGCGACCGCCGCTCTGGCACAACGATGCAGACAAAGCAAGCAGGGCCTACTGGTACGGTGGCTCAGCCTGGCCTCACTTTATCATGGCAGTTTGGGCACATTCCTGGTGTGCGCTCCAGGCTGCTGCCCATCCACCGGCGGCGGTGCGAGGTCATCAGCACCCTCGCTGGCGCCCAGCTGCTGCGCATTCAGGTTCTGGTATCGCCGACCATACGTCGGCCGTGGATGCGTGGGAATGCGTGGGGTGCGAGAGACCCCTGCTAGTCGGGATGCTGTACCTAACCCACACGCTGACGCCGCAACAAGTCAACTTACCGGGCACCGAGTTACACAATCTTTATACACAAGGCCACCGTGCAAGCGACCTGATGCTACCGTAACGGTACGCACACGTGCGTACAGAGGGCATGGCCTCCTCCCCCACTTCACAGTTCGATCGACAGGTACTTCAGCCATTGCACAACCTCTGCCATAACAAAATATACATACACGCATGTAGTTACGGGTTTACCGTACAGCTCACCAACAAACCGTACACAACAACCATGAACACTTTGGCCTGCCCCCATACACGGCCCACAGCTCGGTGAAGTGGTTCCAATGGTCCATCAACACCGCTCCAGTTGCCAATGAGCCGGCCCTTAAATGCCTATCATGTATCCCACACATCAAACCAACAAAAGATCACACCACTGCCAGCTTTCCACTGGACAACAAAATGCCGGTACCATGACAGTCCCGGTCGCGCTGCTGCGTGGCTCAAGGCACGGGCGCAGGCGCAAGGCCTCCGAATTAAGCATGTGCCAGACCTGGCCAGACATTCAGGCACCCAAGCAAAGGGGCTCTCCCCTATCACACAGCTCTCCTCTGCCTAAACCCGCTCACCTGCATGCGATATTCACTCTTTGGCTTGCTGATTGGCCAAAAGCGGCCAGTCGTCAGCCGTCGCCCTCACCGCTGCTGCAATCACACTCCACGTTCAACCCACGCACATTCACTCAACCGTGCACCCAAAGCACAAACCCGTCCGCTCACCCACCATATCCCACGATTCGAAATACCCTACAGCCCACAGCAGTGCGACGCACCTCAGTGCCTCAAAACAATGCCAGACGCCGATAACCTGTAGCGTGACAGGAACGCCCTTCACGAACATTTGCCCGTTGAGGCGGCTCACCGAAAAACAGGCTAACAAAGCGATCAGGCGGCTTAGCGTGAATACATGCCTGCACTCGTGTCCGCGCTCGAGGCCGCATCCCCCTCTCCTCTCTCCCAACAAACCATATGATGTTCCTATCTCATGTTCGTTGAGGTCCCGACAAGAAAGTACAATACGGGACGCTGGAGCAGCCGCAGGCGCGACAAAGGCCAGCAAAACCCCGCACGAAAACGGTTTGTACCCATGTACCATGTCATGCAGCAGCGACGCGCCCGACCCATCTCGGTTGCGTCCGCATCAAGGCACTGCATGCGGGCCGGCCCTGCCCCCACACCACACCTCAAAGGAACAGGACAGGGGCAAGCCCAGATGGTGTGCGGCATACACCTGTGACAGGGCCTTTCCAGCACCACAACGCGAGGACGCTCCCATGCATCCACCCGTCACGGTTGCGCCAATCCAGGTGCACAGCACCTCCTCCTTTTCCTCTTCGTCCGCCGGTATCCAGGCTCATGTCCTCGTCTGGGCCGGCGAACCGCCCGGGCGCCCCGCAGCTAGCACGTGCTGCAAGCGTCCAGCGCACCACCCACCTCACTCGCTCGACTCTGCCACGTGCGCTGAGGGTCCCTGACCGGCCCGCACGTGACAGATGCGCCACTTCGATCCATGCAATATAAAACCATTAAAAGACCAAATGGCAATGTGCTGCGCCCACATCAGGGGACGCGGCTTCACTCTCGGCACCAGCGCGGACCCACTAGGGGTGCCACCGTGGGGCTCGGAGCTAACAGGCCAGCTCAGAGGCACGCAATTTGCACCGCCGCCGTAAAGAGAACCAGCACAGCGCACGTCCGTGCCGATGCGGTCCTCCCGCCCTCCTGCGCCACACGACGTCATGGTGCTCAGCTGCCCACACACCCGGCAGCCGCACGCAATGCTGCTGCAGCGCCCATCCGAGTCTCAGTGGGCCAACCGTCGGGTGGTCCGCGCCTGCACACACTCCTCCGCCCGACAGCCTGCAGCACACAAAATACAGCGCCTACCTACGTCTCTCTCAGTCACCAGCTGCCGATCTCCCGGCGTCGCGCTAAGCCGCATGAGCGACTAATACGCGCTGGAGGACCTCCTTGCGCCTCAGCAAAAGGGGCGACGGTAGCAGGAGGAGCGTCTTTGATGACACATTCCGTGCACCACCCACTACAACACCACACCCACCACATACGCTGCAACCCTGGGGGACTCACACCACCCAAGGACCGCGCTGCTAGCAACGACTCCGCCACCGGCACATCACGCCCTCTCGCAAACCCCATTCCGCTCAACAGGCCTCCGCCGCCGGCCCCGCTCCTGCTCACCCTTACACGCCTGGCTCCTGCCTCCCCCGTTTCCTCCCACACCCAACGCCACACCACTCACTGCTCCACCGCCGACTCGTCCGACTCATCCCCGTCCCCGTCCACATCCTCATCCGCGCCCTCGTTCTCCGGGTCTCCGCCAGCCGGCCGCTGCTGCTGCTGCCCATCCGCTAAGCCACCTGAAACCCGCTCCAGCGCCAGCGTGCCCCCCTGGCCGGCGACGGCGCTACGTGCCCCGGCCGCGAAGGCCATCAGCGCCGCCGCGGCGTCATCGGCGTCGCCGCTAGCGGGGCTGCCGCCACTGCCTCCGGCGGCGGCGGTGGTGGCGGCGCCCGGCGGCGCTGTGGTGGCAGCCTTGACGAACTGGCCGCGGACGCGGGGGCGGGCCTCCGCCAGTCGCTTGCGGCTTTCGTAGCGCACCTGCGGGGACATGATTGCGAACATTGGAGATCTCAAGGGCATGCAACAATGCTGTACTGCAACTTTATCGGCGTATTAAAACAGCGTTACAGGGAGTGCGCACATGGTTGTGCCGTCCAAAAGGCAACGGCATGATCGTGCTGGGCAAGGGCGGTCAAACCACAGCGGCGTCAACAGCTTGAGACCAAGGTGGACGGAGGTTGCTCCACACTGCGTTGCAGCGGGGCCTTTCGGCCAGTGGCGCCCCCTGCGCACCTTCTTCTTGAAGTTCCGGTGCTTCCGCTTCTCCAGGTACTTGGCAACGGCAGCCAGGCGTGCGGCAGAGGAGGGCTTAGGCGGCGCGGGCACTACTGGCGGCGCCGCCACCACCGTCTCCGGCACGGGGATGTCCGCCGCCGTGCGGCCCGACAGGTGCGCGATCAATTGCAGCACGGGTTCCGGGATGTAAGGTATGTGTGGATTGCCAGGAAGAGCGGCGGGGTGCTGCTGCTGCTGCTGTGTGTCTGAGGAGGTGGAGGACTGCTGGGGCTGTGACTGGGCACGTGCCAGCATGCCGGGCGGGTACGGCAGCGGCATCGGCAGGCCCGGCATGCCGGCGGGCGGTGGCGGAGGCGGCGGCGTGGGTCCGGGGGCGGATGAGGAGGGCTTGGTGGCAGGGGAGGGGGCTGCAGCGGTGTTACCGTTCGCAGCAGGCTCGGGCTTGGTGCCGTTCGCAAGGGGCGGCGGGGGCGGAAGGGAGTGGACGGAAGGCATGGAGGAGACGCCGGAGGGCTGGAGGGGCAGGACGGGGGGTAGTATGCCCATGCCAGGTGGCGGTGGCGGCAGCGGCGGGAGGCCGGAGAACATGGGCGGGGGCCGTGGCAGGGATGACCCGGGGCCTAGCCCCAGTCCCAATGGAGGCACCGGCAGGAGCATCCCGTGCGCAGCCGCCGCTGCCGCCGCCGCTGCCATGCGCGGCGGCAGGAAGACGGTGAAGGCGGTGAACGCCGAGCGGTCGCTGTGCCGGAGCATCGCGAGCCCCGGATGCGGGAGAGCAGCGGCGGCGGCGGCGGCGTGGGCGTGGGCAGCCGCCGCTGCCGCGGCCGCCGCGGAAGACGCGTCACTGCCCGCGGCCGCTCCGCTCGCGGCGGCGTTCGCGCTACCGTTGCCGTTGGCAGTTGGCGGGCTGTGGTGGTCCGCTCCCGTCGCTGCCGCCTTCAGTGCAGGCGACGGCGGCGGCGCCGCTGGCGAGCTGCCTGCGGCGGCGCCGCCGCGAGCGGCGAACACCTGACTGCACGGCGACGGTGCTGACCCGCGCGCGGGAGGCAGCGGCAGGCCCGGCGCCTCCGTCTTGACCGCCGGCGTCCCATTCGGCTGGTGCTGCTGCCCTAGGGCCGCCACAGCTGGCCCGCTGCCGGCACCGTCCTTGCCGGTGGTGGCGGCCCCGCCGGTGGCTGCCCCGGCTCCAGCGCTGGTTCGCGACGGCTGCTGGGGGAACAGCTCGCCGTTGCGCTGCGCGCCCAGGACCGCCAGCTCCTGCAGCGCGGGCGGCAGGCTGGCGCCCGTCCCGGACGCTGGCAGGGGCAGCGTAGCCGCGGCGGGGTGCGGCAGGCTGGCAATGCCCATGGGGCACGCGGTGGCCTCAGCCTTAGCTGCTGTTGTGGCTGCTGCCTGGCTACCTGCAGCGTGGCTTGGCGGTCCGGTAACGTGCGTCCGTGGGCCGGCGGAGGTAGCCGTGGCCTCGGCAGGCCCCGGACGCCCGGCCTTTCCGTCGCCCGGCGCTATGTCCTGCATTCCCTGCCGCCTTTCCGCGCCTTCCGCCGCGCCCTCCACCTCCATCTCGCTGCCTGCGCTCGCTCCCCCGGCGGTGAGCGACGTCCCCGATGGCGTGTGCGTGCCGGTGCCCGCCCCGGTCCCAGAGTGCGTGTGCGTGTGCGTGTGCGCCGATGCAGATTCCGCACAAGTCTCCCCGCTGGGGGTGCTCCTGCGCTCCAGTCCTCGCGACATTGTCCCCCGCCCGCCGCCTACGCCCGCCAGGCCGCCGGTGGCGGCCGTACGACCAGTACGACACGGCCCCGCCGCCGACGCCGACGCTGCTCGAGAGCCCTGCGAGCCGTCCGCAGCACCCAAGCCGCCCAGCGTCGCGGCAGAACCCAACGCGGGTAAAGCCGCCGGGGAGGTGCGAGCCTTGGGCTTTCCACGCGATGCAGGCGCCGCGCCCGCCGCCGCCTGCGCGCCCTGCATCTGGCCGTCCGGGCCGCCCGGGGCCCCGATCCCTGCCCCGCCGACGCGCATGCGCTTCTTGGGCGGCTGCATGGTAACCCCCTCCGCATGGTCCCCGTTCGTGGTGTCATCCCCACGCGCCCGCACGCCATGCCGCCTGCCGCTGCTGGGCTCCCCATCCTGCTCCACTGGCTGCTGCTGCTCCTCCTCTTCGCCGTCCTCTTCGCCGTCCTCCGCCTCCTCCTCATCCATGTCCCCCTCTTCCTCCGCAGCTACACGGTGCGTGCTGTCATGCCCCTGCCAGCTAACCATCGTGGCAGAGCCGGCCCTGTCGCAATCCATGGCATCCCCGTCCGCCGCCGCCTCTCCGTCCGCAGCATCCTGCTCCTGCTCCCGTTCTCCCTCAGGCGATCCCGAGGCCCCATCCGCAGTGGGATGTAGGCTGCTGAGCCCCGCTCCATTCAAGCCCAGCGCCCCAGGGGGCGGAGGGATGTTGGTCACCACGTGGCTCTGCGGCCGGCCCGACGGGTGTGCAGGCTGCAGGTCAAAATGCACCGCGACGGGGCCAGCGGGGGCAAAGGCGAAGGCGGTCCCATCAGTCGATGGCACGTGTAGCTGCTGCTGCTGCTGCTGCTTTGCGAGCGCGTGGGCGTGTACGTTGCGGCCAGCCTCTTGATGTCCATCGTCAGCATGGGCATGGGCGTTAGCGTGCGGGGAGGAGCCAGCAGCTGTGCCGTCAACCGGGGGGCTGGGGGCGGGGCCGTGCGGCTGGTCTTGGTGCTGCTGCTTCTGCTCCGCTTGGCCGTGCGGGTGGCCGGGCGACGGCTGAGACGTGCCGCCGCCGCCGCCGGTGGCCACCGGCCCATGGGTCAGCGCGCTGCTGCCGCTGAGCATGAGCTGCTTGGCAGTGGCGGCACGTACCGGCTGGGTGGTAGTGCCGCTGGTGGACTGCAGGCCGGACATCTCCGCCCCCATGCTGCCGCCGCTGGTGTCCTTTGCGTTCCCAGCCGCCTCCCCACCGCCCTCGCCTTCTTTGCTGCTGCTCCCGGCCCTTGCCGTGCCGCCCTCTCCCTGCTGCTGCCCCGCCAGCGCTCCCTCCTGCTCCCGAGACCCCGGCCAGTGCCCCGGCGGGCCGTGCGCACCCACGCTCCCGCCCTTGGCTTTGTTCGCACGCCACACGTGCTGCCATAGGGTGGCGAGCTCATTGCGGCGAATGGGCTTTATGAGGTAGTCGGCGGCGCCGGCTTGGAAGGCCTGCAGGACGCTCTCCTGGGAGTCCTGAGATGACATGACCACGACGGGCACCCCGCATGTGGAGGTGCCATGCACCACCGCATTGATGAGGTCGAACCCAGTCACCTGCGGGGCGGGAAGGTGTATGTATCTGGATTGCGTGCCTGACGCTGACGGTTGGTGCAAAGCGGAAAGGCGGATATGGAGTGTGTTGGTTAACGTCCAGGGGTGAAGCGTGGACAAGCAGGACTGGGAGCAGCTGTACGCATGAGAATGGAGGTGGGTAGGAGTAACAAAGAGGTGCATTGTAGCAGTATGTTAGTGCTTTCGTTCATGTGGTGCAGCTGAAGTAGCGCGCAGGCGCAGGAGGTGAGCGCACAGGTGCCAAGGGTTGTGAGAGGTTCTTGCGCTGCTTGGACAGTGTCGGAGGTGCGAGGAACTGTGGCTGTGCACAAACGATAGCGCAACAAGGCAAGCTGATAAAAGTGCATGTGAAGGGCAGGAATCCAGTCTTGTCCGCACGCTTCCCGCGAAGCATGTAAGATACACCGCAGGAAGTATCTCCCCACACTATAGGTCTTGACCGGTGGACTCCGGTCGTTTTATAAACAAACACTATATCATCGCAAACGCTGTACTTCAGATACACACCAGGCGTGCCAGGAAAACGAAGGGTGATGGGGTTGGGGACCAGCCTAAGCTAACTCAGCAAGCCCTGCAGCCAAGTTTTGTTGCCGAAGGCAGTCGTGCACACACCTCGGGCATTAGGATGTCAGTCAGGATCAAGTCGACCTTCTGGTCGCTTTGCGCCAATATGGCCATTGCCTCCCTGCCGTTCGCCGCGGTCGTCACCCGATAGTTACATTTCCGTAATAGTGCCTCCACTGTCTTAAGGGTCACATTGTCGTCCTCCACAAGCAGAACGTGGCATGCTGAGTCCATCGCTGACTCCGTGGCTTGCGGTCCAACCCTCGCGAGCCACCGTTCCACCCTAGCGCTAGAAGGCCTGTACTATGTGTATTTGAGTGCCCATTCCTGTCTTATGCGCGGGTCATCGGTGCACGTAAAAGTTCGCTTTGTTGCAAAGCACATATCTCACGTTGCTCGGTGAGTGGCAGCGACAAACAGTGTATGATGTAAGGCGTGTATGCGCTTATAGTTGGAAGTAGAGGATCCGACGGTGTTGCGCGCTAGACTGTGCACCAGTCGCTGAGTACGGGAGGGCGCCTGTAGGCCGCAGACTACCACCTTGGTCGCCTTTCATACTCCGTCCTTCAGCGCATCGCCAGATGGCATACACGTTTACATATATGTTGCGATATTAACCATGCCTCTTATCGCTGTGGTGCACGCGACCCGCGACGGGTTCGCTGGTGGCGTGGCGTGGCGTGGCGTGCACAGGCTGCAGGAACTCCAGGCAACATGTGACGGTGGCGTGCCTAGTCTTGCAGAATGCACTTATAAATGATTATACCTGTACACCAAGGTACAAGTACGCGTTCCACGACGCACACCTGCCCACACTCACACCGGAGCATGACATATTGGCAGTCACAGAGACGCACCTCCATGCGTCAACGGCTGACAGTGAGTTGCGCATCGAGGGTTTTCGGTTCTGCGTGTTGACCGTAGCGAGACCGCTGCTCGCAAGGGACGTGGGGGAGTGGCTGTGTTTGTGCGGGATTCACTCTCTCCTGCAGTTCAAGTTGTTCGGCGTGATGCATCTGTCGTGGGGTGTGAGGTGATCTGGCTTCGTATTACTGTCGGGGGCGGGCACAGTATTTTGTTTGCCGTCTGCTACCTCTCGCCTGAGACCTCGAACGTGTACGAGGACGGAGGCACCTCAGCTGCAGCCCGGGAGGCAGTAGCTGGACGGTTGTTTGGTGATCGGCTACACAGTACTCTCTGCGAATTACGGTTGGCGCACGAAGACGTTTTGTTGGTTGGTGATTTCAACGCAAGGCTTGGCCGCAACGACTCTGCCGTCGACGATCAACAGTTGGCTCAGCTGCATGAGATCTTTGGCGATGCGGTTGGTCAGGATGCGTTGGAGCTGTCAGGCTTGCCCCACAGGGCTACGACAGACGCAGGTGCTTCTAACGTGTTTGGCACTTTCCTTAGCGGTCTGTGTGCATCCGCCGGGCTTGCAGTGTTGAACGGTAGAGCACCTGGGGACGTGTCCGGCGCGTTGACGTTTCCTGTTCCTGATAGTGACACGCAAGGTAGTTTAATAGATCTTTGCATCGCATCAACGGCTCTCTTCCCGAGGGTCAGGCGACTGGCGGTTGGATCCCAGTCCTTCTTGGCGAGTGGGCGCGCAGCCAGTGATCATCTGCCGGTGTCTTTGCATTTGGATGTCGAGGCTGCTGCTGAGCAGCGTGGGGTAGCGGTGACCGCAATAAAAGAGTGCCTAGGTTTGACGTGAAGAAGCAGCACGTCTTCGCTGCTGCATTTGCTGAGGATACTTTGCCGGCCATGGTCGCTTTGGAAGGGGTACGGCAGGAGCTGGCTGCACGTCGCATGAGTAGCTCTCAGGCCGTCGACGCTATTGGACTCACGCTTCGCAAGGTTTGCAAGCAAACGTTCCAAGTTAGCGCTGGCACCCAGTCGGATGCGGGTGCTCCTTGGTGGAATGACGCTTGCGCTGCTGCTAAACAGGCTATGCTAGATGCTCGGGCTGCTTGGCCTGGGGGAGATCGCTCGGGGCCCATGTGGGACGCCTTTCGACAGGCTCGTGCTGCTTACAATCGGGCCAAAAAGGATGCACAGAGCGCGTACGAAGCTGCGCAGTGGCGTACGACTATTGAGGCATGCCGTTCGGACCACAAGCTGTTATGGAGCAAGTTAGGTGGGGAGCATGTTGCTGGTGGGCGCTGCCCCATTGATGATGCTGGTCGGTGGAGGGAGCACTTTAAGGCTTTGCTGAACGCGGGTTCGGGGTGCTGAGCACGGAGGAGGCCTGCCGGGCCCTCAACCGTATCAACGCTATTGGACCTGTACAGGAGGGCGGGGTTCTTGACTGGTGGCGGCAGTCTCATGCTGTGTTGAAGCGAAGGGCTGATCTGGCTGGGGTCATGGAGGAGGAGATCACGCTAGAAGAAGTTCGTATTGCTATTGCTGCGTTGCCCAACGGTAAAGCGGTTGGTCGTGAAAAGGTTCCGGGTGAGTGCTACAAATATGCGCGGCGGGACCTTGTGGACTCAGGGGGTGTTGTGAGGGGCCATGTCTACTGCCTGGCACCGTTGCTTCATGCGTTGTTCAACCACATTTTTCTGACTGGGGATTTCCCGAGCAGTTTACTACAACAGTCGTGTCTCCTGTGTACAAGAGGAAGGGCGATGAAACGGATTGTGGCAACTACCGTGGCATTGCTGTCGGGGGTGCTCTTGCCAAATGCTATGCTAGCGTGCTGCTACGGCGTATGGCGAAGGCTGGGGAGCAACACAAGCTCAGGCATAAGGCTCAGGCTGGTTTCAGGCACGGTTTTGGCACGGTACACCACTTGTTGGTCAAGCGACATTTGGTGGCGAAGCATAGCAGGCCGGGGGCGCCACCCCTGGTTGTGGTACAGATCGACTTTGAGAAGGCTTTTGATAAGGTACCTAGGGAGCATTTGTGGTTGCGCTTGCAGGAAAGGGGTTTTCACGGCCGGTTGCTAGACGCTCTGATGCGTGCTTATGACAAGGTGGTCATGGCCGTGAAGGTGAATGGGTGCGTGGGAGCCTTTTGAGTCTCAGCAAGGGGTTAAGCAGGGGTGTCCGCTGAGCACCGAGTTGTTTGGCTTTTTCATCGAAGGTCTAGCCGATTTGATCGACGCAAACGACAGCACATCCAGGCCGCACAGGGTGCATCTGCGTGACTCACCTACGATTGGCGGGGAGCGTGTGTCGTTGCTGTTCTATGCTGACGATCTGAGCCTTGTGGCCACGAGTACGGCACGTATGCGCGTGCTGCTTGACGCAGTAGATTGTTTCTGCAGGGCTTTTGGCATGAAGGCGAATGTCAAAAGTGTGAGTGTATGGTGTTTGCTGCTAGTGAGCGAGTGGCTGCACCAGCGGAGTCTGAGTGCAGCACCCTCATGCTTGCCGGACAGCCGGTCCCGCTTGTTAGTTCTGCTAGATACCTGGGGATTGTGTACGGCCCTGGGATGCCTTTTGTATCGTGTCGTAAGCAGCTGACGGCTTCCGGAAGGAATGCTATGTTTGGGCTCATGGGCAAGCTGCGCAAGCAGCGGCTTTGGGCTCCGGACATATGGTTGCGGTGTTTTGATGGCCAGGTTAGGCCTATTTTGTCTTACGGGTGTGAGATCTGGGGTGTGGACGCTTTGGACGAAATGATGCGTGGAGGATCGCCACCACGCAGGCGTGATAGGTGCAATTTGGCAGAGAGCTGGTTTGAGTACTGCCTGAGTGATCAGGCGGTCAAGCTACAGATCACATATATGCGCACAGTGTGTGGTGCGCACCGTCCTACACATAGGCTGTTGTTTGCGGAGCTGTCTCAGTTACCCTTACACTTCTACTGGGCATCGCAGGTTTGTGGTTTTTGGAACAGGATAATTCGTCAGGCGGGAGCTTTGGCGCATGATGTACTGCGTGACGAGATTGCGCTTGCTTTGGATGGTTGGGAAGATGGCTGGGCAGCAAAGCTCTTGCGGTTTTCGGCTGCACTAGGTGTTGATGTTTGGAAGGATTTGCCACGTGGGGTTAGGCAATCAGCAGACAAAGCTCGCTGGTTAGCAAGCCGACCCTTGCCTGTGTCTAGAATATTGTCAGCGTTCCGTGACAAGCTCCTGGTGGCATGGTCGCATGAGCGCTTGCAAGCTGTGCCGGATGCCTTCCCCTCAGACGGGAAGCAACCAGGTGTGAAGATGTGCCGTTACAAGCATTGGTGTGGCTTGTCGCATGAGCAAGGCAAGGCTGTATGGTTGCCGCACATCAAAGTGTTCATCCCGGTTCATTTGCACAAGAAGTTGATGCGTTTTCGCTTGGGCTGCTGGCCACTTGCCGCTAACCGTAGCAATGGGGTCCCAAGAGAAGAGCGGGTCTGTCCTGTGTGTCAGACTGGAGCTGTAGAAGATGAAGAGCACGTGCTCATGCGTTGCACAGCGTACGAGAGTCTGCGGCATTGCAGCGGTCTGGATCTGAGCGGTAGCATGCGTGATGTTCTGTTGTGTACCGACCAAGCAAAACTCGCGGTGTTGCTAGAGCAAATTTGGTCTGCACGTCACGCTTGTGTGCCGTTCTCGCGGTGAACGGTCAGACACCTGGCTACAGTTTATCCGGTTGCGTGTCTTGTGTCTTTGCGATGACCCTGGAGCCCCTGGCTCGTATACGGGTCCTTACATGCTGGGTTCCGGAGCCTATCATGTAAGAAACAAACAAACACACCAGGGGACTCCCGGGGACTCCCCTAACTCACACAACCCAGCCTACCTTAAGGAGGTCCCGGAAAGCCCCCCGCAAGCCCCCCGACCAGAACCCTGGCAAGAGTTGCGCATCACTGATAGTAGATGTGACATATGGTATCTGTTACCGGTATATGGTACCTGTGCTGAAGGTTTGGGCACTTGATTGTTGACCCAAAAGCTCCGGCACGGGCACCGCTGGGACCGCGCTGGCCCAAGGAACGATGCAGCATATGGTCTAGCACGACGGGCACTGAACACACGGTATCCTACACGATGCGCATGACGCAGCGCTGCGCAGCGTGGCTTGCTAGTATGCAGCGCCTGGCATCCACAGGAAAAAGTGCAAGTGTCAACATGCCGGTGCCCAACTGCACCAGCCCGAAAGGGGATGCAGCAACGTGCTGCACTGCCATGTTCAGCCACCCTCACACCTGTGCACATGCGCCCGCGTGCACCAGTCCAGAAAAGAAACGAGATGGAGGTCATTTGTGGACACGTTTGTAGTCGAGGAATCCCTGCAGTGAGGCAGCTCTGCCTGGTTACCCGCACACACAAGGGCATTTGCAACTGTGACCCCGCAACTGCATTACTACACAAGGGCATGGTCCTTGCACGCCGTCGCTACAAGCTCCCTTCCTCGTTGCCCTCTCTGGGTGGTGGTGTGGTACGACACCCAGAACCCCTAACACCAGCCAAACTACCGGTAAGCTCCTGTGCACCAGACAGCCAGCCAAAGGAAGCGTGTAGCAGCCGTCGGCTGCAGCTGCTACACGTCTACACCTTACTGTGCACATGTTCACCTGCGCCGGCACATTCCCCCTAACCACACGGCCAGGTCACGCAAGCAGCTGCCACGGTAGCCACCGCACCTACCACCGTACCCATGCCGCCTCCTGCCACTACCCGTTCGAACGTAAGCCGGCCCACTGCTGCTCTCGTCAGACAGGGTTCGCACCCGGCAGCAGCCAGGTTCAACCGCCTCCGTGGACACACCGCCTGCCCTGCTCCTGGCAACGGCCACACCTCTGCTGTGAGCACCAACAGTGGCAATGATATCGCCGCCCTCGTGCCGCCGCAACGACGTGCTCCGGTGGAGGTGTGCTGGGGCACCTCGACAGGCCGCAGCATCAGCCTCCGGCGGTTGCGCCAGGCTGTTGCTCATGCCTCGGGCCCTCCGGCTTCCACAGCTGACACGGCTATCTCCGGAACGGTGGGACATATAAGCAGCTGCTAACCGTGGATGCTCGCACAGAGTACTGTCCTCCATCTGCGCAGGCTTCCACGGGAACTCCAGGCACTGCTCGTCAGCAAACACCACCGCTCGGCCCTCGTTGGTGATGATGTCGCCCGTCTCGCCGTCAACCAGCACCAAGCTGGGCAAGCCCCGGACCTGTGGGTAAGAGACAGGCAGTCAGGAAGGGATGAAGGAGCGATCATTACCTGAATGTTGCCGGGCACCGCACGTAGCTCCTCATGGTGACTGGACAGTGGACACGTGAGGTTGTGAACACTCTGCGCTCAGAACGCCGCGTCGCCATCGTACCCACGCCTATCGCATGCAGCTGGCCTCAGGATTACCGAGTACAGCCACGAGTACAGCGGGTGCGTTACCAAACCGGAGAGCGCCATCCTGCTCGCAAGCCCCCGGCTACAGACGCTTCCCCTCACCTTGCACAGCCTGGACAGGGCATCCTTGGCTGCACGGTCCCGGAACGGCAATGCCGGCCATGGCATGGTTGCGTGGTGTTGTCGGAAGGCGGCCTCGTCGCGGTCGCTGCTCACAAACAGTACCTCCCAGTCGGGTGCTCGTGGGTGCTGAGACTTGAAGCTACGGTAGATGGCAGCCAGGTGGGGCGTGACGCGGTGGCATGGGGGGCACCAGTCCGCGGAGAAGTACAGCCCGATCACTTTGTTGGGGCCTGCTGGCGCATGTGCCATTTCGGGTACAGCGTAGTGACTTGTGAGTGGCGACGCTGAGGTGCGGCCGTGACCCGTGAGGTGCGGAGCCGCAGAGGTGTCAGCAGGTGGCAGGAGCTGCGTGTGCTGACTATAGTGGCACTGTTTGCAAACGTGGTTTGCCTACAGGTGTTGACCATGTAACAGGCAACGTATGCCCACCTATGAATTTGCTGGTTGGAACTTTGGTGCCGTCCAGCTGGACGAGACGAGGGCTCAGGAGCTGCAGCAGCTGTGGTGGTGCACGTGACCCGCCATGCTCCTGGGACGGTATAGTCGGCCGCAGAAGCTGTCTGTTCAGGCAGTGTGGGGCTGGTAAATGGGATGGCGTCATCTGCTGCTTGCGCTCCGGCGTCGCGGTGTCGTCGTCCATCGCCTTCGTGGGCGTCGCGAAGCAGGCCGCCAAGACCCTTGTCGTAGCCGAGTGCAGCTGTGAAAGATGGAAGGTAAAGGAGTACAGGTGTGTACCCTGTTTGGCCTAACTACGCTGGAGGAGAGGTGAAACCAGAGCCCGCTTATTAAGTGTCGACGTAAAAACGGTCCCAGCGCTTTCCTGCATGCATGCTTTCACTTTCTATATGATTCGACTGCTTACGTCGCGGTGCGTTGTACCGGCGCTGCACGCATCCGTATACCGTGTCCAAGGCCCACTTGGGCTCGCACGCATTCGCACAGCTTCGGGTTAGGGGAGGCCTTAGGCCCAGGTGGCTCCATCCTGCTCCACCCCAGCGAAGGCTTTCCGCTTAGGATCTTGGACGCCGACGTGAGCTACAAATCCCTTTCCTCTTTCGCACCGGCATCATGTTGCCCACTGTGGCCTCGAGCGGTACCGGTACCAACGAGGGGAGGCAGGCGCTTGGAGGACGCACTGCCTGTGCAAATGGGGCTACGTAGGAGACTCCACTTTTGGGCTGGTATCGGACTCTCCCTTTGGGCTGAGCCCCCGGGGCAAATCGATTTTAAACCACACGCTAGGAAAATAGGGCTCTCCCACTTTTGTCTGCCACTTACGTAGCACCAGGGGAGCCCCTGCTTACCACGGCACGGTTGCCGTACAGAGCAGCACAAGGCGGCCCCTCCTCTGCATTAGTGTGCATCCCGGCTACCGGGCAGTGAAGCTTCCAGTAGTGGTGCTACTATGTAAGAAGCGCACGGTACAGTGCAGCCCATGAGATACATCCGAATTGGCCCCCTCTGTGGAACCCTGTCCACCGGTGGGCAGGTCACCATCCCGTAGTGTTTTCACGCACCTCAGGTCCTCAACGCTGACTCCGCCCCTCGCGACCAGGGAGCCGAGTCTCAACCACGGGAGACGGAACCAGACGGACCCCTGTCTTGCTGCCCTGGTCCCGATCCCTCCCGAGCTTGGCTCAGTGTCCCGGTCTTATTTGGCGGAAAATTCTGAGCGCTCATAATTTCCGGCCTTTTGAGTCAAAATTCTGATAGTACTGCTCATAATTTCGGCCTGAAAAATTATGATTCCAATTTTTTTCCTGGGGGCCAAGCCCTCCAGACCCCCCAATGACTGCGGAACATTCAAATAGCAGGAGCACTGCATTCTATCTTGCTTCGGACGGAGGCAGCGTTGCGTTCGATGCCATATCCGGTATCAGGCCAACAGCAAAAACGGTACCACCAGGCGTCCTGCACCACCCCTTTCCATTCTCTACGGGGTACGGTGCGACCCTCAGCGGGCATCATTGTTGGCGTCTGGCAACTCAAGCGGATGCCAGCCCTACTTCCTAGTTGCACACCCACTTGGGGAACCCTACCCGGCTACCCAGCGCTCGCGCGTGCGCTGCCTACATGCCGGCTAGCGTTCTGCCGGAGGGTGGTCATATATTGCGGCCTCCGGCACAGTTAGGGTCTACCTGGTGTCATGTGAGGGGCTGACCTGATAATAATTATCGCCTTCATTCCCCAGAATTCTGATGGTACTGCTCAGAATTTCCACGGCAATGATTAAGGGAAATCCTAAATCCTTCAGAATTTCTGGCTAAATAATTCTAAACCGCGGCCGAAACGGCCGCAAAAATTATAATAATTCTGAAGACCGGAACACTGGCTTGGCTCAACCCTGCAAGGTTCCACATGCCCTTGCCTGCAGAGGTGGTACACCAACAGGCATAATCGCAAGCCGGAAGGGGTTGCATGTCTATTTGCTCAATACCGGTAGCCATCGGAACGGGGCCCATGTGACACGGTTGCGCAACCTTCTCCCCTGCGTGTCCCACCTTCCCGACCGCCCTTCCGTTTGTTGGAGAGGAGCTGTTGCCCCAGTCGGGCCCTAGAGCCCCACCGTCGGATCAACCAGGATCAAGCACTCCTGCCTGGAGTCGCCCTCCTCCTGGCCGCCACTCGCCAGCCCATCTTCAAGATTCAAGCCCTTCCTTCGTTGGCCTTCTCATTCCGCGTCCCGCGCAGCCCTGCCCAACAGGGGGAAGCACCGGATGGGGACCCCCTGCGCCTTTGCAGCACACCCCTGTTTCTGGCTTGGATAGGTGGTGGGGGGTGTACACAGCACGCCGGCGCGTAGGAGCGCGGGTGACCCAGGCTACCGCCAGCGCTGCTGCACACCCTGCAACACACAGTGCCAACGGGAGGCAAAGGCGTCTCGGGCTTCCATAACTTACAGTGGAGAAACAGAGGGAGCCACCTTACGGTCGGGCAGTATCTCTAGACGGCATTCCTCCCCTGGCACGTACAGCATGGTCCAGTAGCTGCCGCCATATGCCTCCTCGGTACACAAGAGGCCCCCGCAGCTCCTGCCCTACCTCACTACGAGGCCGGGAGGGCTTGATGGACTTGTGGTGGAGGCCACCACCAGGAGCATGCCCCGCACAATAAACATTTGCATTTGCAACCTCCAAACGTCCAAAGGCCAGGCTGCCAACATGCAACACATACATCAATTGCGAAGGACTCTTACACAACGCCATCCAGGCATGCATTAATGCGAATGACTCAATCGTACACAAGTAATATGGTCCATGCTCAACAGTTCGTACCAGTGCTTGGCAGTCCACAAGTGGAGCCGTGTGGCACGGCCTGTCCAACGCAACTCAACACATGCCGCCCATGCCGGCTTCCGTGTCTCGCGACGCGCACTACCGGCGCACCACCCAAGCTCCACCCATCCAGCCCACACCCACCCACCCCCAAACACCTCCAGCCCCTTCCCCACCCTACTCCTTGCCCTCCTACTCCTCGTCCTCCTCCTCCCCGAGCTTCCGCCCCGCCCCCAGCGCCCCCGCCTTAGCGTCCGCCACCACCTTGGCCAGCCCCTCCTTGCTAACGTCGTACTTGGCGGTCAGGTTCCACGTGACCTGGCTGGGCACGTCCAGCAGGGCCAGCAGGTTGCCCTTGGGCAGCTCCCACTCGCCCTCCTTGCCCGCCTTGCCCACGCCCGCGAAAGCTAACACACGCTGCGCCAGCTCGTCGCTGCGCACCGACCAGTTGAAGGCCCACTCGCCAGCGTCCGGCCCGGCCTTGACCCCCGCCGCCACCTTCCCCAGCGCGTCCTGGGCGAGCGCCTCCGCAGCAGCCTGTGGTACGGTAGCGCAGGCAAGGTGATGAACTTGGGGGGCATGGCAAATGGCGGAAGGACAGCGCTGCGTTGCTGCGGACGGTGGATATGCAGCGGCTGCGACGGCCTGGCATGCTGGCCCCTGGCACACCGGTGACTCCCGTCCTGCCCACCCGCCCTGTAGACCGGAAGTCGATAGGGCGCGCTGTCGCAGGGCCTCCAATGAGCATGGCCATATGTCACTCCCTAGAGCAATATGTTAGCCGTACGTGGGCTAACCGTTCACAGCCCAAATACTGCCGGTATGCACAACACCCAGCAGCAGAGCGCCCCGCACCTCGTCCTCGCTGTCCAGCACCAGCAGCAGCGCCTTGCCGGCATTGATGGCGCGCACGTTGAAGTCGGACAGGCGCTCAAGGGGCTGCGGCCGCCAGGGGAACTTGGCGCAGGCGGGGTCGGCCGCCACCGCGCCCGTGCCCTCCGTGGTGATGGTCTTGAGCTGCTCGTCCACCACCACCAGCGTGGGGATGCCCTCCACCTCGTACAGCCTGCAGCAGCGGGCGTGCGTGTGTGCGTTTTGATCAGTCTACATCCAATCCAGGCCTTGCCGTTGCCATTTAGAACTTGGTCGGTGAGTGTGCATGTGCAGCAGACGGTTAACAATCAGCGGTATAGGTCGATGGCCGGTGGTGTTTGAAGCCAGGGGACCAAGAGCGGAACATTGTGCTATGATATAGGCCATGTTATCCGCCAGTCTTGCAACCCTGCGGCACGAACATGCCTCCAGCTCCCGCCCAGAGTACTGCTCACTCGGTTGCAGTTCATTGACGTCGTTCCCACCTGGGTTTGGTCGCACAAATGATCCCTTTGCCCCTACGGCTAGCCACCATGTATGTGAGGCATCTGGCTTGTCAAGGCACCAATACACACACAGCGGCAAGTGCGTGCGTCAACTCACATGTTGAGCTCCGCAATGCGCTGCTTCTGCTCCTCCAGGTGCAGCGCCGGCCACGTCATGTGGCCATGGTACTCGGAAAATGACGCCACGTCCCGGTCGCCGGACACGAACACCGGCAGCACCTCCTTGCCCGCCTCCCGCAGCTTGGCCACCGCCTCCACCAGCTTGGGCGTGAAGCGACGGCACGGAGGGCACCTGGGAGCGAGGCAGGAAGGCGGACAGCGCTTTGAGGCCGGCCCAGCATGCTGAGTCCAGCCTGTGCTGTGCAGCACCCTGGCAGCTGTCATACGGTTGCTTATGGGTTAAGCAACCACTCGTGTGTTTTTCTATGCTACCGACGAAGGATGGTTACTGCCTGGGCACCGCTTTCCTCACATATCGTCACGCACGCCGCGCACAGTACGTTCTCAGCTTTGGCCCTCTGCTTCCAGCCCTGCTGACAGGCAGCCGAGCATGCGCCAAACATACCCCCGTCCCCACTGGTCGCCACCACTGCCACCACCTCAGCCAGCAGCCACCAAGCAGCCCAGCCCCCTCCTCACCAGCTGGCCGAGAAGTAGAACAGCGTGACCTTGCCCTTCATGGCCTCCAGCGCGTTGGGGATGGGCTCGCCGCCCGCCGCGGGCACCAGCGGGCACCCGTCCATGATCTGCGCCAGCGTGCGCGGGCGCCAGGGGAAGTTGTCGCAGGCGGGGTCGTCCCCGACGGCGTCCCGCCCGTTGGCGGTGATGAGCTCGCCCGTGGCCCCGTCCAGGATGACCAGCGTGGGGATGCCGCGGACCTGGTGCGGGAGTTGTGGTGGGAAGGGGAGGTGGTGGGGTAGGGTGTGGGTGGAAGGGGTGGGGGTTGTGGGATTTGGGGCGGCCATGGAAGATGTGGATCTGTGCGGTGGGCCGTGAATTGGCCTTTTTGCGGTCGAGGAACAGGCACGGTGAGGCAGGAGGGGTGGCTGGGAGATGCTGGGAGGTACATGCTTGTGGGCAGCCCCCTGGCGCAGAGTGCGCGTGGGGGCTTACAGCAAGCACGCGCTGGTCAGCAGGATGCCTGTGCGCAGCCAAGCTGTGCCGCTTCGCACCTTGTACTTTTGGGAGAGGGCCGCCTTGGCCTCCCTGTCCTCAAAGGGCAGCGCCAGCCACGGCATCTCGTCAAAGTACTCCTGGAAGGACTTCTCGTCGCGGTCGCTGCTCACAAACACCACCTCCCAGTCCGCTGCGCGCGGGTGCTTGGCCTTGAAGTCCTTGTAGATGGACGCCAGGTGGGGCGTGAAGCCGCGGCAGGGAGGGCACCAGTGCGCCGAGAAGTAAAGCGCAATGATCTTGTTGGGGCCTGGGGGCGGTGGCAGGGCGAGTAAGGGCCGTATGGAAGCTATGGCTGCGAGGCAGGCAGCTGCACGTGCAGCGGGCACGGAGGAAACGGCAACGGTAGACGCCAGGACGAGGTTCTCCATGACGAGTATGATCAGAGTTGCGTTCACCCACGGGAGGGCTTGCGTGCCTTTACCTGTGATGCTGGCAACGGGCACCTTTGCGCCGTCCTTGCCCAGGAGGGTCTCCCCTAGCCCCTTGAACACGTCCGCGACCGCGGGCGCCTCAAGCTCGCCGGAGTCGACCTACGTGACGGCATGAGTACAATCAAATCGGCCCAGAAAGCTGTGGTATGTACTTTGTTGTGTTCCGCAGGCTCTTGCGCGACTGATGACCGGGATCTGACATCGAAGTCAGCATTCGCTTACCCGGCGACAGATGTCACCGTCGCATACAACTGGCATTCTTGCAAATAGGCGAAACCTAGAATCCTTGGTTGGAGAGATATGTCAGCTCCTGTTGGTTGAAGACTGCAACGCGTTGCGAACAGCACAATACTCGAAGGTAGATCGCGGTGGGGGCTTTGAGAGGTGGCAGATACCTAAAAGGCGATGCCTACAGCCTGATATTCGTTAGGCCTTCGGTCGCTGCGATCATGGGGGGCGCGGTACCTTCCGACAGCCCCACGCGGCATGTGTCGCGTCGCCTTCGGAGCTGCCTGTGAGAGCTGCCGGAAACCCCTTCGAAGCACAACCTTCCCGAACCTAGCCTCGTCGGCATCTGCAGCTGCTAGCAGTAGAACCTGCTACATACGAGGTTCCCGCTGAATCAATTACACAACTGAAGTGCTCCTCCTGCCATGCACCTCCGTTCTTCAAGACAGAGGACGCCTAGCAGATCCACAAGTGTTTCACATTGTGCCTATGTTGTCCATGTAGGGCACCCGCATGCGTTTGCCATCTGCGCATCAGTGCCAAGCCGCCAATGGGGTGCTGGTGGGGTGTTCACAGCACTGTGGATAGGAAACGTGCCAGAAGCACATCAGCGCCAAGCAGCAGTGCCGCGCGAAACGTTGCTGCTCTCGTTTCCTCCTCCCAGTTCCCTGCCCCTACCCGTGCACCTCATGTTTCCCGTCGAACCGAAAAAAGCAAACGGGCGACCGCATTGCGGCACAGCCGCACCCACCGTCCCTGCCACAACACGTCAGCGCCCGGGCCCTCCATGGCGCTTCCGTGCACCACACATCATCCTGCACATCCCTATACACCTTACGTCCTTACCCACCGAGGCATCTGAACCTCTACACAAACCTCCGCGGCTCCATTTGCACCCCGCTCGCCCCCTCAGCAGCCCTCCATACCTCCAGTTCGCGTGCAGGTACCAGCGGTTCCGTGAGGCCACACACAAACTTTGTCACCTCCCTCACCACCTCCCCATGCCCACCGCAGCGACCATCAGCGCCACATCCGCTGAGGCAGTGAAGCACACCTCGAACACCAGCTTGGGCGCCCACAGCATCACGTGGTGCAGCTGGATGGCGGCGGACAGCACCGCCACTGCCAGACAGCAGCTGCGACCCAGCGAGTAACACACAGCACCCACGCACGCCAGCCGATGCCAGCTGATCCCTGTGAGTGTGGCACTGCTGCTGCTGGCGCCAACAGCCTGTTCTGCCACGGCTGTGTGCACGTCTACATCGCCAGCGCATGCTAATGCGCAGGTACCAGTCGCACAGGCGTCGCCGCAGGTGCCGGCAGCAGGGACAGCGCCGTGCGGAGACCGTGCGTGGGCAGCAACAGCAGCAGCCAGCAGCGGCAGCGCCATGGCGGTGACCATCAGCCCACCGAAGGTGTTGAGCCAGAACAGTATGGGCGTGGTGGGGTACGACATCGTGTCGTACCCCACGAAGGGCGAGTCGTACTGCAGGCCGGAGAACTCGCAGAAGTGGCCGGTCAGGAAGAAGGCGCTGGATCCAAGCAGGCACAGCAGCAGCGACAGCGCTGCCACAGTGCTCTCAGGGCGGCCGGCCCGCCCGCCCTCCTGCACTGCTGCCCAAATGCTCCGCAGCAGGACACGTGCTGCTGTCCGCCGCGGAGGGCCGTGCACTCCTGTCGATGAGCCTGGTACCGGGGGCTGCGCTGCTGTCGGTGCGGGTGGCGCCTCGACCCAGGGTGCTGTTCTCGTTGGTCCCACGAATCGCGCTGTCCTGGCGTCGGCACCGCTGTCACCATTCTCACCTGGTCGGTGACTGGGGCCGGGGCTGCTACTGTTACCGCTGCTGCTGCTGGCACCCACCGAATATAGCCCCGTCGCGCTGCTGCTGCCCTCCAGCCCAAGGTGCACCAGCGACACCGCCTGGGCCCACAGCGCCAGGGATATGGCCGGGCCCCGCCGCCCCAGCAGCAGCACCACCACCGCCACGAAGCTGCTCAGCACACGGAAGACCAGCTGGAATGCAGCGCAAGTGCACTGCACCTGTTCGGCCTCCGTTGCCGCTGCGGCAGTGCGTCCGGGATGGGCCTGGCTCCGCCCGCGGACAGGCGAGCGGTACCACCCCCACACCAGCCGCACCAGCGACAGGGCTGCTAGCGCATACACCACGCGAGGAAGAAGCAGACGCAGCGGCAGCCGCAGCGCGGATGCGGCAGCAGACGCCAGCTCGTTTGCAAGAAATCTAGCCAGCTCCGTCGATGCCAGAGCCCGCAGATGCGGGGCCCACACCACCGCTAATCCGCGCTGCCATAGAGCCTCAAGATGCACTGCTGCACGCTCAGCCTGCAACGACACGGCTGCAGGCAGCCAGCGCTCCCACGCCTTCACCACTCCGCTGACCAGGTCTGCGGTGCTGAGCGTCGCCGCTGCCCGCCACGCGCCCTCCCGTGCGCCCTCACCACCTGCCGCCGCCGCCAGCTGTAACGCCCACCACGCGCTGGCAACCATGTACGGCAGCACGTGCCCAGCCCACACACGCACGACCGGCCAGGCGTCGCCCCCGCACTCTATTCGCTGCGCCTCCGTCTCCCTTGCTGCCGGCGCCCCGGGGCTACACCTTGCCATGGAAGTGGCGTCACCTCCCAATTCCATCACAACCAGCTGCCCCGACCGCCGTCCAAGTCGCCACTGCAGCACAGCGAACAACACCGGCAGCAGCCACAGGGGCAGCTGCACCTCTGTCCACGCCCACAATGCCGCTGCTGCACCGCTGCCGCCGCCGCCTGCCGCCCGCTGTCCGTGCACCCCCGTAGACTGCTGGAAGGCGGCTCCTGTGTCCTGCGCCCCCGGGCCCTCGCTGCGGCCCCACGGGTCCAGCAGGCTGTAGCGCTGCAAGCCCAGGTTGCAACCCAGCGCTACCGCAGCTGCAGCCAGCAACAAAAGCTGCCGGCCCCATCTACAAGTGCTTACACCGTACCGGTGCAGGCCCGGTTGGTGCGCAGGACTGAGGCATGCCCGCCTACCCGCTGCGGCGGTGATGGGTACGGAAGCAGCCGCTAGGCTCCCAACGGCTACCACACAGCCGCCGGAGTGTTCCGGACTGGCATCAGGTTCTGGAGTGTGGAGGAACCTGGGAGAGGGCGTGGGCGCAGGTGCGGCGGCGGCTCGGAGCCACAGAGCCAGCGTGGCGGCTGCGAGGCTGACGCACGTGATGCGGCCCTCGCGCTGCATCCAGCCGGCGCTGAACAGGCCGCAGGCGTGCAACAGGCTAAGACACATCGCCGCTACGCTCAGCGGGCTGAGGAGAAGCCGCCAGGGGCACAGCCTGCATGAGTAGCAGTCGGGTTGCGATGAGTGTGTATGGCTGGACGAGTAAGGGGCAGGACGCGACCGGTGGTGGCATACGTTCCTGGAGCACCCTGCCGGCATGCAAGCTGCGCTTTCCGGCATATGCACCTCCGCACCTCTACCAGACGCCATCCGCCTTCTATCTGTCCTTCCCCACCTTTCCACCAGCTGCATCACGGTCGTGACCATAAACTCCTGCAAGCGCGCACGTGCTACGAGACATTCCTTTGCCACTGTAATTTCCCGACACCCTGATTCGATTCCCGCATTGCCCCCACCTGCCCAGCACTACCAGGTGCACCGCCAGGCAGCCCAGCACCAGGCAGCAGCCCGCGCCGATGGCCGGCAGCCCGAACCGCGTGAACTTGCGCCGCGCCAGGTCACCCGCAGCCGCCAGGAACGCCCGGTATGCCGCCACCGCCTCCGCTTCTGCCTGGGCCACTGTCTGCGCCGTACACCGCTGCGCCTCCTCCGCGCCCACCTCAGCTGAAGGAAAGTCCCTGGCAGCAGCACCATTAGCACTACCAGCAGCCGCAGCAGGAGCATCACTCTCCTCTGAGCTTACATTGGGGTCGCGCGTTGACCCATGGGTCTTGCAGCTTGCACACGCGGAGCGCTGCTGGGGTGCATCCTGGGGCAGCGGCAGCAGCAGCAACCCCCTCAGCCGCTCCCTGGCCTCCCTGGCCCTGTCCAGCAGCTGCTGCAGCGCCACCAGGTCGCGGGAGGGGAAGGCGCCGCGGGTGGCCGCGGCATACGTCCGCAGGTACAAGTCCACCTGCGTAGCGGGAGGGGGAACGTGCTACAGGCCTCGGACAGCTGTGACAGGTGCGACCAGCGGTAGCGGTGCAAAGCGTCTGCACATGCTTGTCTGGCTGCCGACCCACGGGTCCGCCGCACCACCGTTAGGGCGTCAGTCCCCTTACCTGCACAGCGTTGGAGTGCAGAGCCTCAGCGTAGCTCATGGCACGCATGCGCACGGGCGGGTGGGAACTCCCCTGCTGCCCGACTGAGTCCAGCCGAGCACCTCCATTCTCCGATGCATCCGCCCCAGCTGCTACAGGCTCTGCCGCACTTCCAACCCCAACCGCCTCCCGTGCCGCCTCTGCCCCACTCCGCGGCCACCCCAGCTCCCACAAGCGGCGGTTCACCGCCCCCAGGTTGCCGAACGGCACGGGCAGCCCCAGCAACAGCGCCCACGTGGGCGTGAGGTCGTTCTGCAGCATGCTCTCCGGCCGCGCAGCCTCACGCTGCTCCCCCTGCTCCACACCAGCAACCCCAGTGACGACGGCCTCCTTATGCTCCCCACCGCCTCCATGCCCCTCCCCTACTCCTTCTCCCCTTCCCGTATCCTCTTGCTCCCGCCGCCTCTGCTCCTGCTGCTCCTTCTGTTGCTGTTGCTCCTCCCGCGCTGCTCGCCACCTGCCCACGTTGAAGGCCACCATCACTGTGTCCACCTCCTCCGCCGAGCCGCCCCCGTGGTCCCCCGTCAGGGTCTGACCGTGGTCCCCCATGACAAGCAGCAGCGTGCGGGAGTAGGGCCCGCCGGGGCCCCCACCTGCCAGCAGCTCCTCTGCACAGCAAAACCACACCACAGGGTCGCAGGACATATGCCACCCTTACCACAATGTAAGTGGTGCCGCGCAGTGTGCGGCATGCACGGCCGCGGCGCATGGCCGCGCCAGCGTCCGTGGGTGCGAGCAGCAGACCCAAGACTGAGAGACGCCAGCCGCCCACTCCCGCACCTGCCACCGCCGCCGCCTGCTCGTCCATCTGCCGTAGCTTGTCATACATTTGGGGGCTGGCGGCGCCGTACGTGTGCCCCGCGTGGTCCACCCCAAGGTAGTGGGCCACCAGCACGTCCCAGGACCCGGGGCCGTAGGGCTCGGGGAGCGGGGCGCCAGTAGGGCGTGCGTGGAGGTCGGGGTCCTCCCCTGCCGCAGTGTGGGGGCTGTGCTGGCTGCCGTTGTTGGGCCGCAGGTAGGGTAGGAGCAGCTGCGGGCGGCCGATGCAGCAGCAAGCAGCAGCAGGTGGCAGAGAAGGTAGCGTGGTGGGCGGAGGTTTACTGCAGCGATGGCAGGCAAGGAGCATGTATCGGCAGCCGCGTGAATGAGAGGGTGGGAAGCAAAGTGCGTTGTGTAGCGGATGTGGTGCACGAGTGCAGGCGTCTGCACCAAGATCAGAGGAGTCCAACCTCAGCCCGTGAGCACTTGATACGTCTACACTCCTTACTACCGGTCATGTTTCAAAGGCTGCGCCAACAGTCCACCCACCCGCCACACCCCGTCGTCCACAGTGTCCAGGTCCCGCACGTTGAAGGATGGGAAGGTGTGACGGGCGGTGGTGGTGTGGGGCGGGGCCAGCTGCGCCCACGTGTCGTCGCCCATGACCACCTGCCGGACGGGGTGCGGGGCGGGGGGTGGGAGCGGAGCAAGGGACGGGAGAGGGGAATGGTGAGGCAGGGGGCCAAGGGGCGCCGTGCGATAAAGAAGTTGCCATGTCGCATGGCAAAAAGCGATCGTGGCTCTGCTGCCCGCCTGCCAACGGGGAGGTGTTACCCTTGCCGCTGGAGGCCGGGCGTTGCGGAGGAGGGGCACGTTCAATGGTATTGCCTTGTTGCACGATGACAGGCAGTGATCCATTGCAAGCACTGGTCAGGCAATGTTTGCGGCACGGTCGATCCGTCACGTTACGGCGCACTGTGTGAGGCGATGTGAGTGTGTGTTCCTGCGTGCGGTAGGTGTGTGCGCTGGAGTGCGGCATGCGCGTAACCCACCACTTTCATGCCATGGCGGCTCATCTGGGTCAGGAGGTTGTCCTCTGCCATGGTGGCGGCTGAGAAGCTTTCGCCAACGTCCAAGAAGGTCGGTAGGTTTCCCTGCACAGCGTGACCCGCGTTGGCCGCTGTACGCAGTTCGCCAGGCGTGGCGTGCTCACGTGGCAAGCACCCTCGACACTCTGTTCCCTCCTCCTCGTCCCATGGCGCACGTGCCAGGTGAGCAGCACAGCCAACGTGTACCTGTAACCCACCGTGAGCATGGCTTTCAATCTGCTGCTGGTGACAGACGGGGTGTCCGCGATGAACTTGAAGGCGGCTGCAGCGTCGGGGCCCTGGGGTGCAGCCAGGGGCGTTCCATTTCGTGCCGGCCCGTCCAAGAAGCGCCCAGCTACCAGGGTGTGCGCGACAAGGCTGCTCACCGCCTCGTGCAGCATGCGAAGTAGCTTCGGCATGCCCGGAGGCAAGTCGCCCTCGAAGACGAAGTCAAAACGCAATGCATCCACGAGAAAGACGACTGTCCGGTCGAAGGCTGGCTCAGACCAGCAGCTGGAGCGGTTGTGTTCATCTTTAATATGGCTCTCATACCACGAAAGGTCGGGATCGCGGCACCGGCTCACGTTCCCAAGCTCAAAACGGGTCAGCAGGTAACCCTTCAAGAACACGGTGATTGCGACTAGGTGGCATGTGGTCATTAAAAGAGCTATGAATGTTGGCGATATTCTCTGCCAGTTTAAAGTAACATAGCCCATCCTGCCCAGGCCGGGTCCACAAAGCGCGCCTGCGGCCACCCTTGTCAGCAGGAGACCAACAGTCCATCATGCTACCTACAATCCTGCAGACATTGCCAGTGGACTACACGGCTGACACGAGCGGAAAGTTTACGAATTGCCCTGACTAAGCAGGCAACGGCCAACGGCCTTCTACCCTGCCCGGCCCATGGGTTGGCCGGCTGCCGGGCTGTCCATCGCACCGGTCCAGCACTCCAGCTTGACCCACCCGAAGCGCATATTGGGCACGCAAGTGAGAGATGTGTGACAGAGGGCCCAGGAAGCCAGGATGCTGGCAATGCGGCCTGACCCGGCGCACCAGGGCGCACCTCTGGCAACTCAAGCTGCTTTCACACAACACGCAAGTACCGGCCACTAGCACCGGTACCCATGGCGGCATTACGGACGAACCCCTCCTGTCCACAGTCTTGCGCGGAAGGGAGGCAGCATTCAGTCGGAGGGCTGGTCGTTCTAACGCCAGCAGGCTGCCCGGCAGTCGGCAGGGGAGACCAATCCTGCTGCCCACCGCATTGTGCAGCTACCGGTTCCCGCCGGCTCGCACTGTGGCCTTCGCAGCATAACTCCAATGCACACCGAAACGGCAGCACCGTAACGTTATCGAGGACCTCTACACGCATGCGCATTTGTGCGTGAATGCCCCACACGGCCACACCCTTCCGTACACACGCCCGCATTGCCGCTTGCACGTGGCATCGGCCCATCACCGCCTCCTGCTGTCCCTATCCCTTTCCCTTTCCCGGTCCCTGTCCCGATCCCTATCTCGCTCCTTGTCCCTCCGCTCATCCCTCTCGCGGCCACGGTCACGATCACGGTCTCGCTCCTTGTCGCGGCTCCTGTGTGAGGGTGGCAGGGCATGCACCGAAAGACAACAACATGGACGGCAAGGGAAGGTGAAGGGCTTCGCAGTCCGCACCGACTGCCGTCACCTCACAATGCAGGTACAGCAGGATGGCTGAAGCGGTTTCGGCTGGCACAGACAAGTGCAAGTGCAATCTGGTCCTTCCAACGCAAACATGCCAAACCCATTCTCGTGGTGGTAGGCCCCCGAACGGCGGTGCAGCAACGGGCGAAGAACACCGGGCGGGCGCGGACGGAGTGCCCACCTCTCACGCACCCCAGTGCACCCACCTGTCCTTGTCCCTGTCCTTCTCCCGCTCCCTGTCCCGGTCTCGGTCCTTGCCGCTGCGCTCCTTGTCCCTCTCCCGCTCCCGGTCGCGCTCCCTGTCCTTGTCCTTGTCTTTGGTTGTCTGCTTGGAGCTGCCCCCGCCCCCGCCGCGGGCCGGGGACCGCGAGCGGCTGCGGCTGCGGCTGCGCCGCCGCTTGGCGTCTCCCGCGGCTGGGGAGCGGGAGCGCGAGCGTGACCGGCTGCGCCGCCTGCCGCCGCCGCGATCGGCCCTGCAGCAGGCAGCAGCAGCAAACAGAAGACGGTCGGGGTGCCGTCACAGGGCGACGAGGCAGGTAGCGCGATGATAAAAGGGGCCATGCCCGGTTATCATCTACACAGTTGCGCCTGGGCTGTGCTGTGCGCTGCCCCCCTTCGCAGCAGACAGGCCAGGCAAGTGAGGCGGACCTGGGTCTTTGCCGCACCTGCTGCTGCCTTCCTCCCCGCCGCGATCGCGCCGTCCGCTGGCCTCGGTGGCTGGCGGCGGCGGCGGCGGCGCAGCCCTGCTCCCGTTCGCGGGCGGCGGTGGCGGAGGCATGGCATCGGCGTCCCCTCTGCGCCTGTGAGGGATTAGGATGCAGCACAGGCTTATGGTGGCTGTACGACATTGTGTTGTGCGGTTGTGTGCTTGGGCTGTGCGGCCTTGCTAGGCGGTACGAAGATTGGCAGCGGGTGCAGATGGAAAGGCCGTGTTTGTGACACACGTGGCGGTTTCCTCAAGAGTCAAGCCAAGGTGCGTTGCGCATGAGTGGTATGGGCACGGGCGTGGACGTGGGCATGGCCATGCTGCAGGTGCAGGTGCAGGTGTGCTAACCAGGGCTGCGATGGACGGGCAGCTGCGGGTAGGTAGGTCCACTGACCTGCCGGAGGCACCCCGATCCCGGTCGTCTTGCCCGCGGCTCCTGTCCCCGTTGGCCTGTGGGGGTAAGGGGAGGGAAGCAGCACGCATAGGTTTGCGGCTCGAGCTTTCCGTGTTCAGCAGCTGTGCTTTGGGGTGAGGCTGTAAGGGGTGGGGGTCCCGGCAAAGTACCACAACGCAACAGCCTTATCAGAAAGGCCAGCGAAGGCGTGATGAGCCTTGGCGCGGACGCGGTGAGCCACACGTTTACCGTACGGCAAAGCCAGTGGCCCACTCGTCCCTGCTGCGTACGCAGCATCACCTCCACCCTTGCCCCGACCACCCGTACGCAGGTGACGCCTGTGAATTGCAGTGCCCAACCGCGACTGCCCCACACGCCCCCCCTGACCCCACCTTGCCGTGCTGTGCCGACTGCGGTGGCGGTGGCGGCATGGGCGGCCTCGCCTCGCCCTCCTCCGCCGCCCCCCCCTCCCCATCCACCTCCATGTCCATGCCGTCCTCCTCCTGCTCCCCACGACCCTTCGCCCCAGCGTCCCTGCTGCCCCCCTGCTGTTGCTGCTGGTGTGTTTTAGCCTGCTGCTGCTGTGTATTAGCCTCCTCCACCACCTCCTCCTCCAGCTCCGCGCCCAGGCCCACCAGCAGGCCCCGCACCAGCGCCCGCTGCCGCGCCGCCTCCTCCTCGCCGCCCTCCGTCCCTATGGAGTTGTAGTACTCCAAAAGCACCTCCCTGCGGGTACGAGGCGGGGGCATACGTGTGGGTTACGTCTCAAACGTATGCACCACCTGGGATGACGTGTGCATAGGGCAAAGCTGGGAGGTGCAGGCCGGGCAGTGTGCACAGGTCCCATACATCAGGCACTTGGGCAAACCCCCTCTCTTCACGCGCCCCGCCCCACCATCCCAGTAGCATTACATCGCCACCCGCGCTTCCCGCTCGCTCCACCTTTCCCCGAAAGCCCTCTAAGTGTGCCCCTATGCCGCCCACGCCTCCTGACCCTGCCTACTCCGCACTCCACACCTAATGGGTCCCAACATCGCTCGCTCACCCGCCCTGCCCCTCACGTCCCTTCCCCCTTTCCGCACCTGATGGGTCCCAGCGTCCCATCCCACTCCTTCCCCAACGCAATGCTCTCCGGTTACCCACCTACAGGACCCCAGTGTCCGCCCCTCACTTCCCCTCACCGTACCTCACCCTGTAAAAAAAGAGCTATCCCATCTGTTAATCACCATCACCCCATCACCTCCCCTGCACCCTTCCACCTGCCCACTAGCACACCGCCCATCCCCTTCCATCCCCTTCGCCCCTCTTCCACACCTGATGGGCCCCAGCGTCTGCCCCTTCTGGTGCAGCAGCGTGAGGATGCGCCGCCGCAGCCCCGCGTCTCCCGCACCCCACAGCCCGCCCACCACCACGCAGCACTGCTGCAGCGTGAACAGCCCCGCGTCCATGCGCGCCAGCAGCAGCTCCTCGTCGTCCATGTCCTGCTGCTGCTGCTGCTGCTGGTCTTCATCCGCCAGGGCGGCGGCGAGGCGGCGCTCCTCCGCCTTCACGCGGGCCTGGTACCTGCGGAATGGGAGCCGTACGGTACATGGGTGAAGGTGGGAGCCAGCGGCGGTTGGGGCATATGGAGCCCCCACTCACCCACAGGTACCTTCTCCTGCGCCTCATCTTACCCGGCCTCTAAGTCGCAGCCCCAAAGACGGACAGACGGGTGTCTCGCCAAGCCCTTCAGAAACCCCACACCTACCTGAACAGCAGCTCCATCAACCGGTCCGTCTTTTCGAACTCGTTCTCCACAAACTTGGCCAGCAGCCGCTCGCGCCGGGCGGCGGCGCGGGCGGCGGCGCCGCCTCCCCCTCCCGCCGCCGCCGCTGCCCCCCTGTCGGGCAGATGCATCATGAGGGAGCCCACCAGCGACACACAGCGCTCCTCCACCTCCGTGTCCACATCGTGCTCGCCTGTGTATTAAGGGGACAAGGCGTGCAGCTGGGAGGCGGGGGCAACAGCCCGACTTTCAACTGCTTAGCCCTAAAGCGGTAATGAATATTACGTTATCCGCAGTCAGCCATGGGCCCCATTACCTTGGCCATGCCCATGACCAGCTTGAAAAGCTGCCTCAGCCCCTCACCCACACCGTGCTAACTCACACTCTGTCAACCCACACCCACCCGTTGGCCCCTTGACCTTGGCCTTGCCCATGAACAGCCCGAACAGCTGCTTGAGGCCCCAGGTCCACCAGGCGCTCCGCAGGGGCCGCAAAGCGCGTGGCGGCGTAGTCGAGGCACTTGAGCGCCCCGTAGCGGCACTGGCGGCGGGACTGCAGCATCAGGTGCATCAGCTCCACGCCCTCCGCCTGTGGGTGTGTGGGTCGAAGTGTAACACGCAAGGGATACTGTGGCTGCGGATGTGCGCGTGGCAGTGGGTCGCTGCTTGGTGGGAGGGTTGGCAGCTTGGCGGGAAGTGCCTACGCATGGCGCCCGCAAGTGTGCTGTGGATGCGGTGCGGGAGTAGGCAAATAAGCCTTAAGCAGTGACACGCAAGCAAGAATACATACAAGCAGGTTGACAGGGTGCGGCAAGCAGGTGTCGAGGTGCAGAACAGCTGTGGAGATCGCAGGCACCCGCGCTGCAACGCTGATATACTTAGCTGAATAAGAAAGCTGGCTGTGTCGGTTGCCCCCCGGCGCACGCAGGACCAGACCGCGCGTGCTCACGCTTGCAGAGTGCGGGCATACCTGGCGCCCGCAAGTGTGCGTGCACCACGATGCAGAGCAGGTGGGGCGGGTGGAAGGTGTGTGGTGTCGCGCCCCACGCGCGGCCGGGCGGTGGATTGCGGGCCGTGAACATTGCCGCTGGTCCATCTGACGCTGCTGCAAGGGGCCAGGCGGGCGCCCAAAGCCACAGACCGCGCACACGTGCCTAAGGTCCAAGAGGCCCTCGCTGTGTCTCGCTCTGGTCATGGATCCCCGGCTTGTGCCCACTGTGTAACACTGGGTCACACGTACCAGCACCGGTGCCTACGGCACCCTGCACAGGCGTGGGTTGGCGCCGGCGCACCACAGCCACCCCACCCACCTTGACGAAGGCCTGCTTGTGCTGCGGCTGCATGAGGCACGCGCACAGCACGTCAAAACAGTTCTGCATGTACTCCTCCTCCTCGCCTGGGGTGCAGCAGGGGGGGTAGGCACGGAGGGCGTTAGGGGCGTGGCAGGGTGGGGGCCTGGCCGTGGGCCTTGGGCGTGCAGCACACAGCGGCAGCGCAGAGGCCGCAGCAACAACCAAGCTGCATGTAGACGCCGTGTCCCTGCCCTCGAGGCGCAAGACCCTTGACTTGAGTTAACGCGATGGCATCGCGGGTGCAATAAAAGCAAGCAACAGGCACCCGACGGCGCCCTAATGCTAATCATTGTAGAATAGCACGACACCTCAGGCAGGTCGTGCACAGCCAGCAACCCACCCGGCGCGGGGTCCTTGCTCTTGTACTGCGCCACGCATGTGAGCAGCAGGTCAATGCCGCCGGCATCCCCCAGTCGGGCCTGGTTGGACACCGAGCCCTGGAGGGAGGTGGGCAGGGAGGGAGGGCACGTGGTTGACATGTGACGGAAGACGTCCCACCCCAAACAACAACGCCATCAGCGGGCGTTCTTGGAAGCTTGCTGCTGCTGCTGCTGCCCAATTGGCCACCAAGACCTGCGGGGAGGCGGCAGGGAGGGAGTCCGACGAGGCAGTGCCGTACAAGGATTGCCGTACAGCACGACACGCCCACCTGCATGAGGATGGCCAGCAGCTCCGAGGCGTACTGCTTGTTGGCGTCGAAGTCGCGGCGCTTGAGGCGGGACAGCAGCCACTTGAGCAGCCGCGTCTTGTCGACAAGCACGCTTGACAGCTCGGGGTTGATCTGCATGTACCATACACATTAGCGTACGGAAGTCGTTCCCATACAACCAGGACACAGCGGACGATAGTACAAGAATGATACAACTTACAACACAAAGGAAAGGAAAGAATATCCAACAGTAAAAACAACGCAAATAGCGCATGGCTAGTAGGCGTTTGGTGGCATGACCCCAATGCCGCTCACCTCCACCACGTTCTCAAACACGGCCAGGCAGTTGTGCACCGCGCGCGCCTCCTCCTCCACGCCCTCGTTCAGGCTGAGCAACCGCTGCACCAGCAGCTCCACACCGTTGTGCTCCACCAGGCAGTCAACCAGCGCCCGCGCCTCCTCACCGAACTCCTCGGCCGCGTCTGCAAGCAGGAGCGTGCGATTGTCGAGAGGAGACTCAGTAAGAGGAGAGCGTTGCAGTAAGCGGAGAGCCTTAACCCACATGCCCTGATGCCCACCCGCCGGCCCCTGTCACTCCATCCAGCAGCTCCAGCACGTCCGTGGCACACACCCACGGTCGCTCCCTTAACCCACGCCCACATGCTAACCCACACCCTACAGCTACAGACACTCCCACGCCCACCCACCTGCGCCCGTCATCTCCGCCAGCAGCTCCACCACGTCCGCCGCTATGTCGGTGTTCTCGTGCGACAGCAGCGACAGCAGCGTGGGCACGCAGGGGCCGTCAACCAGCACCGGGTACAGGTCGGGCGAACCGGCGACCTGGGAGGAGTGGAGGTACGGTAACGGCAGCTTGCGTCGTCACTCCACCCCAGCCAGTCCCTGCCAGGTGTCCTCAGACGTGCTTGTGATAACCAAGGTATTGGTGGTTCTATTGCTTTCAGGCCGCCCTTCGCTTTGAAATGGAACAAGGAGGGTCAGCACTCAGTGCCAGGTGCAGACACGGCGCGCTGGCCACGCGGCGGATGCAACGTAACGTGTTCACAGGCTCTCCGGATGTGTTGAAGCGGCTGGCGGCTTCGGGGCGGGGCGGGTAGCTTCCTTCCCCCAAAGCGGATTGTGGCACAGGAAACTACGCGCCCTTTCGGGCTCCCCAAGGCCGCCACGCCTGCTGCCATCCGCAGCTGGTCGCTGACGTGCCACTCAGGCGCTCGTCCACTTGCATGAGGCCCTCAGTGTGCCCGTCCAGGTCCACCTGCCTTTACACACGTGCATGCACACACCAGGATGCAAGCTCACATGACACCACACCACGCTCCTGCATCGCTAGCCCACCTGCATGAGGCTCTTGATGTGCTCGTCCAGGTCCACCTCCGAGTCCAGGAAGCGGTCGGGCTGGTCGGCGTACTTTAGCCGCAGCGCAAGGTTCTCCTTGTACTGCAATGTACGGCACCGCATTGTGCACAGCAGTACAGAGCAAGACCGTAAGAATTGGTCTAGCTCATGCCCAACACTCCAGTGGTGGTCGTGGTGATGCCGTGATGGGGGGTAATATAAATGGGTAAACAGGATTTGACAGCAGCTCACGAGGGCAGCAGAACAGTGAGGGCATGGTGTTCAGCCAGCGGACAAGCGGGAAGGAAGGTCGCGTGTGATTATCATGTGGCGCGGTCCGCCAACTGCAGACCCGGCACCAACCCTGCGAGGCCGCTGTCCGAGCGCGCTCCGCAGGGGTGCGTTCACAACCTCTGCGACGCGTTTGTGCTGCACGGCCCGGTACCCGCAACCACGTCTGCACTCTCGGACGCTCGCCGCCTTGCACACACCTTCTTATCTAGCCCCGCCACCAGACGGCGCAGCGACTTGGCGTCCAGAGCCTGGATCTGGGGGGCGGCAAGGACGCGGAGTAGAGCGTGAAGTGGGGGTTAATCCACAGCGTTGCGGCTGTGTGCAAGCTGGGTGTTAGGTGTTTGTATAACCCCGTCGCGCACAACGTGCCCGATGACCCGCGCGCAGGCCGGGATAACCATCACGCGAAGCCGAACCGGCCTCAAGCGTAGCCTTCCACAGTGTTCATGCAGCACAGCGCTAGTAGGGCACTCCGCGTCGGTGCGTGCGGGGCATCGGCGCACAGGAGCCCGCCGAAGCCCGCAGCTCCAACAGGGACGTGAGCCCGCTGCTTAGCACGTTGGGGCATGTGTACCCCCGAGTACCTCGGCCAGGTCCGTGGCCTGGACCCGCCCCGCACGCGCAAGCCAGATGCATCCCGCGGGCCTTCCAACCCGCGAAGTGCGGACACGCCGACCGGCCTACCCTTGCTGACCTGCTTTGCTTCGTCTGCCTCCGCCCCCCGCGGCCCCGCCGGCCCCGCGCGGCCTGCCACAGGCGCAGGTGAAGCCGACGGGTTCCCAATTGCACTGTCGTGACCGTTTCGGGGTGGACGGGATTCTGCGTAACCCCGTTGCCGCATCGGGCACTCCAACACGCACCTGGTCGATGTTGGCCTCCTCCTCCGCCTGCCGCAGCAGCTCCTCCGGGTCCAGCTGCTGCTGCCCCCGCCTATCATCGCCTTCTCCTGCGTTGCTGCCACTGGGCCCGGCGCCGCCGCCCGCGTCGCCGTCAGCCCCGCCCTCACCCCCGCCCTGCTGCTGCAGCGGGTCAGAGTAGTACCTGGGGCGGCCCGGCGTAGTGGAGGGAAGAAAAGGCGTAGGTGAAAGGGCTGGATGCATGCATAGGAGCTGTGTTGTGGTGGGTGGGATGGATGGCGGCAGGGTGGGAGGGTTGGGACGGGAGGAAGGGCCCGGTGATACGATGGCGAGCGACGGTGGTGGGGTTGGCGGCAACGGCTCGACAGTGAGGCGGAGTAGAAATCCCCCCGGTGCAGAAGATGCAGAGAGCAAGGGCAGTTGTACTACAGAGGGGTAAGTGGTTGCTGCATTGCGCCTGTGCACAGTTGGAAGCTCCTGTCGGTCAGAGGACCCCTCCCGACACCCCTCCAAGGCGACCGTTCGGTGGTCGCGCCGGGTTGCTGACTGACAGTGATCACGCTCACCCAAGGCCATGCTCGCCATTCTTGAAGAAATAGCCAGGCTTGGCACCCGAGAAGCGGGTAGCGGGAACGAACTCCTTTGCCGAGACCCCGGCGGCCGCTTGCAGCGCCGCTTGGAGAACCCAGCCGGCACTACTGCTCGCCATTTACAGTGATCAGCGTTATGAGCTACCCGGCATTGCGCCTCAGCGTTCAGAAGGTTCAGGGCGCCAAGCCAAAAACGAGTTCGAGTACTAGTCAACGCAATGTATGTATTTTGAACTCAGCGTAACAGAAACAGTGTTTCTGCACTTGACCATTCGCTAGACTGTTTCAACTCATAACGGAAACCGTTTCTCTAGACATCATCTGACTGGCGTGTGGCAAGGGCACTGGGCACTGGGTTTCATGCACAAAGGTTGGCATATATCACTGATACTCGTACAGGACTCACGGCTGGCTTCAGGCCTCGGGCTGACGGGCTCACGTCAGGGCTAGGGCCATAGCGCCGGAGGGAACAGAAGCATGGCGGACTATGGGCGGCAACATGGTGAGAGATCGCTTTCCTTGCGCATAACGTGCGCCCCAGAGGACGGCCATGCGCTTCCTGGACGCGCGACGTTCATCGCATCCGTCCGCTTCCCGCGCAGTGCCGCGATACCACGATGCGCAAGTGCCGGGCTACCCAGCGCCACAGCAATTTAACTACGAATCTCATGCGCATTATCCGTCTGGTGAGAAGGGGCCGCCACTGCTGCGCGGCACCGGCACGCAACACCCATGGCCGTTACAGCCTTCGGGCTCAGTCTTCAGGCACCTGCCCCCAACCTTTCCGAGCGAGTCCCACGGAATCTCATCCCGCCACACATCACTGCAACAGTGCCATGACTCCCACCTCCAACCGCGTCAAGCATTGACCATACTCCGTGTCTTGTGTTGCGTGTGCCGGGCCTTGTCACCTGCTCCTTGCCCGCACAGTGCCTCACGCAGGTCCCGAGCTTGGCCCCGGGGGTCCGGGTCAGGGCCCTCCCGGGGGGCTCTCCCAGATGTACGTGGCACCGCCCGCCATAGAGATGCAGCCATGGGTACGTGGCGATTGCGCTGTATCAGTGTTTGCTAGTGCTACGCTACACCACTATACCGTACACAGGGGCTGGGCCGGGCGAGGCGGCGTGCTACCGGTAACCCTCTTTGCGCGACGGAGGGCGAAGGGTGCCATACTGCAACGGATCATGCCGCACAGCAGCAGGAAAGAGAGCGGCAAAGCTCCACCGGCGTTGCTGCACCTTGGTCTACATGCTGTGCTAGCCCTCACAGCTCACACGCGGCCCCGGCCCCCGTCTCCCTCAGGCCCGCAACGTGTGGCGGTGGCTGGCCAAGCACACCACCGGAGTGGCACGTGTGGATCTGAGGCGGCCAACGTACGTACGGGAACAGGGGAATCAGGGGCCAAACGTGTTATCAAACACCCCGATTCTTTGCCTACCGTGTACCTCCCCTTTGTTCACCGGCCGTACTGCAACCTACCACCAGTGCCCAACCCTTCCCAAGTAACTGGCACCAAGCACAGCTGCCTCTGTGCCCTCGTCACCTGGCCCCCGTCCACCCGCTCAACGCAGTAATGCCTCCTCGCCCGCTGTGTTCCCCCTGCAGCCTGGATCCCTGCCTCCCTCCTAGCCCGCATGTGTTCCATCCCCTCTCACCCACCGCACCCCGCTCCTTTTGTTGACCCCTTCGTTGACAAAAAACATTACCTCCTCGCCCGCTGTGTTCCTTTGATTCTCCGTGGCCCGCAGTGCCCCGCCGCCGGAGCAGTACCAGGGCGGCAACCTGCTGGTGGTGCGCTCACGACACCGCCTGCCGCCCGGGCAGCGTCACGCCAACAAGGGGCGGCCGGGGTACAACACGTGAGTGCTGCACAAGCAGCCGGGGGTGTGCACGGCTGCATCGCGGCATCGCGTGTGGGTGGTGCGGCAACAGCTGCCGCCGGTGGGCCCGTTGCTCCCATACCGGTACTCTGCTTGGTATCAAGTGAGGAAGTTTAGGTTGTGCCGGGTGTTGTGGTCTTTCCCTTCTTCCCGCAGGCCGCTGTACCCCAACGTGCCGTACCCGGGGACTCCCCTGGCGCCTGTGCTGGAGGACAGGACCATGCCCACGGGTGGGTGGACAGGGTGCTAAGACACAGATGGGTCCACATGTGTGCTGCGGTCGAATGGGGTGGGTAACAGGAGCGCAGTCCCACCTGGCTCGCCTGGCCTGCCTCTGTCGTGTGCCCACTCGCCTGCAACCGCTCCCTGGTCCACCAGGCGCCCGCATCAAGATCACCCGCTCCTTCCTGATCGGGGGCTTCCGGAGGACCAACAGCGACAGCAGTGACAACACCAGCAGCAGCAGCGAGGAGGAGCACAGGTGCGACCTCGCCTTAACACATGCATCAAAACCATACCTGCGTGCGCCGCATCCTACTGCACAGGCGTACAGCACTTTCGTTTGCAAACGCCAAACCCTCTAGGCCGTAACCTATCCGCACCGGGCTGACGTTCTTGCCTTGACGTATGCTGTCCTGCCCTGCGCCGCATCCTGCTGCACGTGCGGTACCCACCCACACCGGGCGCAGCGGCCCTCACCCAGCCGTGTAGTCTTTCAATCATCCCAGCAACCACCGTTACTCCTTTTAATGCCTGTACCTTATGCCCCCCAGGCACCACCACCAACACCGCAACGACTCAAAGGGCTCCTACACCAGCTCCCCGTCCCCCATCCCCACACCAGCCACCCCCACCACCACGCCCTACACGCACTCCAATGACACACACCACAACAAAGCCACACACGGCGACGCCCACGCCGCGACCGCCAACGGGGGCGCTGGTGGTCGCTGCGGAAGTGAAGCAGGGGAGGGTCCCCAGGCGGGCGGCGGGGGCCTGGGCTCCCGGCTGCGGCGGAACATCCGTGTGGGCAGCAGCCCGCACCTGGGGCGCAGCTGGGAGGAGCTGCCGCTGCTGGACATCGGTGTGGGGGTCAACCTGGACATGGACCAGCAGCAGGTGGGATTGAGGCATGTGTATTAAGGTCCAGCAGGAGGTGGGTTGGGGCAGGTGGAGTGATGGTGGAGCCAACCTGGACATGGACCAGCAGCAGGTGGGAGTGAGGCAGGTGTATGTATAAGGACCAGCAGCAGGGAGGGCGAGGCGGGTGTAGTGTAGGGTGGGGGTCAACTTGGACATGGACCAGCAGCAGGTGGGGCAACAGCGGACATTGAGACCCTCGTAAACAACTGAATGTGTTTGATGGGAACAAGATCGGCTGGGCATGGAAATTTACCTCTTTTGCGAAGGTTGCTGGGGACGCTGTATGCTGCTGCCTTTCCCTGCCCCCTTTTCGAGGTCCCATTTGCGCACGTAACCCCAGTGTGTTGCTGCTGTTGCTGCCCCCGTTGCTGCTACTGCCGCCTCAGGTTCAGCCGGTAGCGCGCATCAAGGTGAAGGACCTCATATCCATCAAGGTGCGAAAACCTTACAACCCGTGTGCTGCTTGGCTCACATGGGCACACGCCATAGGCACACGTAGCGACACATAAAGTTGTGCATGAAAAGGAATAGGAGCGCCGGCGAAGCGCTGGCTGGTTTGCATAGCTGCGCTACACACAGAGTCTGAAAAGTTACCCCGCTTCCCCGTCACGCACAGCTGCTGATCGGCGGGAGAGCGTTTTCAGGCCACCAAGAACAGGAATTGGCTTCCCCATGCAGGCCTTCCCCTTCGGCATGGTCAAGCTCAGCCGCACCATCCCCTTGGGGCCCGTGGCGCTCAAGGTACGGCACCGCATAGTGGCGTTGCATGCCGTACGGTTGCGTCTGCATGCCGTACAGTTGCGTCTGCATGCCGTACAGTTGCGTCTACATGCCGTACAGTTGCGTCTGCATGCCGTGCTGGGTTGACGGTAGCACCCTCCAGCCGCGTGTTGGAACGCGTGGCAGGGCAGCAAGGTGACAGTGGCTGCCGTACAGTTCTGTAGACACCGCGCATCCGTGCTGGAGTGCTGGAGTAGCAGTAGCAGCTTCCAGCTAGATTGTGCTGCGTGTGTAGTTGGGCAGCAAGGCGACATGTGTGGGATGCGGGCCTGGCCCGCCTGTGCACGCATGGAGTGCTTTGGGGGCTAAGTGCATGGTAGACGTTGCATGGCGCGGTCCCTTGTGCCCACGCCTGCAACCTACGCCCACAGCCCGCGCGCCTGGTATCATGTGAGCTGCCCTGGCCCGCTAATCCTACGTCATAGCACCAGCACAAGAGCACCATTTTTGCTGTTGTGTGCCATGCTATTCCCGCACGCCGCCGCCAGGTCCGCAACAAGCTGCCGCTGGTGCATGCTAGCCGTTCTTGCCTGAAAGCATGAGCACTAGCACTAGCACAGTCATGAGCACGAGCGTGAGCATTAAGAATAAGTGCCAGCCGTATGACAGCTTGCTGCCATGCTGCTTCTACCCTTGGCCAGGTGCGCTACGAGCTGCCGCTGGCGCACGCGCGCAACTTCTGGGAACCTCCTGCGCGGCTGCTGGTGCGGCTGGACGGCGCGCGGGGCACAGGCGTGCACCTCACGCCCGGGGGGCTGGAGTTCGACGAGCAGGTGGGGCTGCGGGTGATGCAGGCTTACGCTACGTGATGGGCAAGAGCCGAGGGCCCATGACCGGACCTTGCGTGAGTGTGTGGGTGAATGGATGTGGAGTTCGACGAGCAGGTGGGCCTGTGGGTGTCTGCCGGTGTGCACGTAGTATGGACGTTCATGCAGGATGCAGCCGGGCGCGGACACACAATATTGCGCGGTGTGTCCGAGGCGGTGCGGCAAACCGTGTCGCCCCTGGCCGCGCGAGCCCTCCCCCAAACCCTGCAGGCGCTGCGCTGTGGCAGCAGTGCACGCCCCCGGCTCACACCCGGCGGGGCGATTCTCCGCAATCGGCGGTGCGATATCATCTGGCCTGCCCCTACCCATGCGCAGGTGCTCCGTTTCGGCGAGAACGTGAGCCTGCGCGCCAGCGCCGCGCTGTCCTTCCCGCGCCAGCTGCCCATCGATTGGGACGCGGTGGGAGAGGACAAGCCACTGCGGCTGAAGGTCAACCGCCTCAGCCTTAAATCCATCTGGTAGCGTGTTTGTGTCAGATAAGTCAGGGGACTGGGAACTGGAGGCTGGTGGGTGGTGGGTGGGGCAAGTCCACCTGAGAGCGTATGGACTGTCGTGGTTGAGCATGGCTTGGGGGCGGGGGGCTGCGGAGCTTGGGGCTGGGCAGCTGGGGGCCTATGGGGGCGACAAGTCGGGGTCCAAACATGCGATGGCTGGGAAGCGCCGGACGACTGGGTTGTTGCTGTTGAGATGTTGACAAAATAATGATGCTTGATAATGTTGCTTGGGTGAGAGGTGAGTTGAGCAAGGAGGGATTCTGCCAGGGTTGGGTCGATCTGTGGCGGGTGTGTTTCTGGCGGGTGTGCCCAGGGGCCGGTGAAGAGGCGTTTGCGGTGCCAGGCATACGGTACAGTTGCGGGAGTTGGGACGAGGTGCCTTGCACGCAGGCAGCTGTGTGCGTCGTTCATGGCCGTGCTCAGGAGGAAGTTCGAATTGATGATACAGTGCCGGCCTTTGCGATTTCGGTCGACCAGTGCGGCCGGGCAGTCGCAGTAGTTGGCAGGATGGCGCAGGGAAAGCGGTGGGCAGGACCAGGGGGCAGGCTCTGTCAGCGTTTAGGTCTTGGAGCTGCGTCGGGCCATCGTTCGTTAGGGGGCCGGCGGGAGTAAGCAAGACAGCGCTCGTGAAGCATGAGCTCTTCTGCGCAACGCAAGTGGCTGTCCAGTACACGAGATCATGCGGAGGACTAACGATTTGATGTGACGAATGCAGGAGCCTGTGCCCCCTGATGCCCCTCTGGTGGCAAGTGCATCGTGCACCGTCGTACGCATGCACAAATGAAGAGCCAACTTGCGGTTTCATACTGGTAAGGGCCCAAAGTGCCTGTGTCTGTATTCTCCGTTCCCGTCCGACTCTTACCTTCAGAACGGGGGTGAACCCACGTGGGCAGGGGCCAAAACCCATGACATACACTTTTGAGTCTAAATCAAAGCCTTGCCCATGACACAGTGCTTGCGTTACAACAGATTACAAGCTCTTCAGCATTACGTGCGCATACGCGTCTTGCCAGCGAGGCAAAATGTGATACAGCAGTAAGGCACGACGACACCTTTGCTGGCAGTGCTGCCCACATTGTGTGCAAGTGCCCGGCGCTTGTAAATAGTCGGGCGCTGTTGCCCCGGGGTGACTGGTGCTGTACACCAGACGTCTCTTGCCGTGCCCCATAGCGCAATCGAACTGCACAACCTGCAACATCAACACTGGTTTCAACCAAAAAAGCAACGGGACACCTCTGCTTGAGCACTTGTACTCTGTTGCCCCTTGCTGTGCTGCTGCGCAGCACATGCTGTGCCTCGTGCGTGTGTACTGTCAGTCCGCGCACCCCTGCTACTACAGGCCAAGATGAGCAAAACCGGCTGAAAGCCCGGATCACAAAACCGGCCGCAAGCCGCGGCCGACCAAAACGCTTCCCAATTCAACTCCACTCTCCGCATACTCCGCTCAGTGTCAGCCCTCACCCAAGGACCCCTCACCGCAACGGCTTATTGGCGGCACAGGCGCATGCCCCCGGCACTTGCTGCAGCCAGCGGCGACGCCACGTGCACGGTCGGTACGGCAGCGTGTCTTGGATGCAACTGGCTCAACCCCTTCTCCGCACCTCAAAAAGAAAGGCGCACCATATCGCACCCCAAGTTTCTACCTGCCCGCCCGTCTGGGGTTCGTCCGAAAGGCCCAGACCCGCGTGCGCCGGGTGCAGGTGCACAATGCGCCTGCACAAACATCCTCATCGTAAGGCCTCCACGCATATCGCTGCTGCTTGCACAACGTCCTTGCCCCACCATCGTCCTCGTACACCCTCTATTCACATCCCTGCTGCTTGCTGCGCACACGGCCCTGCTGTTGGCCAAGCCCATTGCGTCTCCGCCCTTGCTTCCTCCAACGTGTTGTTCCATTCCGTTCATGTTGGTATCGTTCACCGCTGCTGCTGCTGCTGCTGCTGTTGTCAATGGAGAGCGGCGGCGTGCTTCCGCCATGTCCTTCCCCTGCTGCTACTGCTTCAGCTGCTGATACGAGCCGCAATAAGCAGCCCGCAATTTTTTTCATTGCTGCTGCTGCTGCTCCACGCCGTTCCACCCACGGAACCCCTCGCGCAGGGTGGCAACCGACAGGGTGGAGGGGTGCTCGCCGCCGGGGTACCTGCATGGGCACGACAGCGCCACCAACAGCAGCACAAATGTCGTTCATGGACATTGGCAACGCCTGAGCGCACGCACGGCGCACCTAGTGTCCAAGCTCGCAGGACACAGCAACGTCCTTGTGCCCACGTGCTCTAGCCCAGCGCCGTACATCGTTCCCTACGTACTACCGCACGTCACGCGACAGCGGCTGCCGTACAATGCCGTACAGCGGCGTACCTGCCCAGCGCCGCCTCGCTGTTGACACGTGCCAGCGCCAGGGCCAGCTGCTGCGCCTCCTCCACACGCGTCTGGTCGGAGGACCACAGCTTGAGCACCGAGGCCTGGCGGGGCCAAGCACGCAACGGGGTGGGTAAGGTACCATGCATCCACGCATCGCGTTCATGCTTGCACAGTACGTCATGTTGATTACGTCGTCATGACTCAGACAGCTCATTGTCATTGGTGTTGCCTGCCAGGCCACCATCAGATGTGCAACGGTCCCTACCTCGCCCAACCACACGTTGACCCCCCTCCCCCCCTCCCGCTAGCCAAGCCCCACCTGCAGCTCCTGCAGGACAAGAAGGACACCGCGCGCCCCGTGCCGTCCCCCTCTGTGGCCCATCCCCACCCTGCCCTGCCCCTCCTGGAACCCCGCCCCCTACCCCATCCGCCCTTACCCCACCCCCCATTCCCAACCTCCACCTGTAGCGCCCTGCCGAACGAGAATGACAGCGCCCAGGGGCAGCGCCCCACCGCCTGCGCCTCGCGGTTCACGGCGTCCAGGTTGCGCGTGGCCTCCTCCTCCGTCTGCCCCCCCGACAGGAACATGATGCCCGGGATGGCGGGGGGCACCACCCTGGGGGAGGGGGGCAGCGGGGGCGGGTGCGCGCGTGATCGAGAATGGTGATATGGCCTGCTTACCCACAACCCCATTACAGCATTCGTTACAAGTTGAGTGTCGTTACGAGTCGAGTGTCGCTTCTCATTGCCGGCACACACGCACCTGCGCAGCGCGGCAATGGCGTATCAGCCATCCTGCCCGCCCCGATCCCACTCCATTCCTCTCAACGGTTACCATTCCCCACGCTCCTCCCCCCCAACACAGCCCTTCCGTCGGTAAGTATAACTCGGTAAGCTCTTTTGCCCCGTTGTCGTTTGTTCTGCCGCTCGCCGCTAACCCCGTCTTTTGCAGGCTGACCGTTGCCGATATAGTTACTTTGCCGCTTTGCGGTTACCCCCCAACACAGCGTGCAACGGAGCCACTCCCCGTAACCTGACCCACCCGCTCCCCCGCCTTCCTTGCACTCAGAAACGTAACGCGCTGCACATTCCACACCCTCGCCCCCTGGCCCCACCCTCACTCCCCCTCCCCCACCTGCGCAGCGCGGCCACCGTATGCTTGGCCACCTCCTCGGGTGCCGGCCGCGGCCCCTCCGCCTCCGCCCCCGGGATGACCATCTGCGGCTTAAGCAGGCAGCCCTCCAGCGCCACGCCGTGACGCCACAGCGCGGCAACGCACGCGCCCACCACGCGCTCCGTCACGGCGCCAAAGCGCTCCATGCTGTGCGCGCCGTCGATGAGGATCTCCGGCTCTACCACGGGCACCAGCCCGCAGTCCTGTGGGGTCGGGTGCGCGCAGTTTGAGCCAGTCTGAAACAAAGCCCAACATGCTGCAATGTGTACTTGAGCCGAGGTATAAGAACAGCTCCCGTTGCAAGGCTCAAGGTACCGGTTGGAATGTGATGGCATACAGTTGTGACCGTCCCACGCGTAGGGCTCTAAGGGCATTCGCATCCACACAAGCCAAGGGAATAGGACTTCCTTTTGATGCATGGTCCTTTCCTCCTCACGTGCCGCCCAGCCGTCGCCGCCGCCCTCGCCGGCTCCTGCTAGTCCTGAAGCTGCCCAGCAGTAGCCTTCTCCAACCCCATGCCCCCTCCCATCAGCACACCTGGCAGATCTTGGCGTAGCGGGCCAGGTCGTCTGCGTTGCGTTGCACAGCCACGTCGCTGGGCAGCACGTCCGTGACCTGCGTGCGGTGGTGGTGGCGGGCCGCGCGGTGAGCCCAACCTCGTACACGAAGCCCCAAAGCTCCCGAACAACAGCCGGGTGTCAACAGCTTTGCACCACTCAGGCAAGGCTCCGTGCCCTTACTACCTTTTGTCCTTCTGGCCCCTTGGCTCTCCGGACGAGCCCTCTGGGCCTGTACCCGTGGCCTGTACCTGTAACGGTAACCTCCCTACCTTGAGCGTCGCCCGCCACTTGGCGAACTTTGCGCCCGCCGCCACGTACTCCCTGCACGCCGCCTCCAGCCCCTCCAGACCCTTGGTGTACGTCTCGCCGTCGGCGCCGTCAGGCAGCGGGGCGAGGCCCTGGGTGCACAAACGGTGTGGGCAGTGAACATTGGGCCTTTCTGTGATATGTACCCCCGAAGATCGTGCCTGACCGCGACCCCCGCTTCATCTGTATGTTTGCCGAAGAGTTACGGCATGCCGCGTACAAGCGTGCAGCGACTCCAAAGGGCAGCCCGCGCTGCGAGCGGGCGCCAGGGAGGCACCCCCGCGCTGATATCCCACCGCTCCATGCCTCCCAATGGCCCCTGGCCCTGCACTCATGCCTGGCGGCAGCCCTCTCCGTACGGCAGCGCCCTCCGTACAGTCCCTTGCGTGTCAGCGCATGGCCGTACAGCATGTACGGCAGGTCCGCACCTCGTCCACTTTAATGCCCGCGAGGATGCCCTGCTCCGCCAGCACCTCCACGAACGGCCGCCCGTCTTTGGTCTTCTGGTATAGCGTCTCCTTGAACATGATCACGCCGCTGATGTACTGCCCCATGCCGGGGGCGGTGTAGTACAGCTCACGGTACGAGCGGCGGATGTCCTGTTGTACGGGAAGGGTGCATGCCTTTGTCGGAAGGTGGTTGCGGCAGGGCGAGTGTGGTTTTGGGTTGCGAAGGAGAAGGCATGGAGGCCGTGGGGGCAGCTGGCCCTGCGAGCTTGCTGCGAGCATGGACCGTGGCCGCATGCAGCAGTGTTATGAAAACTGATGGCCATGCTGCAATGCACGTGTGCAGGTGTTGCAACCGGGGCCAAGAGGACGCCTGGTTGCGCTGTCCTGCGTCGTTGATTGCTGACAGCAGCTGCCAGACGATCTGTCCTTCGAGTCTTGATCGTCATACGGTGTGCATTTGCTGGACAGCGCAGCAGGCGCGGCTGCAGAAAGCCCGCGAGCTGCCCATGTGGGCCAACCGACGCCAAATTGGCACGTTGCCGGAGCGAATCGAGCGCGACAAGAGACCAATGGCCGCATGATGAATGCAAATCGCTCCAGTGCCGTGTGAATGCCGGGACGCAGGTGCAGCGCGTGTCGTCGGTAACAACGCTGTCGCGTCCCTACTCACGCATACGCGCTTACACACCCAACCACCAGTTCCATGTATCATGCGTGGCATCAGATGCAGACAGGCTTAATGTGCTTTGCGCGTCACGCAGCGCCAGCCCAGATTACTCACACGCCTGCCTTGCATTATGCCTCACAGGCTCACCTCAGTGTTTGGCAGGCCAGCCTTCTCCAGACGCTTGCCAATTGTGCCAGTACTTTCATCAGACGCAAGCAACCCCTTCCCTGAGGCCGCAAGCTGTGCGGCCACAGCAGCAAGGTCGTTTGAAGGGGACATCGTCGAGAAGTGCCACAAGCCTAGACACAATACACAGTAGCACCAGTACGACTTTGTCTTGAAAATAACACTATGAGCCAGCCTGATCGTTGGCTTCTTACGCCTCTGAGTAGTACGACACTGGAAAAGACATGTTGCCGTCCGGAGCCAAGCTGCCGTCCAAACTCCACCTCATCACTGCGAGCAAAAACGTGACGCATTACGATGCTCTACTTGCTTCTCTCCTGCGCTGCTTCGTCGCGCTAGAGACCTCTGGAGTCCGGTCCTTTCCTTCAGCGCTGCGCTGCGCTCAGTTCCCAGAACAGCAGCCGGCACCAACATGCCAACCAGCCATCTCGAGTGCCAGCTCTGCGGAGCTCCATGCAGGCCACCACGGCTGCACGTCTGCGCGGGCTGCGGTGCTATGGCGTACTGCTCCGAAACCCACGGGCGCCACCACTGGAAGCGTGGGGGGCACGAGGAGGAGTGCGCGCGCATGGCACAGCAAATGGGCCGAGCGCAGGTACGGTGTTGGGGCGTCTGTTGGGCTTGCGGGTCTGTGGGTGCCTGGGCGCAGTTGGCGTGAGGGAGCCTGCCCGGAAACTTGCTGGGGTGTTTGGTGTAGGTGGCACCAGCAGTGGCACTGAGTGCGCAACCCATGTTGCAGCGCACGTGTGGTGCTGCCACCTTGTACCAAGCAGCTGCCACCTTCTGACAGTCAGTCCCGTGCTGCTCCTGCAAACTGACGTGGTTGTGCATGCCGATGGAGCGGTCCCGTGGCAGGAAGGCACCAACAAGCATGACTGGCTCACCTCCCACTCGCAGGTTGTAAAACGGCACGTGGTATTCCACAAAACACTACCTTCCTCCTGCTGCTGGTATTGATCTGCTGCATGTGCTCCCCTCATGCCCATGCCCCAGGAGCTGTCGCGCTTTCCCTTTCCCTGGGCAGCCGAACTGTGCACGATGCCGGCCTCGCCCCCGCCCTTACCGCACCCAGCAGCAACCCAGCCCAGCCAGCCCCACTCCCTAGAACACCAGCAACAGCAACATCAGCAGGGGCATGACCACCAGCAGCAGGACGCGGAGTTCGGCGTCACGACGTCAGGCCCCGAGCGCCCCGTCAGGCCCATCTGCCGGGTGCTGCTGCATGCGGGTGGCAGCGCGGGCGGGGGCTGCCACGGCGCGGGCGTGTGGAGGCGGATATGCCCCTGTGCCGCACAGGCAGCGCAGGCCTCACCTGTGGGTGAGACGATGCCACCTGGTGCGTGGGTGCTAGCACCAACAGCAGCAGTAGTGGCAGCGGGAACAGCAGCGACAGCGACAGCAGAGCCAAGCTACACTGTCAGACAATCCCACTCAGGCACTCTGCCGGGCCCCCATGCGGGAGGAAGTGGAGGTGAGGGGCTGCAGCGCCAGGGCCAGGGCCAGGGCCAGGGCCAGGGCCAGGGCCAGGGCCAGGACCATGGCGTTGAAAGGGATACCTCCTCTGCACTGCCTTCACCTCTACCAACGTGGGGCCAGCTGCAACGGCCCGTGCTTGGGCGCGTGGGGCGGTGGCTGCCGGCCGCTCGGTCTGCACACGTGTCGGGACACGTGTCTCGGCACGTGTCGGGCGCCCTCGATACCCGCACGGGCACGGCGGCAGGCGCGGGAGGGTCGTGTGGGTTGCGCAGCAAGGCCGGGGCAGCAGCTTGGGGGGCAGCGGGACCACTTGCAGCCGCGACGGAGGAGGTGCAAGGGGAGCGGTGTGGACTGCGACCACACCAAGGGGCTCAGCAGCATGAGGTGGAGGGACAGGTGCGAGAAGGTCTGGAGGCTGAGGAGGGTGGGGAGCAGGGGCAGCAACAGGAACGGGCGCAGGCCGTCGTGTGGGCCAGGGACGTGTGGCGCCTTCCCGCCAACCTTGTGCCCCCTCTCCGCCTCCCGAAGGGGCGCTTCATCGGCGCCGGGTTGCAGCTGGCCAGCCGTCAACCGCCGGAGTCAACCGCCAGCAACCGTCAGCACAGTCCCAAGCTAAGCCAACAGGCGGGAGCAGTGTTGGAGCAAGGGGGTGACGAGCGGGAGGAGGCCACGCGATGCCGCGGACCTGGGCACCAGCAGCGGGAGCAGGAGCTGGAGCACGGCGGCAACCTGGAACCTAGTCATGGCGGTTTGTACGGCGTCCGCGACTGGCTGTCGTACTACAGCTGGTCGGGGCTGCCCCTGGAGTCTCCCGTTGCGCTGGTGCTGCACTTCCCGCTCACGCTGTGGCACGTGCTGTGCAGTGCGGACCGGGGGTCGGGGGGCTGCCTGCTTGGGGGGAGCGAGGGCGGGGAGCAGGAGGGGGCGGGAGGGGACGGGAGGCCGGGGCGGGCAGGCGCAGGGGCATGAGCATGAGCTGGAGACGGTGGAGGATGAGCAGCGGCAGGGGCAGGGGGCAGGGAGGCAAGGGATTGCAAGAGACGCAGGGCAGCAGGCGGAGTGCAAGCGCAGGCGGCTTGGTGCACAAGGGGGGGAGGAGGAAGGTGGAGGGGGGGAGGATGGGCAGCAGGTGCGGGAGAAGCAGCATGAGTATGACCGGGGCAAGAGCCAGCAGCATGTGAGGCTACAGCGGTCGCCGGACGAGCAGGCGAGTGTACAGAGGCGGGGCGGAAGGCACCTGGACGTTCTGTACCTTGGTAAGGGCGCAGAGGGGCAGAATCACATGATTGTCGTGCTGGGGCAAGGAGAAAACTCGTCATCAGGAATTTGTGATGTGGCGATGGCACCACACCACGCCTGGCACGCCGAAAACGCGTGCACGCACCAGGAGCACGCCCTTAGCTCACAGAGCCTGCAAGGCTCAAGGTGGGGCTGCAGTGCACGAGCCTCTTAGCACATGAAAATGTGGGTTACGAAATGCGGTACCTTGCAGACTGTGATACTTGCTTTGCGCTCCTCGACACCGTGTCTGCCGCCGGCAGGCCCCCAGTCCGAGCTGGACTGCCTGGACGCCTTCGCCGTGCTGCTGCCGCTGCTTCCGCCCGCCACCACCCTGCACCTGCACATGGTGGGCCCCGATGTACCGCCCAGCATGCACGGCGTGGCCGTACGGTACGGCAGTGCGGTCCGACGGCACGGCAATGCTGGAGGAGAGTGGCCAGGATCTGCAGCGGGGGGCCGGCAGGAGAAGCAGCCGCAGCAGCAGCAGCAGCAGCAGCAGCAGCAGGATATGGAGGAGAAGGAGCAAGCGGGGCTCGTGAACGGGGTGGGAGGAGGGTGCGTTGGTGTCAGTGACGGGCGCGGTGTGCTGGGGCGGGCCGGGGGTGGACAGTGTAGCGATGGGGCCGAGGTGAGCGGCAGCGGGGACGGCAGCCCTGCTGCTGCTGCTACTGCTGCTGCATGTGGTGGTAACGGCGCTGCTGCTGCTGCTGCTGCTGGTACAACATCGTGGGGAGCTGGCGGTGCTGGGCTGGTGGTTTACCTGTACTCCGGCGTGCTGCACGAGCAGGAGGAGGGGGTGCTGCTGCAGCTGCTGCAGGGCGTGGAGACCTCCGCTGGGCCGGTGCCGGGGCCGGAGCTGGGTCACGTGCGGCAGGAGGGCCGGACAGCGTGCGGCCCAGGCGTGAGAGCAGCAGCAGCAGCAGCCGGGTCACAGTCGGCGGACCATGGGCCGCAAACGACATCTGCGGGAACGTGGGCCAGGGGGCCAGAGGCGTGCGGGCTGTCGTACGACATGGAGAACGGGGAACGGCCGTTGGTCGTGCTGTGCCCGAATGCAGGCCTGCCTGCCTACCCCACGTGGGGACCCACGCTGGAGCTGCTGCTGCCGGACGGCACAGTTAACACACAGGCGGCTAAGACACAGGTGCAGGAGCAGGTTCGCCGGATGCGCCATAGGCCGCTGGCGGTGATGTTTACGGGGTACAACGAGGAAGAGTGTGTACGGTCCGGGCAGATGCTGTACGGTATGTACGGGATGGAGCTGGATGTACGGCAGGAGGTGAACCCCTTCCGGCAGCCGCTGTGGTGCTACCAGCGGGCGGGGAACGCGCTGCCGTCGTACAGCAACGGGTTCTTGTACGGTTGGTACGGTATGTAATGGTGTGTCACAGCCGTGTGCAGCCGTCCGGGATGACGCATTGTGGCGTACATGGACGGCGCGTTGCCGGGGCCCGGGGGTACAACAAGGCCGTTGTGAGTGGCGAGGCGTATATTCGGCCCGTCCCCTGTATACAGCAGTGCATGGGACTCCAGGGACGTGGAACTGTACCCGTGTTTTCCTTCAAGGAAAACTAAGGGAAGTGCCCCGATAAGGACCGTTACAGTTGTCGCATTCAGTTGTCGCAACCACGTGACAACCTGAAACCATAACTCTAACGACGTAACAACGTAATCAAGGAAAACTAAGGGGAGTGCCCCGATAAGGACCGTTACAGTTGTCGCATTCAGTTGTCGCAACCACGTGACAACCTGAAACCATAACTCTAACGACGTAACAACGTAACCGAAACGGTGCTACCTAAGCAACCTATCACCGGTCGTGTAAAACCCGTACGTATTTACGTTCACACCTTACCCTTACGTATACAACTCTGCGCCGATCGGGTTACTGCGGCGCTTTCCCTCCGCGCAGTTCGGCAACACTATTGCAACGGAGTGGCATGCAA